>JAQOTM010000063.1:369013-490622 GCA_029168755.2 Tillandsia fasciculata | reverse complement strand
CAAAAATCTTTGCGTAAAAATAACCCAATGCGGAAAATAAATAAAGTACGCAAGATTTTATGTGGAAAACTCTGTCACAGGAGTAAAAAAACCACGGGACCGATAACACGGTGAAATCTACTAAGATTACACATACAGGGTGATATAACGTAACACTACGACTCAACCTTTTCCATACGCTCTGAGTTGATCTTCTCCGCTCGCTCCACAACACGCTTCGAATCCACGATTTGCATCCAACTTCGAATCCACGAAGTCCAACGTCGAATCCACGACGTCTAACCGAATCCATGGTCTTCACCAATTTTGGTACGAATCGATCACACAAACGCACCTCGCTCCGAATCCACGAAAGCGATAACACCTTGAATCCACAAGGCCACGCGAATCCACGCGCCGATTGTCTTTTCGGAAATCATTGTTTTGTTTATTGGTTGTGATGATATTTGAATACTTAGGGCATAAGTGGGGACAAGGAACACAACGATTTTGTCACGCCCCAGGCCCCAGCGGAAGCCTACCCGGCACGTGCACAGACCCGCCGTGTGCACAAGGTACCCCCCGGTACACACAAGGCGTCTACAACAACAAGCAGAAGGAAGGCAATAAACACATCCTACTAGTAATCAGAGCACAACACAACTAAACTATACATAAAGAGGAAAGTAGATAACAACTATCATACAAGAAGTTAAAATCCAAAATACACATGTAGTTCCCTTAAATACAACTTATCAAAATACATGGGTGGTTTCTATGCCAAAATACACCAACACCTCTCTAACAAAAACAAAAGAAAAGGTGTCCTGTAACCACCTCGAGTGGTGCGACGGGGATTAGCTAGCTATGCGATAACCCCTTGCCACGGTCCCGAGCCCCTCCCGCTGCGGATGGCTCTGAAAACAACATCCCAAATGGGGTGAGAACTATTAAACAATAGTTCCCAGTGGGTAAGCCGCCGAGAGAAGCGAAATACACCACTAGGTCAACTGAGGCATAAGATAGTAAACTGCTGAAATGAAATGCAGAAAATAAACAACTGAAGTAAAGTAAAGTACTCTACTACTATCATGCCTCTATGCTCATGTACAAGGTGATGATGATATGAATCTATCATGCTATCATAATGTCCAACTACAATGAGTAGTATTACTTATGTGGTGTCCAATGTCAAGTTTGCTATCATGTATGTCCAACTACCATTAATGTATCATCTATGTGATATTCAATGTTAAGTTTGGTTAACTTAATCCTTTTCTCTTGAAGACTTTCTTTGAGTCTAAGCTTGAGCCACGCCTCATGGTCCCGTGGTGGCACCCCCCAAGGAGCTATGCCAATCCAACGGCGTCCCAATCGGCACCCAATCCCGCACGGCGATCATAATGTCGCAAATGGCCAACTCCGGAGTGCCGGCTTGGAGGGAGCGACCCTACCAAGCATGTGCGAATGAGCACAAACGGCAAGCAAGCAAGTCTCGATCATCGTGTCTAAAACACGGAATAGCAAGTCATCGTGTCTAAAACACGGAAAAGCATCATCGACCTTTAGGTCGGGGTATAGTATCTCAAGTGTCAATGTTTCATATACAATATTAACATTATTTTGCATAATGAAAGAGTAAAACATTTACAAGTTATCCTCATGTCTCAAACATGGAATCTAACTATTTCATCTTGATTGTACAAGTTTAGAAGTTTTCTACTTGTATCTCACTACACTAGATGGCACTAATGTCATAATGTCCATTTTCTTCATGATCATATGCATAACATATCTCAATAATTCTATAACATGTATAGTTATTCTCTATTCATATCCAAAAGCTTAAGTTCACGAAAATTCCTATTCAATCCCCCCTCAAAGTGCCCATGCACCTACAATGTTTACCTCTACTACATAGAGTATGAAATTTTCTACACATGAAGGGGTTCAAATGCATGATCATAAATCATGATAAATCAAACGATGCATGTTTAATATAACAATGATGCCCTAAAAGTCTATAGAAGACATAGGGGGAGTTCACCCATTTCGGTGAGGTCAGACCCACCGGATAGTTGCCAAATCCTTGTGAAGGATCCCAACCAAGAAGCCCACACTTCCTCTTATGCCCTAAGAGAAGTTTCCAAAGGGTTAAAACATCACAAAACCCTAATCACAAAATCCCTTAAAATCATAAGGAAAATAGGTGGAAAATACCTTAGGTTGAGAAATCTTGCTAAATCTTGAAATCCAAACAAGAAAAGCTTCAAAACCAACCTACAAGAGTGTTCTACACCCATCAATTCCACCCCAAAAGCTATAAATCAAAAAGCCCCAAAATAAACCCTAGTTTTCCAAAACCTAGGTTTTTCCTTCAAAAATCCCAAAAGAAAGGAAAAAGAAGTGTTCCAAACCTCTTTTAGCTCAAATCCCACCTTGGAAAAGCAAAGGATAGGCACAAGAGCTCCAAACTTCCTTCTTCTTCAAGTTCAAGCCTTCCTCCAAGCTCTTGTAGCAAGCTTCAATGGTGGAGAAGAGGAGGTTGAAGAAGAATCCAAGTAGAGAGATGTGTTGGAGAAGGAAATCCAAGATTTTTCTCTCCCTCTCTCTCTCTCTAACACTTTCTCTTACTCTCTCCAAATGAGAGGAAAAGAGGAGTGAAGGGGTTAAAAACCCTAATGTAACAAAATCCTAAAAGACCCCTGCAAGAAATGTTATTGCATTTCTTACTGTGCTGTCCAGACCCGCACGATCCGGACTGCCCCCAATCCGATCCGGATCCCGAACGTGGAATCTCCAGTTTCGCGCGGACGATCCGGATCGCCCCTATCCGATCCGGATCCCGAACGTGGAATTTCCAGTTTCGCGCGGACGATCCGGATCGCCCCTATCCGATCCGGATCCCGAAGCCAAAAACCCCAAAATTTCAAAATTTTCGAAAATTTCCGATTTGCGCCCAAACTCTCCGGAAACCTTCTAGAACCTTCCGGAAGCTTACAAAAACATTCTAAGGGTATCATTCAACCCTCCACACACTCGAACTTCGCAATTTGATAAAGTTCAGTGTACTACATTCACCCCTCCTAAAAAGGAGTTTCGTCCGCGAAACTAGAAGTGAAGTACCTCAAGTCTCCAGCTGAAAAAGATGAGGGAAACGCTCCTGCAGCGCGCTCTCCAGCTCCCATGTAGCCTCGCGATCCTCGTGATTGCTCCAAAGTACCTTCACATAAGGTATCTCGCGATTCCGAAGTTTCTTCACCTCACGAGCCAAAATCTTCACCGGTTGCTCCTCAAAGCTCAAGTCCTCGTGTAGTTCCAACGGGGCGAAGTCCACCACATGAGATGGATCAAAAACATACTTCCGGAGCGTCGAAACATGGAACACATTGTGCACTCCCGATAGGTTAGGCGGTAGAGCAAGCCGATAAGCCACCGGGCCGATACGCTCCAAAATCTCAAAAGGTCCAATAAATCGGGGACTTAGCTTCCCTCGGATGCCAAATCTCTTGACTCCTCTAGTCGGCGATACTTTTAGGAAGACATGGTCTCCAACTTGAAATTCCAAATCGCGCCGACGCTTATCCGCGTAACTCTTTTGTCGACTTTGAGCTGAAATCAAACGTTCCCGAGCTAGTCGAACCTTGTCTTCGGCCTCTTGAAGTACATCGGGGCCTAAAATCAATCGTTCTCCCACCTCGCTCCAATGAAGAGGTGATCGGCACTTTCTCCCATAAAGAGCCTCGAATGGCGCCATCTTGATACTTGCTTGATAACTATTGTTATAGGCAAACTCGGCCATCGGTAGATATTGATGCCAACCACTTTGATAATCCAAAACACATGCTCTGAGCATGTCCTCCAAGATTTGTATGGTTCGCTCAGACTGCCCATCACTCTGGGGGTGGAAAGCTGTACTGAAATCCAACTGCGTGCCTAGGGCCTCGTGAAGGCTCCTCCAAAAATGAGATGCAAATCTTGGATCTCGATCGGAAACTATAGAAACAGGCACTCCATGCAATCGCACAATCTCATCAAGGTACTTTTGTGCAAGCTTCTCTCTAGACCAAGTAGTATGGATAGGGATAAAATGAGCAGATTTGGTTAACCTATCCACGATCACCCAAATAGCATCATGCCCAGCCTGAGAGCGAGGCAATCCAACAACAAAATCCATGGTGATCCTCTCCCACTTCCACACGGGAATGGGTAAACTCTGCAACTTGCCTGCGGGAAGTCGGTGCTCGGCTTTCACTTGTTGACATGTCAAGCATTGAGCCACAAATTTCCCAACATCTTTCTTCATGCCGGGCCACCAATAAAGTAACCTTAAGTCCTTGTACATTTTGGTGCCACCTGGGTGAAGAGAATAAGGTGCTCGGTGCGCTTCCTTCAGGATCTCTTCTTTGATCTCCAAATCCGCCGGTACACAAAGTCGACTTCGAAAACGAAGTACGCCATGATCATCCACATGAAACTCACCGGCTCGGCCATCCACAAGTGTAGCCCGAATCTTTTCCAAACTAGGATCTTGGACTTGTTTCATCTTGATCCTTTCCATAAGAGTCGGTTGCAACACCAATGCCATCAATCTCATGGGTGTCTCGGGTGCCACAACTTCCAACTCCAACCGTCTCATATCTTGAAGTAATGGTTGTTGGTAAGTGATCATCATCGCTAAATTTTCCATCGATTTGCGACTTAGAGCATCTGCCACTACATTTGCTTTCCCAGGATGGTAGAGAATAGTCAAATCATAATCCTTAAGCAGCTCCAACCATCTGCGCTGCCTAAGATTCAACTCCTTCTGAGTAAAGAGGTACTTTAGGCTCTTATGATCAGTATATACCTCACAATGCTCACCATATAAGTAGTGTCGCCACAGCTTCAATGCAAATACCACGGCGGCTAACTCCAAATCATGAGTGGGATAGTTTTTCTCGTAGTCCTTTAATTGACGAGAGGCATAAGCAATAACCTTCTCGTTTTGCATCAAAACACACCCTAACCCACTCAAGGAAGCATCACTGTAGATCACGTATCCCGCTCCTACAGTAGGCAAAGCCAAGATCGGGGCGGTTGTCAACCGTTCCTTCAATTCCCTGAAGCTTCTCTCACACGCATCATTCCAAATAAACTTGGTGCCTTTATGCGTTAGTCGCGTTAGGGGAGTAGATAACCTTGCAAATCCCTCAACAAAACGCCGATAGTAGCCGGCCAGACCGATAAAACTCCGGATCTCGGTGATGTTCGTCGGTCTAGGCCAATCCTTAATTGCCTCAATTTTCTTGGGGTCCACAGCTATTCCTTTATCTGATATTACATGACCCAAGAACGCTACCTCTCGTAGCCAAAACTCACATTTCTTCAGCTTGGCGTAGAGCTCTTTCTCTCGAAGTAAATGCAACACTTGCCGCAAGTGATCCTCATGTTCTTCATCACTTCGAGAGTACACCAAAATGTCGTCGATGAACACCACGACGAATCTATCCAAAAAGGGCTTGAAGACACGGTTCATCAAATCCATAAAAGCTGCCGGGGCATTAGTGAGCCCAAACGGCATAACAGTAAACTCATAGTGTCCATACCGTGTCCTAAAAGCCGTCCTAGGAACATCCTCGGGCTTGATCTTGAGTTGGTGATATCCAGACTGAAGGTCAATCTTCGAATACACTCTTGATCCTTGGAGTTGATCAAACAAATCATCAATCCTCGGCAATGGATACTTATTCTTAATTGTGACCTTGTTAAGCTCGCGATAGTCCACGCAAAGGCGAAGCGATCCATCCTTTTTCTTGACGAACAAAACTGGTGCTCCCCAAGGTGAAACGCTCGGTCGGATGAAGCCTTTTTCCAACAAGTCTTGAAGCTGTGCCTTGAGCTCTTTTAACTCTGCCGGTGCCATCCTATATGGTGCTTTCGAGATTGGGGTAGTTCCAGGGATCAGATCCACCACAAACTCGATCTCTCTATCCGGAGGCATCCCCGGTAGCTCTGCCGGGAACACATCAGCAAACTCTCGCACAACTGGGATATCCTCCACTCTCGGAGTCTCACTGCTCCTATCCACAACAGTAGCCAAGTAGGCGACACATCCACTCCTAATCAACTGTTTTGCTCTGGTGGAAGAGATAGTCATCGCAAACAGCGAACTTTTGCAGCCTCTGAACACAATTTCCTCTTGTCCCGGTTCTCGAAACGTCACGAGTCGATTCTCACAATCAATGGTAGCATGATATCTTGTGAGCCAATCCATGCCCAAAACCACATCGAATTCTCCAAGTCGATGGAGGGCCAACAAATCTGCCGGCAAAATCCAATCCCCAATCCTAATAGGACAACTAGGGGAAAACTCCCGAATCTCCAAAGTATGATCGGGAACTAAGACTCGTCCCGGATGCAAGGTAGGAACTAACTCAATGCCATGCAACTCGGCAAACAGCCGGTCAATGAATGAATGAGATGCACCAGTGTCAAATAAAGCTCGAACTCGAATGCTATGAATCAAGATAATACCTGCAACGACGTCCTCTGCCGCTGAAGCCTCCTCAGTTTGGGCCGCATACATGCGCCCACTCGGAGCCTGCCGTGGCCCCTCGTACTGTCGCGACGCCGGTGGTCGCCCTGACTGAGAGTAGGTGGGCGGGGTCACCTGTCCTTGAATAACTGGTGCCGATGCTGATGAAGGTGTCGGTGTCGAGCCTCGCGGGCACTCTGATCGAAAGTGGCCCTCCTGGCCACAAAGGTAGCACTTGCCTCCACGCTGCGGGCATTGCGGCGGCACATGGGGTCCACCACAAATCACGCAACGCGGGGGCCGCCGACGGTCAGGTCCTCCCCGGTGTGAAGATGAGCCGCGTCCTCCAGACTGGCTCCTCGGGTGCTTCGGCGGTTTCTTCGAATAGGGCTTATGACTTGCGCCCTCGGTCGCCGACCTCTTGCCTCGCGTTCTATCAAGAGCTTCTCTCTCTTCCTTAGCAATCTCCGCGCCTTTCTCCACTATCAAGGCACGGTCCACAACCTCCCGGTAGGTTTGGAGGTTTAGGGTCTGAACCAATCTGAAAATGGACGGTCTAAGGCCGTTCTCGAACATACGGGCCTTGTCCTCGTCGTCCCTCACAACGTGCGGAATACAGTTAAGTAGTCGAGTAAATTCCCTCTCGTACTCCGCCACGGTTTTGTCTCCTTGCCTCAAGTTGCGGAGATCTCTTTCCATTTGCCTTTTTGCGCTCGCCGGAAAATACTTCATTGCAAGCATCTTCTTGAACCGCGGCCATGTGATTGCCGCCAAATCGGTCGTGGGGTCATCCCGAATGTCCGTCCACCACTGGTAAGCATCGCCCTCAAGATGGTGTGTTGCCAACCACACCCGGTCTCCCTCCGCTACGAAGGTATCGTGGAAAAGTTTCTCCATGTGTAGAATCCACTTCTCAAAAACCCAATAGTCGGGTTTCTCTCCATCATATGTCCGAGGCTTGGATTCCCGGAATTCCCTCAAACGAGCCATGAGTCGGTCCCGCTCTTCTCCTGCTACCATCATCGGTAAAACCGTCCTCGCCGGTGGAGTCTGAACTGGCGGTGACATCACAACCTCTTCCCGGCGCCCAGCACTCGGAGTGTGATGTGAAGACTCGGGCACCTCAGGTCGAAGTGCATCGGTCACTCCACCCATGTGCTCCTGTGGTTGCACTGGTGGGTGCGAAGGGTCTTGAGTTCCCCTTGCCGCCAACTGCTGGGTCAAAAGAGCTTCCAACCTCTGCATCCTTGCATCCTGCCGACGCGAAGCCTCAGCCTGCTCTCGCGCCGCAGCCGACTGCCGCTCCACTACATCAGCTAGCATAGCCAGCTGCTCTCTCAAATCTCGGACCTCACTGGATCCGGAAGTAGCGGATGTCTCCGCATCGGCCTCCTCGGCCGTCATGGAGCGAGTCGTAGGCATCACAAACTGTAACAGGCATAAAATGCGTAGGTTAGGATAACCAACGCGAAACGCATCCCCACTCAAAACAAATCCCAATCATGCGAAAGCAAATGAAGCATGCCACAATTATTTCCCGATGTCAGGTTGTCGGCCGCCAACCAGACCTTCCAAGGAAATAGAAGGTGCAATCACTTCGATCAACTCCAACTCTTATGAAGTTATAGTATTGACCCAATCATGTTACTTTCGCCAAGTAATCATATAAGACCCCGTCTCTCACGTTCTTAATCCTTATGGTCCAACCAGCCTAAGGTTTGCTAGGTCCTCTAAGACTCAACCCTAGGCTCTGATACCAAAATAATCTGTCACGCCCCAGGCCCCAGCGGAAGCCTACCCGGCACGTGCACAGACCCGCCGTGTGCACAAGGTACCCCCCGGTACACACAAGGCGTCTACAACAACAAGCGGAAGGAAGGCAATAAACACATCCTACTAGTAATCAGAGCACAACACAACTAAACTATACATAAAGAGGAAAGTAGATAACAACTATCATACAAGAAGTTAAAATCCAAAATACACATGTAGTTCCCTTAAATACAACTTATCAAAATACATGGGTGGTTTCTATGCCAAAATACACCAACACCTCTCTAACAAAAACAAAAGAAAAGGTGTCCTGTAACCACCTCGAGTGGTGCGACGGGGATTAGCTAGCTATGCGATAACCCCTTGCCACGGTCCCGAGCCCCTCCCGCTGCGGATGGCTCTGAAAACAACATCCCAAATGGGGTGAGAACTATTAAACAATAGTTCCCAGTGGGTAAGCCGCCGAGAGAAGCGAAATACACCACTAGGTCAACTGAGGCATAAGATAGTAAACTGCTGAAATGAAATGCAGAAAATAAACAACTGAAGTAAAGTAAAGTACTCTACTACTATCATGCCTCTATGCTCATGTACAAGGTGATGATGATATGAATCTATCATGCTATCATAATGTCCAACTACAATGAGTAGTATTACTTATGTGGTGTCCAATGTCAAGTTTGCTATCATGTATGTCCAACTACCATTAATGTATCATCTATGTGATATTCAATGTTAAGTTTGGTTAACTTAATCCTTTTCTCTTGAAGACTTTCTTTGAGTCTAAGCTTGAGCCACGCCTCATGGTCCCGTGGTGGCACCCCCCAAGGAGCTATGCCAATCCAACGGCGTCCCAATCGGCACCCAATCCCGCACGGCGATCATAATGTCGCAAATGGCCAACTCCGGAGTGCCGGCTTGGAGGGAGCGACCCTACCAAGCATGTGCGAATGAGCACAAACGGCAAGCAAGCAAGTCTCGATCATCGTGTCTAAAACACGGAATAGCAAGTCATCGTGTCTAAAACACGGAAAAGCATCATCGACCTTTAGGTCGGGGTATAGTATCTCAAGTGTCAATGTTTCATATACAATATTAACATTATTTTGCATAATGAAAGAGTAAAACATTTACAAGTTATCCTCATGTCTCAAACATGGAATCTAACTATTTCATCTTGATTGTACAAGTTTAGAAGTTTTCTACTTGTATCTCACTACACTAGATGGCACTAATGTCATAATGTCCATTTTCTTCATGATCATATGCATAACATATCTCAATAATTCTATAACATGTATAGTTATTCTCTATTCATATCCAAAAGCTTAAGTTCACGAAAATTCCTATTCAATCCCCCCTCAAAGTGCCCATGCACCTACAATGTTTACCTCTACTACATAGAGTATGAAATTTTCTACACATGAAGGGGTTCAAATGCATGATCATAAATCATGATAAATCAAACGATGCATGTTTAATATAACAATGATGCCCTAAAAGTCTATAGAAGACATAGGGGGAGTTCACCCATTTCGGTGAGGTCAGACCCACCGGATAGTTGCCAAATCCTTGTGAAGGATCCCAACCAAGAAGCCCACACTTCCTCTTATGCCCTAAGAGAAGTTTCCAAAGGGTTAAAACATCACAAAACCCTAATCACAAAATCCCTTAAAATCATAAGGAAAATAGGTGGAAAATACCTTAGGTTGAGAAATCTTGCTAAATCTTGAAATCCAAACAAGAAAAGCTTCAAAACCAACCTACAAGAGTGTTCTACACCCATCAATTCCACCCCAAAAGCTATAAATCAAAAAGCCCCAAAATAAACCCTAGTTTTCCAAAACCTAGGTTTATTCTTCAAAAATCCCAAAAGAAAGGAAAAAGAAGTGTTCCAAACCTCTTTTAGCTCAAATCCCACCTTGGAAAAGCAAAGGATAGGCACAAGAGCTCCAAACTTCCTTCTTCTTCAAGTTCTAGCCTTCCTCCAAGCTCTTGTAGCAAGCTTCAATGGTGGAGAAGAGGAGGTTGAAGAAGAATCCAAGTAGAGAGATGTGTTGGAGAAGGAAATCCAAGATTTTCTCTCCCTCTCTCTCTCTCTAACACTTTCTCTTACTCTCTCCAAATGAGAGGAAAAGAGGAGTGAAGGGGGTTAAAAACCCTAATGTAACAAAATCCTAAAAGACCCTTGCAAGAAATGTTATTACATTTCTTACTGTGCTGTCCAGACCCGCACGATCCGGACTGCCCCTATCCGATCCGGATCCCGAACGTGGAATTTCCAGTTTCGCGCGGACGATCCGGATCGCCCCTATCCGATCCGGATCCCGAACGTGGAATTTCCAGTTTCGCGCGGACGATCCGGATCGCCCCTATCCGATCCGGATCCCGAAGTCAAAATCCCCAAAATTTCAAAATTTTAAAAATTTCCGATTTGCGCCCAAACTCTCCGGAAACCTTCTAGAACCTTCCGAAAGCTTACTAATACATTCTAAGGGTATCATTCAACCCTCCACACACTCGAACTTCGCAATTTGATAAAGTTCAGTGTACTACATTCTAAGTATTCATCGATTTGATTCTTCAAAAGAAAAAGGAGATTAAAGAACCTCGAATCAAACCGATAAATATAGAGAAAGAAAATCTAGAAATAAATCGGTGTTTACCTTTTCTTCTCTATACATGGATTACCTTTATTCCGTTTGGGATATAAGAAATTTAGGAACCTTCGGAATAATAGGAATACCCTAAAAGATGATATTAGGGGTATTTATAGGTTAGAAACGCTTTAGAAGAATATAAGAATCAAAAACTGACTTAACAGATTTTTTCCTGCACGGCGGTTCCGACTGGATTTTGGCTGATCCGGACTGTCGTCTTTTTCCAAAAAAATTTCTGAAAAAAGGTTCGGGGTCCGCACTGGATTTTCTGATCCGGACTGATTCATGCATTATGTCAAAAACAATGTTCGGGGTCCGGACTGGATAGAGGTTGATCGGACTGAAATTTCGCATGAACCAAACCATGTTCGGGGTCCGGACTGGATGTGGCTGATCCGGATCTAGAACATATAAAATGCCCCATTTTAATTTTTATGCAATGAAAATTATTCCAAGTGTTTCTATACTATAAGAATGTATTCAAATCATCAAAAATATTTAATTTTACGTACCTGATCATTTTGAATCCATTCTTCTTGAGATTGATGTTTGTGATCTTCAAGTCGTTAACTTCAATCTTCAAAACTCAAAACACTTCACGAAATACGACAATACAAAAATCCTTAACAATCTCTCCCTTTGGCGGTTTTGTGACAAAACAAATAATCCACAAAAATAAATCAAAAATGATTTTTGTTGCTATCACCATACAACAAAAATACACAAGAATGTTCCAAAGAGGAATGAATACAAGATTTAACTCCTAAAACAACTCTAGACTTAGATAAAACCAAGGAGTGTTCAAATCTTGTGCTCTCTACAAAAGAAACAATTCTTGACAAAAGAAATAATTAATATCTCAAGAATTTTAATTCAATAAGTAACTAGAGAGTTTACATTTATTTAACTTATGACATTAATTATCAGATATGTATGAAAATAGACAATCAAGATTCACATATCATTATATATCAATAGAATTTCAAATGTCATAGTCCAGATTCAAAAGTTTCAAATGTCCATACCTACCTGTCACTTGTTCAACCACTTGTTCATGTTCTATCTACCAACTTGTTAAAAGTTAGAATATTACAAACCCAATGGTTAGTAGAATAGTTAGTCAGGTAATCTGATCGTTCACTTGTTCTCAGTTTTCTCTCCCCCTTTTTGTCACTTAAACAAGCCAAAATAAAAGAGGATAAAATTTGCAAAAAAATGTAAGCAAAATGAAAAAACCTACAAAAGAGAAACTGTTAAAAAAAAACTTCATCCATGTTTATCCAGAGTTGGAATCCTCAAAACTGCTACAATCCAACTTCGCGAAAATCTTCTTTACCAATTTCGTCAAAGACTTGTACTTCTTTTTCAAGTCCTACTGGGTGGCTGTGATTCGTTGAAGGTCCGCAGAAATCCGACCTTGTTCAATGGAAATCCTTTCTTGTTCTGAAGATAAGCGTTGTTGCTCCCGATAAATGGATGTGACAGAGGCTTCATCCTCTGAGGTCTCAAAAGGTCCAAGACCTGAAGCTATTGCTGCTGGTTGTGTTGTTGCTGCTGCTGCTATTGTTGCTTTTGCTGTTGCTGTTGCTGTTGCTGTTGTTGAATATCTCTTGCCACGAGGAGGTGTGGGGGTGTCATTTGGTTTCTTGGGGAGTGATTTTACAACTGTTGAGTCATTAACGGTTCCCAAACTATGCATATAGCTTGACGAGCGAATATCGACGTCAAATTTCCTTAAGATTTGTTACGGAATTTGAGTTGGCGTATTTCGTGAAAGTGTTAAGTCTTGAAGATTGAAGATGAAAGAAGTTTGGATCATATACCTCAATCTCAAGAAAGAAGAATTCAAAAGGATCAGGTATGTTTAACTAAAGATTTTTGGTGATCCGAATACTTCTTGTAGTGTAGAAACACTTGGATGAATTTTCTATTGCATAAAAATCAAAAACTGGACATGGGACATGTTCAGGATCCGGATCAGACAGTCCAATCCGGATCCCGAAGGGTGCTTGTTCATTGGCAAATCCGATCCGGATCAAAGGTCATTTTCGATCCGGATCCCGAACATGGGATTTTGCTGGAATACATGAACGATCCGGATCGGCCACTTCAATCCGGATCCCGAACCCTGTTTTTCTGGAATTGTCTATCACGTTACGACGATCCGGATCACAGTAAATCCGATCCGGATCGCCGTCCTGAAAATTTCCAGAAACGGATAGTTTTTGATCCTTATCTTCTTCCAATGGTTTCTAACCTATATATAGACCCTATTTCTCATTTCTTAGGGTATCGAAAAATAATAGAAAAATACGACCGAAAGAGAAAAATCCACATATAGAGAAGAAAGGAAATCAATAGATTTAATTCTATGTTTCTTCATCTATATTGATTAATTTGATTCTAGGTTTTCCAAACTCAGATTTTGAGTAGAATCAAATTAATGAATACTTAGATGGTATTTCCGATCTATTTCTAATCTAAGTATTCGGCGGATCATCACCACCCAAAAACAACGATTTACCCTAAATCGGCGCGTGGACTCGCGTGGCCTTGTGGATTCAAGGTGCAACCGCTCTCGTGGATTCGGAGCGAGGTACGTTCGTGGATTCGAAGCGTGCTACTGGGTGAAGACCGTGGATTCGGTCGGACGTCGTGGACTCGACGTTGGACGCTGTGGATTCGGCGTTGGACGCAGATCGTGGATTCGAGACGCGTTGTGGAGCGAGCGGAGAAGATCTACTAGGAGCGTATGGTAAAAGGTTGAGTCGTCTGTGAGTACGTTATATCACCTTGTACGTGTGTTAATTCTAGTGGATTTCACCGTGTTATCGGTCCCGTGGTTTTTTTACTCCGGTTTGGAGTTTTTCCACGTAAAAATCTTGCGTGTTTATTTATATTTCCGCATTGGGTTTTATTGCGCAATGATTTTTTGAGTGTTTATTGTTTACACCTATTCACCCCCCTCTAGGTGTTTTTTCCCCTATTTAGATCCATTATTACATATAACCCAACAAGTGGTATCAGAGCGGGAATAGGGTTGTAAACAATGGTTGAAGGTGGAAACATCAACAGACCCCCTTTCTTCGATGGAACAAATTATGCCTACTGGAAAGTACGGATGAAAGCCTTTTTAATTTCCATCGACGAAAGGGTGTGGCAATCAATTGAATTAGGATGGTCTAATCCAACTGAAATTATTTCTGATGTTCGCACCATCAAACCTAGGTCGAAATGGACCAAGGAAGAGATTGATTCATCTTCTTACAATGGCAAAGGAATTAATGCTCTATTTAATGCTTTGTCACAAACAGAGTTCTCTCGCGTCTCGGCATGTGAGACTGCGAAAGAAATCTGGGATGTTCTTCAAGTTACGCATGAGGGAACTAACCTTGTGAAGATTCAGAAACTGCAAATGCTTACGAGCAAGTTTGACTCTATTTTCATGGCAGAAAATGAATCTTTCACAGACTATTACACACGATTGCAAGACATCGTAAACTCATGTGCTAACTTGGGAGAGAAGATTCCAGAATTTAAAGTTGTAAGAAAGATATTAAGAACTCTTCCTGAACGATTTCGCCCAAAGGTCGCAGCCATTGAAACAATTAAACACCCGGACGAAATGCGTGTAGAAGAATTAGTTGGTTCATTACAAACTTATGAAATGACATTTCCTACTAACTATTCTTCTGGAAAGGCATCCTCTTCTAAGTCTTCAGGTTATGCATTGAAAACAACAAAGGAAGAAGACGCGGATTCATCCTCCTCAGACGATGACGAGAACCTATCTATGGAGGACTTTGAGAAGCAGCTCGCTCTCTTGACAAGGAAGTTTCGCCGCAACTTTCGAAGGGGTAATTCAAGCAAAACTCCATCCTTCGGAAAGTCGAAGAAAGGCAAGGGTTCTTCAAGTTACAAGTCAAGAAAGCAAGAAAACTTTTCAAAGGATAAGAAAAGTTCAGAGGGACAAGTACAGTGCTTCAAATGTCGAGGCTACGGCCACATTGCAACGGAGTGTCCCAATAAGAATCCGGCAAAGAAGAAGGCGATGCAAGTCGTCACTTGGGATGACAACTCAACGTCAAATGAGTCATCCTCAAGTGATGAAGAAGACAACGCAACGGCATTCCACGCGTCCACATCTTCACCCTTCATGTGCTTAATGGCAAGTACATCCGACTCGCTGTCCAACTCCTCCCATGCTGAAAAGAATGTCATGGACGACGAATCGAGTAATTCTGAAGGTGAAGATTTTGCTCTTGCCTACCATAAGCTTTTGAGGGATTCAAAGAAATTGGCAAAGCAAAACCGGAGTTTGAGAGGGAGATTGCAGGATCTCGAAGAAGAAGCGAAAAGGGCATCTTCTCTCTCAAACGCTCTTGAAGTGGAAAGGGATAATTTAGTCAAAGCAAATGTTTCCCTTCAAGAGGAAAATGAGCTTCTCGAGAAAGAACATACAAAATTGGTGGACAAAGCGAATTATTTCTCGAAGCTCTACAACGAGGCTCGACAGGATAACCTGGAAATGACAAAGACCATCTTCCAACTCAAAGATGACTTAAAGCGATTTTCTTCTGGAAGGAGTAAGTTGGACAAGCTTCTTGGTCTTGGTCAAACAAACCGGTTCGGCCTCGGGTACACTCAAACTGGAATCAGTCCAAGTTCGAGTGGGACAGTTTTTGTGCCTCAGTCGGTATCTCCTCCTCCGACACCGGAATTCACGACAAACAACGACAACAAGCCTACTTCATCCTCTTTGGGATCGTCAAGATCTAAGGTATGTTTTCGTTGTGGCTTTTCAGGGCACATAAGGAGAAATTGCAAGATGGGAGCCAAACGCTCAACTCAAACAGTTCTTGCAACAACTACCAAAAAGGTGATTCCTCAGAAATCGAATGCAAATCATTCAAAGGAAAAGAGCCTTGGTAGTTCTGTAGTAACCGTGGGTTTATTTGCCTTTCTGGACCTTCTCTTGAATTTTCATTAAACCGCTTACCGACTAAGGGGTCCGGGGGTGACTGATAATTTTCGTGTTTTCTGGGTAGACCGTCGGGGTTCGCGGATATTTTTGGGAAATAAAGCTCGCGAAACGGAGACCGGCGGCGCAATCGGTTTTGGATTCTGACTCCGGAATCTCCCGTAATAAATTCCGGAAGTTTTAGTACGGTCCAGGCGAATAACTCAGGTACCGAGGCAGACCGGACCCAGGTTCGCACCCAGATCGACCCTTTTCTTTTATTTGGGGTTTAGTCTGATTGCGCCAAATTGGCTAATTAATTGGTTGGGGATTTAGGTTTTGGGAAACCCCCCCCCTCGTATTCTTTCTCCTCGCCCCGACGCACGACACCCGAGCGCGGACGAGGAACCGTTTCCCCAACCCCTCTTTTTCCCATCCGATCGCGTGGAGAACCGAGGCGGAGCAATCGAGGAAAAGGAAGATCGCCGGCACACCCTTCGTTGCCGGGCGCGCAAGACGGACGATCCTTCCCTCGATCAACCCTAGCCGCGAATCCGAGGTGAGCGTAAATTAGGGTTTCGTTATTTTTTCTTGGTTCTTATACGCAACGGGAGGAGGAAGTCGGCGCCGTCACCGGAGCCGGCGCGCGTGGGCTCCGCGTGCGGGCGACCCGACCCGCGACCGGTGCGGGGCCGGGCGCGCGCCCCGCACGCGGGCGGCGCCGCATGCGGGCTGCGCTCGCGCGCCCGCATGCGGGCGGCACCGCATGCGGGCGGCACCGCATGCGGGGCCGCATGCGGCCAGCGCCGGATGCGGGCGGCGCCGCGCGCGCGCGCCCGCATGCGGGCGGCGCCGCATGCGGGGCCCGCACGCGGGCGGCACCGCATGCGGGCGGCGCCGCATGCGGGGCCCGCACGCGGGCGGCACCGCATGCGGCGGCGCCGCATGCGGGCGGCGCTGTACGCGCGCGCGCCCGCATGCGGGCGGCGCCGCATGCGGGGCCCGCATGCGGGCGGCACCGTATGCGGGCGGCGCCGCATGCGGGGCCCGCACGCGGGCAGCACCGCATGCGGCGGCGCCGCATGCGGGCGGCACCGTATGCGGGCGGCGCCGCATGCGGGCGGCACCGCATGCGGGCGGCCCCGCGCACGGGCGGCACGCCACCCAGCCGCGCGGGGCCGGGTACGTTCGTGCGTGCAGTGCACGGGGTAGAAGTTGAGTGTTCCGGTTTTTGGTTAGCCTTGCGGATCATTGAGTTACTAACTCCCGTATCACAGGTTCGTGTAGGTCCGGGCGGACTCACCGAGACGCGGAGGAATCTAGCATCGATCAGGAGCGCGACAACGAAAAAGGTGGGTTTTCCTTTTGAGGCTTAGTAATGTTAGTATGCCGGAAAGGATATTAATTACATGTTAAGCGGTACTAACACTGATAGCTTCTATGATTTACTATATTACCCCGTGTCTTGGTTACTATGCTCGAGTTGCGACACGCGCACCCGCGGTCTGGCCACCGCAAAGGGTGCTCTTTTTCGGAAAGGCGGTCTCTGACCCGTGTTTACCCACGAGGTGACGTAGTGGGGGCCCCCGTAGGTGTGGGGTTTGAGGCACCAAGGTGTGAGCGGTGCGACCTGTCGGGATCGGTGCCCGTCGAGGTCAGGTGATACAGGTGTTAAAGGTGTTAAAGGTGTTAACGGTGTTACAGGGGTAAAGGTGTTACAGGTGTTACAGGTGTCACAGGCGGTTTAGGTGTTCGCAAGTTACCCTTATGAGTAGAGTGGTTGCTCCGGCTAGTCTTGCTTTTGTGGCTTGGTATTTATTTTACCGCTTTATTATTTTATCATGATAGTGTCGCTGACTACCCACTCTGTGACAGGTACTTCCAAGGGTGAGAGGTAGGCGACGGTGAGGCCGAGGTGGGATCAGTCGGGCTGTGGGAGCCCCAGTCTGCTGATTTCTTTACTTTCCCTGCATTTCATTTGGTATTGTAGGTTACTGTGTGGTTCTCGATACCCTCGTGGGGTCGTGTGGATGTTGATTACTTTTACTCTGGACATGCGTTACTGTTTCTTTATTACCCCCGTTTGGCCGTTTTCCAAAGCAAACCAACTAGAAAGGAGAAGAAAAGAACTTCAAAAAATATGTCTTTCAAAATCTTGGGTCGTGTGGGCCCGTTTTACAAACCCTGTGGTTTTATGGCGTTTTCCAAACCGTTTCGAAAACTTAAGGTCGTGTGGACCTGCTTTCAAAACTGAGTTTATCTTTTCAACTTGACTGGCCACGGGCATTGTTTTAGTCTTCATGTTTAGTTAGACTCTGAGCTGTTGTGATTAAATGGTAATTGATTGCTGTGTTTGACTGTTGTACTTGACGCGACGCCGTGCATATACAGAGGAGACTCTGCCCGATTTTCGAGTAAATCTGTATATGCGGCGGGTCTGGGCACGCGCCGGGGAAGGAGGTTTTCAAAAAAAAAAAAATAATTTGGACGCACCAAACGCTTACTCTTGTGCATCGTTTCCGCTAAAAATAAAACCCCCGGGGCGTGACAGATTAAGATGGTATCAGAGAAGTTGCTTTAATCACAACAGTGACGGTCCAACATCCACGGAAGTATCACACTTAACTACGAATAAATGAAATGTGCAGGGTTTACGGGTTAGGACGTGAGAGATCGGGGAGGGGACTTGTAGATAATGTTTTCTTTTCCCTCTCGATATCACGGTGGGTTCTTGCTAGCGGAGTCTAGTGCTAAGCTTTTGATGGTGTGTTTGTACAGACAATGGTCCGAACCCGAGCGTCGGCCGAGGATGTAGGGGCGGATGCGACGACACCAGCAGCTGTAGAGAACCAGCTCCTGCGGCAACAATTGAGGGAGATGGCGGGGCAGCTGGCGACCCTCACGGAACATGTGCGTCAACTGACGCAGCAGCAACCGGTCGCTCCTGCCCCTCCACAGGGGCCAACTGCATCGGCCGCAGCACCGCAAGCGACCGGGGCTGGGGTAGGGGCAGCCCCTCCACCGGCAGCAACGGCCGGGCTAGCATCCACCCAGACTACGGTGCCGATGGCAGCACCTGCATCAGCGCCCGCGGGGCCGGCGCCGGGGGCCCTTGGCGGGAGTACCTCCGCGGCCGCCGCCGCCGCTGGGGAAGGGACAGCTACTCTGACGGAGCGAGAACGAGTGCGGGCCAACCTGGCGGATTTCATGAAGTTCGAACCACCCACGTTCGAGGGGGAGACGACTGATCCCTGGGTCGTCGAAAAGTGGGTGGGATCGATGGAAAAGTTGTTCGAGGACTTACTCATCGAGGACCCCGAGCGCGTCCCCCTGGCGGTTCACTTCCTGGAGGGAAACGCTCGTTTATGGTGGAAGACGGTGCGCCCTGATCCCACCAAGGGCACCGTGCTTCTACCGTGGACGACGTTCAAGCAGGAACTGTTACGGAATTTGAGTTGGCGTATTTCGTGATTGTATTAAGTCTTGAAGATTGAAGATGAAGAAACTTCGGATCGTATACCTCAATCTCAAGAAAGAAGAATTCAAAAGGATCAGGTACGTTTAACTAAATAATTTTGATGATCCGAATACTTCTTATAGTGTAGAAACACCTGGAAGAGGTTTTAATTGCTTATTCATCAAAAACTGGACATGGGACATGTTCAGGATCCGGATCGTGGACTTTCAATCCGGATCCCGAAAGGTGTTCGTTCATACATTGCTGCAATCCGGATCACAGCTTGTACAATCCGGATCCCGAATGGGATGTTTTGTGAAAATGTATGAACGATCCGGATCGTGGATTATGATCCGGATCCCGAACAGGTGATTTTCTGGAAACTGCATTCTGTGCGTCTGCGATCCGGATCGTGGCTTATACAATCCGGATCGCCGTCGGTAAAACTTTCCAGAAAAGTTTGTTTTTGATCCGAATATTCTTCCTAGGGTTTCTAACCTATAAATAAACCCTATGGTCATTTTTCTAGGGAATCCAAATAGAGCCGTCATTTTCACATATCATTTTATACGGCCTTAGATCCACATATAGAGAAGAAAGGAAATCAATAGATCTATTCTATGTTTCTTCATCTATATTGATTAGTTTGATTCTAGGTTTTCATACTCACATCTTGAGTTGAATCAAACTAATGAATACTTAGATGGTATTTCCGATCTACTCTTGATCTAAGTATTCGGCGGATCATCACCACCCAAACAAACAACGATTTACCCCAAAATCGGCGCGTGGACTCGCGTGGCCTTGTGGATTCAAGGTGTTATCGCTTTCGTGGATTCGGAGCGAGGTGCGTTCGTGGATTCGAAGCGTACCATTGGGTGAAGACCGTGGATTCGGTTGGACGTCGTGGACTCGACGTTGGACGCTGTGGATTCAGCGTTGGGCGCGGATCGTGGATTCGAGAAGCGTCGTGGAGCGAGCGGGAAGATCGACTAGGGGCGTATGGTAAAAGGTTGAGTCGTCTGTGAGTACGTTATATCACCTTGTACGTGTGTTAACTCTAGTGGATTTCGCCGTGTTATCGGTCCCGTGGTTTTTTACTCCGGTTTGGAGTTTTTCCACGTAAAAATCTTGTGTGTTCTTTTATTTTTCCGCATTGGGTTTTATCGCACAATGATTTTTTGAGTGTTTATTGTTTACACCTATTCACCCCCCTCTAGGTGTTTTTTCCCCTATTAGATCCTTATTAACCTAAACCCAACAAGTGGTATCAGAGCGGGAATAGGGTTGTAAACAATGGTTGAAGGTGGAAACATCAATCGACCCCCTTTCTTTGATGGAACTAATTATGCGTACTGGAAAGTACGGATGAAAGCTTTCTTAATTTCCATCGACGAAAGGGTGTGGCAATCAATTGAATTAGGATGGTCTAATCCAACTGAAATTTTAGATGATGTTCGCACCTTAAAACCTAGGTCGAAATGGACCAAGGAAGAGATAGACTTATCTTCTTACAATGGCAAAGGGATTAATGCTCTATTTAATGCTTTGTCACAAACTGAGTTCTCTCGCGTCTCGGCATGTGAGACTGCGAAAGAAATCTGGGATGTTCTTCAAGTTACGCATGAGGGAACTAACTTAGTGAAGATTCAGAAACTGCAAATGCTCACGAGCAAGTTTGACTCTATCTCTATGGCAGAGAATGAATCCTTCACTGACTATTACACACGATTGCAAGACATCGTGAACTCATGTGCTAACTTGGGAGAGAAGATTCCAGAATTTAAAGTTGTAAGAAAAATTCTAAGAACTCTTCCTGAACGATTTCGCCCGAAGGTTGCAGCCATTGAAACAATTAAACACCCGGACGAAATGCGTGTAGAAGAATTAGTAGGTGCTTTACAAACTTATGAAATGACTTTTCCTACTAACTATTCTTCTGGAAAGGCATCCTCTTCTAAGTCTTCAGGTTACGCATTGAAATCAACTAAAGAAGAAGACGCGGATTCATCCTCCTCGGACGACGACGAGAACATTTCTATGGAGGACTTTGAGAAGCAGCTCGCTCTCTTGACAAGGAAGTTTCGCCGCAACTTTCGAAGGGGAAATTCAAGCAAAACTCAATCCTTCGGAAAGTCGAAGAAAGGCAAGGGTCCTTCAAGTTACAAGTCAAGAAGCCAAGAGAACTTCTCAAAGGATAAGAAAAGTTCTGAGGGACAAGTTCAGTGTTTCAAATGTCGAGGCTACGGCCACATAGCAACGGAATGTCCCAACAAGAATCCGGCAAAGAAGAAGGCGATGCAAGTAGTTACTTGGGATGACAACTCCACGTCAAATGAGTCATCGTCAAGTGATGAAGAAGACAACGCGACAGCTTTCCACGCGTCCACTACATCTTCTCCCTTCATGTGCTTAATGGCAAGTACATCCGAGTCATTGTCCAACTCCACTGTGGAAAAGATTGCAACGGACGATGAATCAGATAATTCGGAAGGTGAAGATTTTGTTTTAGCCTACCATAAGCTTTTGAGGGATTCAAAGAAACTGGCTAAACAAAACAAGGGGTTGAAAGAGAGATTACTGGATCTTGAAGATGAAGTAAAAAGAGTAACCTCTATCTCAACCGATCTTGAAGTGGAAAGGGACAATCTGATTAAGACAAATGTTTCCCTTCAAGAGTCCAATGAGCATTTCGAGAAGAGTTATGTAGACATGGTGAACAAAGCGAATTACTTCTTGAAGCTCAACGGCGAGGCCCGACAGGAAAAATTGGAAATGACGGAGACCATACGCCAACTAAAGGATGACTTACAGAGATTTTCTTCTGGAAGGAGTAAGTTGGACAGACTTCTTGGTCTCGGTCAAAGAAACAAGTTCGGCCTCGGATACACTCAAACTGGAGACATTCCAAGTTCGAGTGGTACAGTATTTGTGCCTCCGTCGGTATCTCCTCCTCCGACACCGGTGTTCACGACAAGCAACGACAACGAACCTACTACATCTTCTTCGGAATCGACAAGATCCAAGGTATGTTTTCGTTGTGGCATTTCAGGGCACATAAGAAGAAATTGCAAGACTGGAGCCAAACGCACACCTCAAGAACATCTTGCAACAACTACCAAAAGGGCTATTCCTCGGGAAACAACTCCAATCAATTGACGGAAAAGAGCCTTGGTAGTACACCGCTCAAGACGACATCATCAAGGAGCAGCAATTCTTCAAGCAAGACGCTCTCACCTAGGAAATCAACTTCACGACCATTACCGACGCACTCCAAAAAGGTTTGGGTGCGCAAAGGTGAAATCTTTCCCTGTCTTGCTACCAATGTTTCTTTGCATGCATATGATAGTTCGTCTTGGTACCTGGATAGCGGGTGTTCCCGTCATATGACCGGCGATAAAAACTGTTTTCAAACATTTGAGAAAAACTCCGGAGGACTTGTTGTTTTCGGAGATGGTCGGTCTTCCAAAATTGTTGGAAAGGGAACGGTAGCTATTCCAGATGGCCCGGTTCTAGATAATGTATTATTTGTTCATGGCCTTAAGACTAACCTCATAAGCATAAGTCAACTGTGTGATAATGGTTATTCAGTTAATTTTTCATCTGATAAATGCACTGTAACTGACTTGAACCATGCTTTCTTTTTAAAGGGGGTTAGATCAGAAAACAACTGTTATGTAGTTCCTTCTAAGATTTCTGAAAAATGTAACCTAGCATCTTTGAAAAATGAAACACTTTGGCATGAAAGGCTAGGTCACATAAACTTTAAGGAACTTGCTAGAATTTCAAATAAAGATGTGGTCAAGGGGGTTCCGAAACTTTCTTTTGAACAAAACCTTGTGTGTGGCGGTTGCCAAAAGGGAAAACAGTCTAGGACTGCACACAAGAATTTGAACCACATAGGTACAAAACGGCCTTTGGAACTTTTGCATATGGACTTAATGGGGCCAACTCGTCAACCATCTCTGGGAGGTAAATGGTATATTTTTTTGTTGGTTGATGACTTTTCTAGATATACTTGGGTAGCCTTTCTAAAAGAAAAAGCTGATACTTTTGATTCTTTTCTCGAAATTTGCAATCGTATTATGATTGAAAAGAATGAAAGGATTACTCGAGTTAGGAGTGATAGAGGTGGGGAATTCATAAATTCCAAATTCATTGATTTTTGCTCTTCTAACGGCATTAAACATGAATTCTCTGCACCTTACACACCTCAACAAAATGGTGTAGTCGAGCGCAAAAACAGGGTCGTACAGGAGATGGCTCGTGTTATGCTTCATAGCCGGAACCTTCCTTTATATTTTTGGGCTGAAGCGGTGAACACGGCTGTCTATGTTATCAATCGAGTGTATTTGCGCCCGGGGACTTTGAATACACCATATGAACTATGGTTTTGTAGAAAACCTAACATCAAATATTTTCGCATTTTGGGAGTCGGTGTTTTATTTTGCGTGATCGCGAAAATCTTGGAAAATTTGACTCTCGAAGTGACGAAGGGATTTTCTTAGGTTATTCTACAAACAGTAGAGCATATCGAGTTTTTAACTTAGAATCTAAGACGATCGTAGAATCGATAAATGTTAAGGTAGATGAAGCTTTTCATTTTGAATCTGAAAAATCTACCCTCGATATCTCTCTTGATGATGATACACCTGCTAATGCATCTTCTTCTAACAATTCTTTCGATAATAATGTTGATGCATCTAACGGTTCTTCAAGCTTATCTGATGTGCAGGAATCATCTCGTGTACCTCCGCCTACTCCTCTACCTCAAACGTTACGCATCTCCAAGGATCACCCTGAATCGAACATAATTGGAGATCCACAAGAAGGAGTTAGAACACGGAGACAATTGGTTTGCGGATTTGCATGCTATGTATCTCAAATCGAACCAAGGAATGTTGATGAAGCTCTCCAAGATGATTATTGGATTAAAGCAATGCAGGAAGAGCTCCATCAATTCGAGCGAAACAAAGTCTGGGAACTGACGAAGCCTCCGAAGCAACACAATGTGATAGGTACCAAATGGATCTTCAAGAACAAGAAAAACGAAGAAGGTACTATCATCAGGAACAAAGCAAGGTTAGTTGCTCAAGGCTATTCTCAAGTAGAAGGTATAGACTTTGATGAAACCTTCGCCCCTGTAGCTAGACTCGAGTCCATTCGTATATTGTTTGCGATCGCTTGTCATTTTAAAATCAGATTATTTCAAATGGACGTTAAGAGCGCCTTTTTAAATGGATTTTTAAATGAGGAAGTTTATGTAGCTCAACCGAAAGGTTTTGTGGATCATAAACTACCTAACCATGTTTTTCGACTGAAAAAGGCTCTTTACGGTCTGAAACAAGCACCGCGAGCATGGTACGAAAGGTTGACAAAGCACCTTTTGGAAAAGGGCTACACTCGAGGGGGAGCTGACAGGACTCTCTTTGTGAAGCATTATCAAAACAATTTCATAGTTGCTCAAATCTATGTTGATGACATTGTTTTTGGAGCAACGAGAGATAATGATGCTTCTAAATTCGCGGAGACCATGGAAAGCGAATTTGAGATGTCCATGATGGGCGAATTGAATTATTTTCTTGGATTACAAGTTAAGCAAAACGATGAAGGAATTCACTTGTGTCAATCCAAGTATGCACTGGAGTTGGTCAAAAAGTTTGATCTTGAAAATTCTAAAGATTTTCCAACTCCAATGGGAACTAGCCATAAGGGACTTGGAAGTGAATCACAAAGTGAGAATGTAGACGAGAAACTGTACCGCAGTATGATTGGAAGTCTACTATATCTCACGGCTAGTCGCCCGGATATATCCTTCAGTGTTGGGATTTGTGCGAGATATCAATCAGCACCGAAGGAGGTTCACCTGAAAGCGGTGAAACGGATCATCCGGTATATCAAAGGTACAATCAATTTCGGAATTTGGTATCCTATGGGAACGACTTTGGATATTGTTGGATACTCAGATGCCGATTGGGCTGGATCGGTGGATGACCGGAAAAGCACGAGTGGTGCATGCTTCTATCTTGGCCACTGCCTTGTTGCATGGCACAGTAAAAACAGAACTGCATAGCACTCTCGACTGCCGAAGCGGAGTACATTTCTGCAGGAAGTTGTTCAACCCAATTGATTTGGATGAAGAGCGTGTTGAGCGATTTCCGAATTTCAACATCTTCGGTAACCATTTTATGTGACAACACTAGTGCTATTAACATTTCTAAAAACCCTGTGTTGCACTCTAGAACAAAACATATTGAACTTAGATATCATTTTCTTAGAGAGCTAGTTGAATCAAACATTCTTCAACTGTCATATATTTCAACTGAGGATCAATTAGCCGACATCTTAACAAAACCTTTGGATCAAAAACGTTTTATTCACTTGCGTAAAGCAATTGGCATGCTTTCCTTGAAATAAACTCTTTTGAAACCTTTGCTTAGATTAGGTTTTGTTTTTGTTCTTGTTTTTGTTTTGTTCTTTATCTATGTTCTGTACATAGCACACTAATTGAGCATAAATCATAATTGACTTTAATTGCATCCTTTTATGCATTTAGAAATTTATTATGTTTTTGATGTCATAATATTTCAATGTTGCAATGATCATTTACGTTAATTAAACCATCTTTAAGTGATCAAAGTCAATTTCTCTCTCAATGATCTCTTGGTATAGTCATTATCATATTTGATTGCTTAGTCGAGTATGAATTCGAGATCAATGGTTTGGTTGAATACTTTATATATTAAATAATTGATAGCCAATTGAGGGGGAGTCAATGAAATGTGAAATGCTCAAAAGATGTGGAAAGAGTTACATCCCAATGAGGAGTGTGAAAACTACCACCACATGGAGAAAATGAAAGAAAAAGATACTCCATGAATGAAAAGCAAACTTTTGTTTGAAAAATTGTTGAAAACTCATATTGAAATACTTGACTCAGTCGTATTTCATGGTTGGTATAAGGTGGGATTTTTGATTTAAGATGCTCAAAGAGCCACTCCTTCAACAGATTGTCTAGATATATTATCTAACTTATCTGGGATTTCAAACATCTATTGATCTTGGTACTTCATTTTCTTTACTGAAATTGATGATTTGATAAAGACATTACACATAGGATCAGGATAGATGTAATTGAAGTTGTTCAACTTTAAGTGTTTTAACTTTCGTAAATTTTCGTTTCATTTTTGGATATTTTTGATAGATTTTTCATAATCTATTTCTTGTTGTATGAAACGATGTCATTTGTTTAAAGTTGACATGGTAAAGTGCTTACATACTTTTTCTGGATTTTATTGTATTTTTCTTAATTTTTCTGAAGAAAAAGGTGTAGCCGATCCGGATCGTGGCAAGTGATCCGGATCCCGAACGCAGGATTTTTCCTGCGGGTAGCCGATCCGGATCACATTCTCGGCCGATCCGGATCACGGCTAGGGTTCTATATAGAAACTTTCAGATTCGAGATTTCTTTACCCTAATTTCTGGTTTTCAAGCTTCTAGAGTTTCTCTCTCTAGATTTCTTGCTTCTTGGTGCTTCAAAACTCAAAGTTCTTCGGATTCAAGTAAGTTTTCATGATCAAAACTCGGTTTTTCACAGTTTTTATGGTTTTTCATCAAACGTGAGTTGAAAAGTTGGAATTTTTTCGTTTGTGAATGGTTTTTGATCAAATTTCTTTTGAAATAAGAACTCTGGGTCAATTAGTTTTGCTTTTATGCTGGGATTTCACTTGATTAACGATTTTTAGGCTTCGATTTCTAAAAATTCGGTTTTAGGGCATAAAAGAGGAATTTTTGTAAATCATGGATTTGATCTATTTTTAAAATTCTTTTTGGAAAACTAATTTGATTCTTGGCTTCTCTACATGATTATGATTGTCTAGGTACAATGTTTTCAAATTTTTCAAAATTGACAATTTTTCATATGTTCTTGAGTTGGTTTTCACAGGACACTTTCTTAAACTCAAAGCACTAGAATCAATGGCATTCTCCTGGTTGATTCTGTTACTGGTCGCAATGATGCCCGGGAGCTCATCTGTTAAAAAAGAACCAGGAGTCTCAACTCGAGACAAACCAAACGAAGCCAATGAAGACAGCTCAGATTACGATACGGAAGAATGGGAAGAATTCTTCAAGGATGTTCAGCGAAAAATTGATGAAGAGGACAGGACATTCACCAAAGGAAAAAGACTTATGAAATCTGCCTCCACGACCAAACAATATACAAGAAGAAGAAATGTTCAAAGAAGTACGAGTCAGCATAGTGGGCCTCTCACCAGAGCACGCTCACTTTCTGGAATTCTGCAAACTGAATCTCCATGGACTGCAGGACCAGATGCACCATCTGCATCTAGACAGCGTCCATCTTACTCAAAGACACGGACAACTGAGACAGAGATTTTAGAATCGATTTGTCAAGAACAACACCGACTCTCTGCTACACAAGACAGAATATCGAAAGAGCTTCAGCAGATCTCTTCTGAACATAAGAAGATCAAGAAGAAGTACTCTAATTTTAAGAATTTGCTTAAAGGGATTTTGAGCAAGCTAAGCTGTACTAGTTCAGATTCTTCAGACTGAGCCGCACCTTCTGTTCACTTTATCTACTTTAGTTCTTAGCTTTCACAGGACGTCGTTTTCCTCTTTGTTTAGTTTAGTTCTCAGTTTGTGCATACTTTTAGAACTCTATTTTTTTTGTTACTCTCCTTACATATTGTAGCTCATGCTACGTTTTGGCTTGTTTTTGTGACAAAAAGGGGGAGAGAGTTAGCGAAAACAATGAACAATGA
The DNA here is from genome assembly GCA_029168755.2 of Tillandsia fasciculata. NCBI lineage: Eukaryota > Viridiplantae > Streptophyta > Magnoliopsida > Poales > Bromeliaceae > Tillandsia > Tillandsia fasciculata. The sequence goes on along the minus strand of JAQOTM010000063.1, from coordinate 462,490 downwards.
TGAACAATGATGAACTTTGAACAATGATTGTGAATATCGATGATATCAAGGTAAGTATGAATCTCAACTCAACTTTGGTTTTCTTTTGTGATTTGTGACATGCTTCTATACTAACTATTCGACTAACTATTTGGGCATGTAATATGACTAACAAGTTGATGTTGGACTAACATACTTTGACATTTGGTTTTCGACTGCTTAGAAGATATGTTGGTTTTAACTATGTTTCTTTCACATATCTGATTCTTTTAAATGTCATGATGAGATAAACTCTATCTCTGTACTTGGTTTTTCTATGTTCCAATTCTTGAGGTATCTAACGATTTTGTTTGTCAAGAATGTTTTCTGTGTGCAGAGGTTACAGATGTCTAAGTCTAGAGTCTGTCTTAGGAGTTTATCTCATGTATTTAATTTCTGGAACTCTTTTGTAAATTTTTGTTGTATGGTGATAGCAACAAAAATATCTTTTTGAATTTTCTTTGTGGATTTGTGTTTTGTCACGAAACCGCCAAAGGGGGAGATTGTTACGGAATTTGAGTTGGCGTATTTCGTGAATGTATTAAGTCTTGAAGATTGAAGATGAAGAAACTTTGGATCGTATACCTCAATCTCAAGAAAGAAGAATTCAAAAGGATCAGGTACGTTTAACTAAATAATTTTGATGATCCGAATACTTCTTATAGTGTAGAAACACCTGGAAGAGGTTTTAATTGCTTATTCATCAAAAACTGGACATGGGACATGTTCAGGATCCGGATCGTGGACTTTCAATCCGGATCCCGAAAGGTGTTCGTTCATACATTGCTGCAATCCGGATCACAGCTTGTACAATCCGGATCCCGAATGGGATGTTTTGTGAAAATGTATGAACGATCCGGATCGTGGATTATGATCCGGATCCCGAACAGGTGATTTTCTGGAAACTGCATTCTGTGCGTCTGCGATCCGGATCGTGGCTTATCCAATCCGGATCGCCGTCGGTAAAACTTTCCAGAAAAGTTTGTTTTTGATCCGAATATTCTTCCTAGGGTTTCTAACCTATAAATAGACCCTATGGTCATTTTTCTAGGGCATCCAAATAGAGCCGTCATTTTCAATATCATTTTATACGGCCTTAGATCCACATATAGAGAAGAAAGGAAATCAATAGATCTATTCTATGTTTCTTCATCTATATTGATTAGTTTGATTCTAGGTTTTCATACTCACATCTTGAGTTGAATCAAACTAATGAATACTTAGATGGTATTTCCGATCTACTCTTGATCTAAGTATTCGGCGGATCATCACCACCCAAACAAACAACGATTTACCCAAAATCGGCGCGTGGACTCGCGTGGCCTTGTGGATTCAAGGTGTTATCGCTCTCGTGGATTCGGAGCGAGGTGCGTTCGTGGATTCGAAGCGTGCCATTGGGTGAAGACCGTGGATTCGGTTGGACGTCGTGGACTCGACGTTGGACGCTGTGGATTCAGCGTTGGGCGCGGATCGTGGATTCGAGAAGCGTCGTGGAGCGAGCGGGAAGATCGACTAGGGGCGTATGGTAAAAGGTTGAGTCGTCTGTGAGTACGTTATATCACCTTGTACGTGTGTTAACTCTAGTGAATTTCGCCGTGTTATCGGTCCCGTGGTTTTTTACTCCGGTTTGGAGTTTTCCATGTAAAAATCTTGTGTGTTCTTTTATTTTTCCGCATTGGGTTTTATCGCACAATGATTTTTTGAGTGTTTATTGTTTACACCTATTCACCCCCCCTCTAGGTGTTTTTTCCCCTATTAGATCCTTATTAACCTAAACCCAACAGGAACTATTTGGGGCCTTCTTCACAAGCAGCATCAAGAAGAAACTGGAAGACGACCTGAACCACATTCAGCAAGGGAGCAAGACGGTTATGGAATATCAGCGCGAATTTGTGCGCTTGGCAAATTGCGTCCCTTTCGTCATAAGGGACGAATCCCACAAGGCGTAGCTGTTCGTGGATGGGTTACGAAGTGATATTTTCCAGGTGGTTCAGGCCGCTGACCTGCATACGTTCCAGAAAGTGGTCGATCGGGCCACTGTCGTAGAGCGCGGGTTCGCCGTTACCCGCGCTAGGAGGGAGGCCCCGGCACAGCATGAAGATAGGAAGCGGCAACAGCAGAGCTACGGGGGGGGGGTCATCTGCTGGGAGCCGACCCCCAAAGCGGTGGAGGTCACAGTCGGGAGCACGGAGCGCACCTACGGGAGGGCCGAGACCAAGGGACAGGCCCTGTGTGATCTGCGGGGGAGCGCACGGGGTGTTGGATTGCCCCCAGAGAGTCGATCATTGCTTCCGTTGCGGCAAGCAGGGGCACTTCCGCCGCAACTGCCCCCTTGCCTTGGGACCAGCCTCCTCTGCCGCTTCCACGCCTTCACCACAACTGTCGGGGCGGGGGAAAGCTCCTATGGGGTCGACCTCTAGGCCCCCGACGTCGCGGCGCGAAGAGGAAAGGCAGCCTCAACCAGGCGGGCGAGTTTATTCAATGACCCGCCGGGAATCGGACCCGCCGGAGGACGTACTCGCAGGTATTACTTCTGTTTCAAACTCCCGTGCTAGAACCCTCTTTGACACTGGAGCAACCCACTCGTTTGTTTCTCGTGACTATGTGTTTATGCATGATCTTGGGGAGACGCCTCTCCCAAGCCGATTGACGGTGCAGACGGCGGGTGGGACATTGGAGGCGACCGGTTTCGTGGCCACCTGCCCGATTAAACTTGGGCGACTGGCTTGCCCTTGGGATTTAGTGGTGATTCCTCTGAAGGAGTACGATGTCGTGTTGGGCATGGATTGGCTCTCAAGGTACCAAGCGCTTATCGACTGCGAGAAGAGGATGGTACAACTACAAGAACCAAGTTTCCCTAAAAATGCGTACTTGGCGTGCAAGAGCACCTCCTTTCCGGCAGTTATCTCGGCGGCTCGAGCCAGGAGATTGGTAGAGGGTGGGTGTGTGGCCTATTTTGCATCGGTGGACCTGGCTACCCGACCCTCCACGACACCTGCAGACATCCCAGTGGTGAGGGACTTCCCCGACGTCTTCCCAGCGGAACTGCCCGGGTTACCCCCAGAGAGAGAAGTGGTGTTCCCTATTGAACTCATACCGGGTACTCAACCTATCACAAAGGCGCCCTACCGAATGGCCTTCGCGGAGTTGAAGGAGCTAAAGGCGCAACTGGAGGACCTCTTAGACAAAGGGTTTATCAGGCCGAGTGTGTCGCCCTGGGGCGCACCGGTACTCTTTGTACGGAAAAAGGACGGAAGCCTGCGTCTATGCATCGACTACAGAGGAATAAACAAGGTTACAGTAAAGAATAAGTACCCCCTGCCTAGAATCGACGACCTCTTCGACCAATTGCGGGGGGCGACGGTTTTCTCAAAGATTGACCTGCAATCGGGCTACCATCAGCTCCGGGTTCGGAACGAAGATATCCCGAAGACCGCCTTCCGGACCCGGTATGGCCACTACGAGTTTACGGTCATGCCGTTCGGGCTTACGAACGCCCCCGCGGTCTTTATGGATATGATGAACCGGATCTTCAGACCATTCCTAGACCGGTTCGTAGTGGTCTTCATCGACGACATACTGATCTATTCGCCCACCGACGAGGAGCACGAGGACCATTTACGAACGGTTCTCCAAACTCTCAGAGAGCAGAGGCTGTTCGCTAAGCTTAAGAAGTGTGAGTTCTGGCTACGCGAAGTGGGATTCCTGGGGCATGTGATCTCGGCGAAGGGAATCGCCGTGGACCCCAGGAAAGTGGAATCGGTGATCGACTGGCAGCCGCCGACGACGGTGACGGAGGTCCGTAGTTTCCTGGGACTGGCGGGATACTACAGACGCTTTGTCGAGGGTTTCTCAAAGATTGCGGCCCCTTTAAACCGGTTGACCAAGAAAGGAGAAAAGTTTTTATGGACGGCCAAATGCCAGGAGAGCTTTGAAGAACTCAAAAGAAGGCTAACCAGGGCACCAATTCTTGTACTACCAACACCCGGAGAGGACTATGAGGTGTACTGCGACGCTTCGAGGATCGGTCTTGGGGGTGTCCTAATGCAACAGGGGAAAGTAATAGCCTATGCATCCAGGCAGCTGAAGGATTATGAAAGGAACTACCCGATACACGATTTGGAGCTGGCTGCAGTGGTCTTCGTTCTAAAGTTATGGAGACACTACCTCTTTGGTGTCCACTGTAACATCTTCTCAGATCACCAGAGTCTTAAATACCTGTTCACCCAAAAGGAACTAAACCTGCGGCAGAGGCGGTGGCTTGAGTTACTGAAGGATTACGACCTAACAATCCAATACCACCCCGGGAAGGCAAACGTGGTGGCGGACGCTTTGAGCAGGAAAGGGCGATTGGAAGGAGGATCAGTAGGCACGATAACTGAGCAGAGCAACTTGATCGCAGAATTCTCACGACTAAGGTTGGAAGTAGTGCCAGCAGGCACGGTTGCGCAACTTTTAACTTTGGTAGTCAAGCCGACACTGCTCGAGAGGATTCGAAAGGGGCAGCAGGCGGACTCGCACTTACAGCTCGTAAGAGACAAGATCCCACCAGACCAGGAAGGTGACTTTTCAGTGGGAGGCGACGGAACTCTACGGTTCCGCGGGCGGATTTGCGTGCCGGATACCCCGGATTTGAAGGAGGAAATCCTAGCTGAGGCACACCACGCTCCATATGCGGCACACCCGGGAGGCACGAAGATGTATAGGGATCTCAAGCAGACCTTCTGGTGGCCCAAGCTAAAGAGGGATGTGACACGATATGTAGCTCACTGCCTGGTGTGCCAACAGATAAAGGCGGAACATCAGCGGCCGGCGGGAAAGTTACAACCCTTACCGGTGCCGGAGTGGAAGTGGGATCATATCACCATGGACTTTGTCACCGGGTTCCCACGTTCACAACAAGGACACGACACAATATGGGTCGTGGTGGACCGACTAACCAAGTCAGCGCACTTCCTGCCCATCCACACAACCTGGACCAGAGAGCGGTTGGCTCAGGTCTACCTCAGCGAGATTGTAAGACTGCATGGAGTACCGGCATCGATCACATCAGATAGAGACACGCGCTTCATCTCGAAGTTTTGGCAGAGTCTGCAGCGAGCCTTGGGGACCAAATTGCAGTTCAGCACGGCCTTTCACCCCCAGACAGACAGGCAATCGGAGCGAGTGATACAGACACTAGAGGACCTGCTTCGGGCCTGTGTACTCGATTGGGGGGTCGGTTGGGAGCGTTACCTGCCACTTGTAGAATTTGCTTACAACAACAGCCACCAGGCCAGCATCCAGATGGCGCCCTACGAAGCCCTATACGGGAGACGCTGCCGATCCCCGATCTGTTGGGACGACTTGGGAGAACGAAAGTTCTTGGGACCCGATTTGGTGGAAGAAACAGAAGAGAAGGTGCGCCTCATCAGATAGCGCTTACTAACCGCCCAGAGTCGACAAAAGAGCTACGCGGATCGGAGACGCCGCGACTTGGAGTTCCAGGTGGGAGAACACGTGTTTTTGCGAGTCTCGCCGTCCAGGGGGATTAAGCGGTTCGGGTTAAAGGGCAAGTTGAGCCCGCGGTTTGTGGGGCCGTTCGAGATCCTGGAGCGCATTGGCCCAGTCGCTTACCGCCTCGCTCTACCACCGAACCTCAACCAGGTCCACGACGTGTTCCACGTTTCAATGCTCAGGAAATACCTCCCCGACCCATCGCATGTTCTGGACGTCTCGACACTCGAACTGAAAGAGGACCTCAGCTTCGAGGAAACCCCGGTGCGAATTCTGGCAGGAGAGACCAAGACACTGCGAAACCGAGTCATTCCCTACATGAAGGTGCTTTGGAACAACCACGAGGAGCGGGAAGCGACATGGGAGCTGGAGTCGAAGATGCGGGAGGCCTACCCCTATCTTTTCACCGCGGACCAGGGTTGAGTTTCGGGGACGAAACTCGTTTTTTTAGAGGTGAGTGGTGTAGTAACCGTGGGTTTATTTGCCTTTCTGGACCTTCTCTTGAATTTTTATTAAACCGCATACCGACTAAGGGGTCCGGGGGTGACTGATAATTTTCGTGTTTTCTGGGTAGACCGTCGGGGTTCGCGGATATTTTTGGGAAATAAAGCTCGCGAAACGGAGACCGGCGGCGCAATCAGTTTTGGATTCCGACTCCGGAATCTCCCGTAAAAAATTCCGGAAGTTTTAATACGGTCCAGGCGAATAACTCAGGTACCGAGGCAGACCGGACCCAGGTTCGCACCCAGATCGACCCTTTTCTTTTATTTGGGGTTTAGTCCGATTGCGCCAAATTGGCTAATTAATTGGTTGGGGATTTAGGTTTTGGGAAACCCCCCCCTCGTATTCTTCCTCCTCGCCCCGACGCACGACACCCGAGCGCGGACGAGGAACCGTTTCCCCAACCCCTCTTTTTCCCATCCGATCGCGTGGAGAACCGAGGCGGAGCAATCGAGGAAAAGGAAGATCGCCGGCACACCCTTCGTTACCGGGCGCGCAAGACGGACGATCCTTCCCTCGATCAACCCTAGCCGCGAATCCGAGGTGAGCGTAAATTAGGGTTTCGTTATTTTTTCTTGGTTCTTATACGCAACGGGAGGAGGAAGTCGGCGCCGTCACCGGAGCCGGCGCGCGTGGGGCTCCGCGTGGGGGCGACCCGACCCCGCGACCGGTGCGGGGCCGGGCGCGCGCCCCGCACGCGGGCGGCGCCGCATGCGGGCGGCACCGCATGCGGGCGGCACCGCGCGCGCGCGCCCGCATGCGGGCGGCGCCGCATGCGGGCGGCGCCGCATGCGGGCGGCGTCGCATGCGGGGCCCGCACGCGGGCAGCACGGCATGCGGCGGCGCCGCATGCGGGCGGCCCCGCGCACGGGCGGCACGCCACCCAGCCGCGCGGGGCCGGGTACGTTCGTGCGGGCAGTGCACGAGGGGTAGGAGTTTAGTGTTCCGGTTTTTGGTTAGCCTTGCGGATCATTGAGTTACTAACTCCCGTGTCACAGGTTCGTGTAGGTCCGGGCGGACTCACCGAGACGCGGAGGAATCAAGCATCGATCAGGAGCGCGACAACGAAAAAGGTGGGTTTTCCTTTTGAGGCTTAGTAATGTTAGTATGCCGGAAAGGATATTAATTACATGTTAAGCGGTACTAACACTGATAGCTTCTATGATTTACTATATTACCCCGTGTCTTGGTTACTATGCTCGAGTTGCGACACGCGCACCCGCGGTCTGGCCACCGCAAAGGGTGCTCTTTTCCGGAAAGGCGGTCTCTGACCCGTGTTTACCCACGAGGTGACGTAGTGGGGGCCCCCGTAGGTGTGGGGTTTGAGGCACCAAGGTGTGAGCGGTGCGACCTGTCGGGATCGGTGCCCGTCGAGGTCAGGTGATACAGGTGTTAAAGGTGTTAAAGGTGTTAACGGTGTTACAGGGGTAAAGGTGTTACAGGTGTTACAGGTGTCACAGGCGGTTTAGGTGTTCGCAAGTTACCCTTATGAGTAGAGTGGTTGCTCCGGCTAGTCTTGCTTTTGTGGCTTGGAATTTATTTTACCGCTTTATTATTTTATCATGATAGTGTCGCTGACTACCCACTCTGTGACAGGTACTTCCAGGGGTGAGAGGTAGGCGACGGTGAGGCCGAGGTGGGATCAGTCGGGCTGTGGGAGCCCCAGTCTGCTGATTTCTTTACTTTCCCTGCATTTCATTTGGTATTGTAGGTTACTGTGTGGTTCTCGATACCCTCGTGGGGTCGTGTGGATGTTGATTACTTTTACTCTGGACATGCGTTACTGTTTCTTTATTACCCCCGTTTGGCCGTTTTCCAAAGCAAACCAACTAGAAAGGAGAAGAAAAGAACTTCAAAAAATATGTCTTTCAAAATCTTGGGTCGTGTGGGCCCGTTTTACAAACCCTGTGGTTTTATGGCGTTTTCCAAACCGTTTCGAAAACTTAAGGTCGTGTGGACCTGCTTTCAAAACTGTGAGTTTATCTTTTCAACTTGACTGGCCACGGGCATTGTTTTAGTCTTCATGTTTAGTTAGACTCTGAGCTGTTGTGATTAAATGGTAATTGATTGCTGTGTTTGACTGTTGTACTTGACGCGACGCCGTGCATATACAGAGGAGACTCTGCCCGATTTTCGAGTAAATCTGTATATGCGGCGGGTCTGGGCACGCGCCGGGGAAGGAGGTTTTCAAAAAAAAAAAAAAATAATTTGGACGCACCAAACGCTTACTCTTGTGCATCGTTTCCGCTAAAAATAAAACCCCCGGGGCGTGACAAGTTCACCGCGCAAGACGACTTCATCAAGGAGCAGCAATCAATCTAACAAGACTGTCACGACCCGGGACCGACAATTTGTACGGTTCGGGCACGCCAACAGACCCGCCAATCGGGCACGACCTCTTGCTACCCGAAAGGAACGGTAACAACCATCTCGAATCAAAACAATGTGTATGATGAGATATAATATCAGAGTAAAATCCCTACTAATTTAAAACTTTCATTCAATAACAAACAATTAAAGCGGAAATGAAGGCATGGTAAGAATGAACCATAATGAACTTTATTACATTTTACAACTCTCAACTTGCAATTAAAATAATATTACAACCTTTTCCTCACAATACATGGTTCACTCGAAACATAAAAGAAAGGTACCTCTGCTAGACCCTCTAGGTCTCTATGCTGCTGGGCTCTTGCCCCTGACGTAAGCCTCGCCGTCTGCATCTGAACCGTCTCGACCGCTATATCCAAAGCTGAACCTGTGGGGGGGGGGGGTCACCCAAGGGGTGTTAGAACTTTCGAGCGAGTTCCCAGTGGGTTCAACCACCGAGAAGAAATGTCCTACAGGGTTCAACTAATCCGGCCACCTTGGCCACTCTATTTTCTTTGTTCTTTTAGGTTCTGGTGCTTTAGTTCAAGTTAACCCTCAGAAACTCTTATCCAACGGGCCCGAGCCCGGTAGTCCTGCTACCATAAGATAAGGTTTCTAAGGTTGCCGATAACACCCGCAAGTGTTACCCCGTCCTACGAAGTAAATGTGCTCTTCGGACCACCGCTATCGGAGGGAGGGGGCTTCCCTGCGTCCGATCCTGATGCGCCTGAGGGCAAGCCCTTTACGTCCCTCAGAGCCACATTTCAACCTTCGAAGGCACGCCCGTTTTATTATCTTTGTATGTCAGTTGCTCCGTCCTACGGCTGAAGCGTCCCGAACGGGCCACTGCCCGGGAGAGGGATTAACTGCCCGTACCTCCAACCTGGGTTGGCTCCACCGAGGATCTTTATGTTCTTTTTCTTTTCTGTTCTTTTTACTTTAGTTCTTAGCCTCTTTGCTTTTGAACACTTGCTTTTCTTTTCTTTCTCACTCGAGCCTTCAGCTCACCTTGCCACTGGCAATTATTATCACTCTTTCCTCTGAGCATTTAGCACTTTGCTTTCACTTTAAGCCTTCCGAAAGTACCTCGTCCGACGGGTCACTGCCCAGGGAGTCCTGCTCCACTTGACGAGTCTCAAATTCGAAGGCGCCATTTACATTCCCTTTATCTTAAGCAATTTGTTTGTCTTGCTTATTAACCAGATTTTAGCTCTATCTTGAGCAATTTGCTTGTCTTGCTTATTAACCACATTTTCATCCCTTACCCTAGGTCTTGTCACATGGGTAACCAGAGAGTCTCCTGGACTCTTTCACGTTTTACTTTCCTTGTTTAACTCACATTGAAGTTAATGTTATTGTCTATTTGCCCAGACACCCTATGACTCTCTCTAGGGTTGTATTTGTTAATTCTTTAACCTTGGGGTCTCATCCCACTTTCCCGATTCCTTACTGAATCCTAGAGTTAACTTGACTCTATTGTTCTGTTCCATTATTAATTTAGAGTTGCGCTGACTCTAATCTCCCGTTCCACTTTTATCTTAGAGTTACACTGACTCTATGTTGATCACTAGTTCACCTTAGGTTCTCTTTACCTAAGTTCCCTGTCATACTCATCCTAGAGTCCCTTGACTCTATGTTGATCACTAGTTCACCTTAGGTTCTCTTTACCTAAGACAGTGCCACTCGTTCAATCCTAGGATAATTCCTAAGTTTGATGCCACTCGTCAATCCCCTGAACTAGGTTTTCTCCTAGTCTTACTACCAACATGTTCCCTTTCCTTATGCCACATGATTCCTAGGGTTGTACCCTAACATGCTCATGATCATGAATAACTAATCATTTTCATGCATGCATTTATTTTCATCTCATTTGTCAGATAATAATTATCTTCTAGGCATGCAATTCAATCCTCTATCTTTGGCAACCAACAGTTGCACTTTTCATCTGTGTCCTTTTTACGCATGCACACTTATCATTTATCTCTGACAACCAACAGTTGCACTTTTTCATCCGAATCCATCTACACAGGCAATCATAATCATAATTACCTAACGCCTCTAACAGGCTACTATCATGCTTCGAATTGAAAAGCACAGGAGCAAGGGGAGAGGTCACCCCTTTTCGGCAGAATTCCCCACCTTGTGGAGTTCCTGATTCCTTTCATATCTCCACACTTGATCGCCATTCTTCCAATTGCTCGTAGACACTTGCAATTGGCCTCCACGCGGCTCCACTTGGTACCTCGAGCTTGCACGCGAAACGGAGCATGCTTCTCTGAAGGTTGCATGCAAAACGATGCGCGACCTCTCTTGCCCTGCACGCAAAACGGTGCACACTATTAGTGACGGCACGCTAAACAGTGCGCGACAACGCGACGTGCACGCGAAACGGAGCATATACCTCAAATTGGCACGCAAAACGGTGCACGCTCCACTGTAAGGTTGTACGCGGAACGGTACACCTTCATCCAGTCCTGTACGCAAAACGAGATGCATCGTTAGAACCGGCACGCAAAACGGTGCGCGATAACACGAACTGCACGTAAAACGGTGCACGTACCTCGAAACTGCACGCAAAACGGTGCACATCTGACTGTGGGGTTGCACGCAAAACGGTGCACCTTCATCCGGTCCTGAACGCAACACGAGATACATTATTAGCATCTGCACGCAAAACTGTGCGCGATAACACGAATTGCACGCGAAATGGTGCACGTATCTCGAAACTGCACACAAAACGGTGCACATTTGACTGTAGGGTCGCACGCAAAACGATGCATATTTTACCGACCCTGCACGCAAAACGGGGCGTATTGTTAGAGTCTACTCGAAAAACGGTGCCCGTTAGTCCAACCTGTGCGCAAAACAGAGCACATACCTCGTATCGGCACGCAAAACGAGACGCGCCAAAAACGCCCGCAAAACTCGAGCAGTAAGACGGCACAGAAGAGTTGGGTCCCTAACATGTATGTGGCAAAGGGGTCAAACCCAAAAACCCATGAAGGAAGTTCAGAGCTGTGCCAAAAATACCACAAAAATATGACAAACGGCCTACCTCGACAGCATCGCATAGTCCATCTGGCTTTTTGGAGCACTTTGCGCGCTCCACGATGCCCACGATGCCTCGCCGCAAAACCTCCCCACCTCCTCCCTCACTCTCCCTCACTCTCGGTTTGGAGAAGAAAACGAAGAAGGGAAGAAGATGGCTTGCGGGGAGGAAGAAGGAGAAGAAAAAGAGAAAGGGAGAGAGGGCGGGTCCACGGTGCACCGGTCCACGGTGCACCGGCCAATGGGAAGCCACCAACTCGGTCCACAGCACAAGGGAGGTGCACCAGGTCCACGCGACGAAACGGCGGCCACGTGGCCGCGCCACGCGGCCGCGCTGCCTGCACAGGCGCGTGACACGCGCCCGTGACACGGGCGCGCGTCCATGCGCCCATGACCCGGGGGCCGCCAGTGGGAGCCCGCCACGTGGCGGCCCCCCATGTGCCCCCGCGCAGGAGGGCGCGCTTCCCAGCGCGCCCGTGGCGCGTTGTGTCACGCGGCCGCCTCGACTGGCGTGCCGCGACCTCCTCGGGGTCCGTGCCACGCGTGCCTTGATTCGCGTGCCGCGACGCCTCGATTTGCGTGCCGCTTTGCCTCGAAAAGCGCGCACGCCTACCGGGCTCCAAATCCAACAAATAAATAGTCCATTCTTAGCGATTTCGCGCGCTGAGTCCAAAAATGATGTCCGTTTCTCCAAATTCTCATCCAAAAATTTGCCGATTCCCCCCGGGTAGCCCACTGATCCGGTTTTCCGCACCGGGTCCAATTCTGAAGCCCGATTCGCCGAATTTCAACTCTAAAATTCCCCGGAGGCGCCCGGAGAGGCAACCTTCAATCCAAACTCCGCTCGGGGTCCGAATTTGACATCTACGACGCGCGAAACCACCCCTGGACACTCGACGGGTCCTCCAATGACCCACGCGATTCCTCTTTAAGCCCGGTTTCCAACGCTTGTGCCCAAATTGCACCACAATTCCATTTCTTGGGCCCGACACGCGTCCAGTCACGGCCAAGGCCACCGAAAGCTGCCGAACAACCAGCAAACCCTACGTTGGGAATTCTGGGACCCTTTTTGATTTGCCAAAAGTCCCACTGGATTTGAATTCGCTGGCGGAGCCCGTTCTCTCAATCCGGGTGTCCGGTTAACGCGAAACTTTTACTGTGGCTTTAAAACATATTTATGGAGCTCCCGTAATTTTCTCGGAATTTTCCGAGACTGTGAATTTTCCACTTACAATCTGGGCCCACTTTCTCACATAAGATTTTAGATATCTTATTTTAATCCCGATTTGGGCCCAATTCATTTCTAGGTCATTCTTCACCTCAATAAACAATAGTATTTCATACTATTTTCATTTCCATTTATTTATATTCCAATTTCCGGTTCACTACATTCTATCCTCCTTAAAATAAGTTTCGTCCTCGAAACTTGAGTCACATCTCGACTCCTACTTGATCGAGAGGGAGAAATCTTGTCCTCACTACTGGGCTCACTATACATCGTGACCGGCATCACACTGCCTGCTCGCCCATAATTACACGAGCAGCTTATTCATAAATCCCTATCTCAACTCAGGGACAACTCAGACCTGGTGTCTGGCCACTTTCACCAAGTAGGTGAGAGGCACATTTGAGCACTTACTCTCTCAATTGCCACAAATGGCGAAGTCTCATCTTGCGAAATTTCTCTTCTTTAATTTCGCCATCATTTTTTTCACAATAAGGTTGCATCTGCAACTAATTACATCTACCGCATTTTCGGTCGCTCCGCTGCCTAATGTGGAGGGCAAAGGCCAATCCACAAGTTCTCAACCATCACTCACACCGCTAGCGCTCTAAGTCCACGGGTTATCAGCTAACCCGGTATCTCGGACTACTAGTAGGTCCACAGACCACGGTCCAATAGGGTCTATAGCCCAAAACTAGTCCTGTGGTGACCCTGACCCCCGTGTAGCTTCTCCCGTGAACCATGGTGTAGAACACCTAGTGTTGGTGTATCTGGCCCATAGTGCATCAAAGGGATGCCACTGATGGACCCTGTGTGATATCCACAGCTGGATTGGCCTTCGGCTGCATTTGCCGAATTTTCGAAATTTATTTGGGTCAAACAGAGGTTGGATTTGGATTCAGCGCGGAAAAACGCTTGAAAACGGCTATTTGCTTGTTTGATTCTGAGTCCGGATGCCCAAAAACGGACTCCCGGAAGTTTTTGCTGAATTTCGGTGCATGGGAGGGGCCGTGGACCGCCGGCTGCCACGTGGCGGCTTGTTATTGGGCCGGTCCGCAGCGCTCGGTCCACAGAGGGGTGCGGCTGGGTGCACGGACCCGGCGCATGACACGTGGCGTCGCCTGATTGGCGGGCCCGTGAGGCGCGGTCTACGGAGTTTGCGCGGCGGTGCATGGACCGGGGCGGGGGGACACGTGGCGCCCCTCGGTTGGTCGGTGCACGCGGCGCGGTCCACGGAACCTTAGTTGGGTGCGTGGACCGGGTGCAGGGTACACGTGTCAACGTGTGGTTGGTCGGCTCACCGGTGCGGCGCACGGGGGCGCGGGCGTGGCAGGCGCCGCCTGCCCGCACGTGCGACAGCGACAGTGGCAGGGACGCGTGTCGCCCTGCCACTGGCGGGCGCCACCTACCCGGTTTGACCGGGGAGGTGCCACGTGTCGGCGGCTCATGCGCCCCGCACAGCTGTTCGCTGTGCGGGACGCGTGTCGGGCGCCGGGGCGTGCGACGTGGCCGCAGCGGAGCGGCTTGGGCCGCTGTCGCCTGTTGGTCGGGCTACGTGGCGGCCCCAGGCCGTTTCGGGCGCGCACAGTGTTGGGCCGGCCCAACACTGTAGCCGCCCGAAAACCGCCCTGCGCCCGAAAGTGGGGACACCCGTGGTATTTTCTCAATTGTTTTTCTACAGCCTATATAAGGCCCGAATCTTCTTCCTCTTCACTTTTTAGGCATTTCCGAGCTCCAAACCGCCGGGAACCCTTTACCAAAGTCGTTCCCCTCACATTTTCGCATCCATCTGCAGAGTTTGGAGATTTTTGGGGCACGCTTTTCGAGACACCTATTTTCTTGGCGCGGCGCGACGCTCCTTCTTCGGTGTTCCTTCCGTCGCTCTTCGGTGTACGAGCTCTCCCGACCTACTCCGACCATCTTTTTGAGCGATTTCTTCGCCGCTGGATTCGTAACAGGTGAGGCTACGATTTTGGGTTTCACGAGCATTTTCAGATTTCGCGTTTTTCGAGGTGTTTTCTTGTGCTCATTGGGACCCCTTTTGCTGTGAGCTTTTGGTGAGGACAGCAGCTTCCTTTGAGGATATCTTCGCGCACAGATCTCGGATCGAGGTGATTCAAGAGGCAAAATTCATCTACTTCTCGCAAGGAATCTCCTGGATTTTTCTCAGATTTTTATGGATTTTTTTTCGAAGGTGAGAACCTCCTTTTTCTGTGGTTCTTTGTTACAGAAATTCTGTTCAGATTGGATTGGGGTGTTCCCCTTGCCGGATTTTTATCTCAGCGTAGGAAGCTCCGTTTTGGACGTGCAGGTACTTGTTTCGAAGCTATCGACGCGAGGAACGCCGGGGTATTTTGTTGGAATTTACTGAGCTCTGTCTACAGGTGAAATTTCAGCATCTGTATAGCTGAAATTTAGCAAGTGATTTTTTTGGACAGATTTTGGGGAATTAAGTGTTTTAGTAACCTTGTGTTATACCAGGTGGGATTTTGGACTGTAGTTGGGCATACCGTACTGTGAGTTGCTGTTCTTGGGTATTCTCAGCTGTAGAGCTTCGGGCAGTTCAGCGTCTTCAGGTGGGTGGCTTTGCTTTCAAGATCTATGGACTGTGCTCTAATTCTATCGTTATAGAATCATGCATGATAGGGATTGGACTTGGGTAGCATGCTAGAAGTTGGAATTGTTGTTCCTAGTATTATCTGTTGATCTTGTGATCTTTTACTTCCTTCTATCATGTTAAATATTTGTTCTCTTGGAACCTGACCTAGCACCCCTGTCATATGTTGCATGTGTAACCAGACTAGTAGAAAACCCTCACTTGGGCTAGGGTTATTTATGTTTAGACATCCACACATTATGTTTCATTCCTGGACTTAGTGTTATCCTCGCCCGGGTAGTGGGCCGAGCGGTCGGGACTTCTTATTAGTGTGGGTTGCATTTGCACTCGTGCTTGGGAGCAGAGTGGAGTCTGGTAGATGTAGCGGATTGCTTGTCTGTACCGGGAACCGTTTGGGTTAAACGGTGAACCCGGGAGGTCTTGTTTTCCCCTGTTTGGGTTGTCGCCACTGTGTTAGTGGTAGTAGTTTATTAGTGTTAGCCGGACCTAGAACCCAGAGCCCTTTTCGACATACACATGATTTTAGTCTACCAAGGTTTTCTTCCAAGCATCGAAGGGCCGCTGGAGTCTGTTCTTGTTTGATTGGACAAAGGCATCAGCCCTTCGGGGTTTGGGTAAAACACTTATTTTTCTAATTGTTTTCCTAAAAAGAACTAAAATCATTAAATATGGATTTCTTCTAGATCGAAATGATTTTCAATAACAAATGTCACCTTTTTCCTGTAAATCTCCCCACTCGAAAGGATTCGAGTGGTCTGGGTTCTAGGGGCCGTTCCTCTGTCGGGACGAAAGCCACGGGGGCCGAGCCTGGAACCTGTTCTTGTTTGATAGGGTTGTAGGTGTAGGTCTCCCGGGACTTTCGGGCCCTGTTGGTGTCTTCTGCGAGTTGTACTGTGATTATTGCTGTCACGCCCCGCGGGATTAATTTAGCGGAAACGGATCACCAAAGGAGTGTATTTATTTTTTTTTTTTGAAAACCTTCTTCCCCGGTGCGTGCCCAGATCCGCCGCATACACAGGGTCACTGTACAAACGGACAGAGTCTCCCCTGTATATGCACGGCGTCGCAGTTTGTACAAAGTTCAATAACGAATTACCATTCAATCACAACAACCCAATGCATACAACCATTCACAATATACTGAATAAACTCACGGCCGATTAGTTTGAAAAGATAAAACACACAGTCGTTAAAACGGCGCCCACCCGGCACCCATATTTTGAAAACCCTTTTTCGAAAGCAACATAAACCCAGGGGTTTGGAAAGCAGTGCTCACACGACACTTAGGTTTTGAAATCCATTTTCGCAAATCATAAATCCACAAGGTTTTGAAAACGGTGCCCACACGGCACCCGAGTTTTTGAAATAACAGTTTTCGCAATCTGTTCTTTTATTTGCTATTTTATTTTCCAAAGCGGCCCACAGAGATGTACAGAAAACTAAACAATTCATTTATCGCCGTACCGACATCCACACCGACCCCACGAGGGTATCGAGAACCATCCACAATCTACAAATAATAAATGGAATGCGAAAGTAAAAGGTAAAGTACTGTTCCGGTCTCCCGGGAACCAAAATCGCTAGCCGCGGCCTCACCGTCGCCTACCTCTCCCCCCTGTAGGACCCTGTCGCAAAGTGGGAAGTCAGCGACTAAACAAAAGTGATAAAAGTAAAGCAGGTAAAGAAAAACGTCCAACCGTAGTCTATCCGGAGCAACCACCCTCGCAAGGGAAAAATAGAATGAAACACCTGTAAACCTGCAATACCCGATCCCGTCGGACAGCTAAACCGACGGATCGCACCGCGCCCAAGTCGGACAACTAAACCGAATGGATCGCACCGCGCCCAAGTCGGACATCTAAACCGAATGGGTCGCACCGCTCACACCTTGGCGCATCCAAGCCCCACAACTAAAGAGGCCCCACTCCGTCCTGTGGGTATACACGGGTCGTCGACCACTTTTCCGGAAAAGCACACCCTTTGCGGTGGCCAAACCGCGGGTGCGCGTGTTGCAGCCGAGCATAGTAACCATGGACCACATATATATATCAATGTATAAGAACCGTATGAAACAACGTGGATATCTAATCACATAGAAAAACCGTAAAGCCATAACGACTGATTGGTACCTCCCTACCATGTTTAACCCAAATACACGTAAGGTAGTCCCCGTCCCACATGATAGAATTAAACATTAAGACATAAGAGTAAAACCCACCTGTCGCTTGTGGCGATTAATGCTCGACTCCTCCGCGTCCCGGCACGCTCCCCGAACTACAAAAAGAAACCCCGGGAAGAGAGTCAGTATCCCCCAAACGCCGTCAATGACGAGCAAAACACACGCCGGCTCCCGTCTCGGAACGGGCCCTCGGCTCCGACGGCGGCGGCGGCGGAGGTCGCGGCGGAGGCGTCCCCGCGCCGCTCGCTGTCCGCGCATGCGCATGGGCCCGTGCGGCGTCGGACCCGCACGGCGCCTGGCCCCCCCCCGCATGCGGCTGGCCCCGGGCGGCGCCCAGCACGCGCGGTGCGGTGCCCGCATGCGCGGGCTGCTCCGCGCGGTGCCAGACCCCGCGCGGCGCCCCCCCCGCATGCGGGTGGCCCCGCGCGGCGCCCAACCCGCATGCGGGTGGCCCCGCGCGGCGCCCAGCCCGTGCGGGTGCGCTGCCCGCATGCGGGTGGCCCCGCGCGGCGCCCAGCCCGCGCGGGTGCGCTGCCCGCATGCTCGGGCTGCCACCGCGCGCGCGGGCTGCCCCGCGCGGTGCCAGACCCCGCGCGGCGCCCCCCGCATGCGGGTGGCCCCGCGCGGCGCCCATCCTGCACGGGGGAGCTGCCCGCAGGCCCGGGCGGCTCCGCGCGGCGTCAAGCCTGCGCGGGTGCCCTGCCGGCGGGTGGCTCGCCCCTCCCTCGCCTCCTAGGGCATCGGGTTGCCCGTCTCCGAAACCCTCCAAGAATTCCCCCTCCCCTTCCTCGATCAAGAAACGAAAAGGGAAAAACGACCATGCTTACCTCGTTTTTCGTCGGCTAGGGCTCCACGAGGGTGATCGTGCCGTTCTTGCGCGCCCGGTCTCCAAGAGTGTGCGGGCGTTCGTCCCTTTTCCTCGATTGCCTCCTTGGTTCTACACGCCGACTTGTGGGAAAGGGAAAGAAAATGGGAGGGGCGCTCAGGAAACCGTCTGTCGAGGGTGCGAGAAGTGGGAATCCCGAACCCTAACCCCAAACCAAAGGATTAAATCAAACGGTCCCTAAAAGAACGAGTGGGACTTAACCCCAAACCCCAACGGGGAAACAGAACAAAAATTAGGGCAATAAGTCACACACCAGGGTCCGGTCCGCCTCGAAAATCGCGTTGGTCGCCTGGACTGTCGGCAGTCTTCCGGAATTTATTCTGGGAGATTCCGGAGTCGGAATCCGAAACCGATCGCGCCGCCGTTCTCCGTTTCGCGAGCTTTATTGTCTAAAAATACCCGCGAGCCCCGACAGCCTGCCCAGAAACAAGGAATTAAAAACCACCTTTTAGACCCCTTAAGCGGACCGCGGTGAAATAAAAAGTAAAATAAAGGGAATCCGGGTTCCCCGAAACCCGCAGGTATTACACCACTTACCTCTTAAAACGAGTTTCGTCCTCGAAACTCAACCCTGAGTTGCGGTGAAAAGATCGGGGTAGTTCTCTCTCATTTTTGACTCCAGCTCCCACGTTGCTTCTCGTTCCTCCTGATTGCTCCAGAGCACCTTCACGTAGGGGATGACTCGGTTCCGCAGCGTTTTGTTTTCTCTTGCTAGGATACGCACGGGGGTTTCCTCGAAGCTTAGGTCCTCCTTGAGCTCGAGTGTGGAGACGTCCAACACGTGTGACGGGTCGGAAAGATATTTCCGGAGCATAGACACGTGGAATACACTGTGGACCCGGTCGAGGTTAGGCGGTAGGGCAAGGCGGTACGCCACTGGGCCGATGCGCTCTAAGATCTCAAAAGGCCCTACGTACCGTGGGCTCAACTTGCCTCTCAGCCCGAAACGCCTGATCCCTCTGGAGGGTGAGACCCGTAAGAACACGTGCTCTCCCACTTGAAATTCCAAATCGCGGCGCCGTCGGTCTGCGTAGCTCTTCTGTCGGCTTTGGGCGGTCAGTAAACGCTGTCTGATGAGGCGTATCTTCTCTTCAGTCTCATCCACCAAGTCGGGTCCCAAGAATTTCCGTTCGCCCAAGTCGTCCCAACAGATCGGGGATCGGCAGCGTCTCCCATACAAGGCTTCGTAGGGTGCCATTTGGATGCTGGCCTGGTAGCTATTGTTGTAGGCGAATTCCACGAGGGGTAGGTAGCGTGCCCAACCGACTCCCCAGTCAAGTACACAGGCGCGCAGCAGGTCCTCCAGGGTCTGAATCACTCGCTCCGACTGTCCGTCCGTCTGAGGGTGGAAGGCTGTACTGAAATGCAGCTTGGTCCCCAGGGCTTGCTGTAGACTTTGCCAAAACTTCGAGACGAAACGGGTGTCTCTATCCGAGGTGATTGATGCCGGAACCCCATGCAGTCTTACGATCTCGCTCAGGTAGACTTGAGCCAACCGCTCTCTGGTCCAGGTTGTGTGGATGGGCAGGAAATGTGCTGACTTGGTTAGCCGGTCCACAATGACCCAAATTGCGTCGTGCCCCTGCTGTGAACGTGGGAACCCGGTGACGAAGTCCATGGTGATCTGATCCCACTTCCACTCTGGTACCGGTAAGGGCTGTAACTTTCCCGCTGGCCGCTGATGTTCTGCCTTTATCTGCTGACATATCAGGCAATGAGCTACATGTCGTGTCACATCCCCCTTCAGCTTGGGCCACCAGAAGGTCTGCTTGAGGTCCCTGTACATCTTCGTGCCCCCCGGATGCGCCGCATAAGGGGCTCGGTGTGCCTCTGCCAAGATCTCCTCTTTCAATTCCGACGAATCCGGCACGCAAAGCCGCCCGCGGAACCGCATGATGCCGTCGTCTCCCACTGCAAAGTCATTCTCCTGGTCCGGGGAGGTCTTGTCTCGCACGTGCTGTAAGTGTGGGTCCGTCCGTTGCCCTTCTCGGATTTTCTCGAAAAGCGTCGGCTTAACCACCAATGCTGTCAGTTGTGCAACAGTGCCCGCTGGTACCACCTCCAACCTCAGTCGTGCGAATTCCGCGATCAAGGTGTCCTGCTCAGTTATCGCGCGCGCCGACGCCTCCTCCGGTTGTCCTTTCCTGCTTAAAGCGTCTGCCACCACGTTTGCCTTCCCGGGGTGGTATTGGATCGTTAAATCATAATCCTTCAGTAACTCAAGCCACCGCCTCTGCCGCAAATTTAGCTCCTTTTGGGTGAACAGATACTTGAGGCTTTGGTGGTCAGAAAAAACGTTACAGTGGACGCCAAAGAGATAGTGTCTCCATAACTTTAGAACGAAGACCACCGCAGCCAGTTCCAAATCATGAATTGGGTAGTTCTTTTCGTAATCCTTCAATTGCCTAGAAGCGTAGGCGATTACTTTCCCCTGTTGCATCAAAACACCTCCAAGACCGATCCTCGATGCGTCGCAGTACACTTCGAAATCTTCTCCGGGCGTTGGCAGTACTAGTATAGGCGCCCTGGTTAGCCTCCTTTTAAGTTCCTCGAAGCTCTCTTGGCACTTAGCCGTCCATACAAACTTCTCCCCTTTCTTGGTCAACCGGTTTAAAGGGGCCGCAATCTTCGAGAAACCCTCGACGAAGCGTCTATAATATCCCGCCAGTCCTAGGAAACTTCGTACTTCCGTCACCGACGTCGGCGGCTGCCAGTCAACCACTGCTTCTACCTTCTTGGGATCCACGGCGATTCCCTGTGCCGAGATCACATGTCCTAGGAAACCGACTTCGCGCAGCCAGAACTCACACTTCTTGAGTTTGGCGAACAGCTTCTGCTCTCTGAGGGTCTGAAGGATCGTTCGCAGATGGTCCTCGTGCTCCTCGTCGGTAGTGGAGTAAATCAAAATGTCATCGATGAAGACCACCACGAACCGATCCAAGAAGGGTCTGAAGATCCGGTTCATCATATCCATGAAGACCGCGGGGGCGTTCGTAAGCCCGAACGGCATAACCGTGAACTCATAGTGGCCGTACCGGGTCCGGAAGGCGGTCTTGGGGACGTCTTCATTTCGAACTCGGAGTTGATGATAGCCCGATTGTAGGTCAATCTTGGAGAAGACTGTCGCTCCCCGTAACTGGTCGAAGAGGTCGTCGATTCTGGGCAGGGGGTACTTATTCTTCACCGTGACTTTGTTTATCCCTCTGTAGTCGATGCAGAGACGCAAGCTTCCGTCTTTCTTCCGCACGAAGAGTACCGGTGCGCCCCAGGGTGACACACTCGGTCTGATGAACCCTTTATCCAAGAGGTCTTCCAGCTGTGCTTTAAGCTCCTTTAGCTCTGCGAAGGCCATTCGGTAAGGCGCCTTCGTAATTGGCTGCGTGCCTGGTAGTAGCTCGACAGGGAACTCCACCTCCCGCTCCGGGGGCATCCCGGGCAATTCTGCGGGGAAAACGTCGGGGAAGTCCCTCACCACTGGAATGTCTGAAAGTGTCGGCGAGGGTCGGGCGGCCAGATCCACCGATGCTAAATAGGCCACGCATCCACCCTCTACCAATCTTCTGGCTCGCGCCGCTGAGATGACCGCCGGGAAGGTGATGCTCTTGCCCGCCATATACACATGTTCAGGAAAACCGGGTTCTTGCAATCGCACTTGTCGCTTGTCACAGTCAATGAGCGCCTGGTACCTCGTGAGCCAGTCCATGCCCAACACCGCGTCGTACTCCTTCAAGGGGATTACCACCAAATCCCATGGGCAAGCCAGTCGCCCAAGCTTAATCGAGCAGGCGGCCACTAAGCTGACCGCCTCCAAAGTCCCCCCCGCCGTTTGTACCGTCAAGAGATTTTGAAGGGGGGTCTCCTCGAGATCATGCATAAATACGAAATCACGAGAAATGAACGAGTGGGTTGCTCCGGTGTCGAAAAGAGTTCTAGCACGGGAATTTGAGACGGAAGTAATACCTGCAAGTGCGTCTTCCGGCGGAACTGCCTCTTGGCGGGTCATTGAGAAAACCCTCCCGCCTGGTTGTAGCTGCCTGTCCTCCTCGCGCCGTGGTGCAGGGGGTCTGGAGGTCGTCGCCATAGGTGCTTTCCCCCGCCCTGAGAGCTGTGGCGTGGGCGTAGAAGCCGCCGAGGATGCAGAACCCCCGCCCAAGGGGCAGTTGCGGCGGAAGTGCCCCTCTTTGCCGCATCGGAAACAATGGTCACCCCTCTGGGGGCAGTCTCCCGCTCGGTGTCCTCCCCCACAAATAACGCAAGGCCTGTCTCCTGTCCTCGGTCCTCCTACCGGTGCGCTCCGAGATCCCGACTGTGGTCTCCACCGCTTGGGGGGTCGGCTACCACTAGAAGAGCCTCCTCCAGAATATTGTTGCGGTCGCTTCCTCTCCTCATAGTGCGCTGGGCCCTCCTTCCTGGCGCGAGTAACGGCGAACCCGCGCTCCACCACTGTGGCCCTGTCGACCACTTTCTGAAACGTGTGCAAATCGGCTGCTTGCACCACTTGGAAGATGTCACTCCGCAATCCATCCACGAAGAGCTGCGCCTTATGGGACTCGTCCCTGATTACGAAAGGGACGCAGTTGGCCAGTCGTACAAATTCGCGCTGATAGGCCATCACCGTCTTATTCCCCTGTTGGATGTGGTTCAGGTCATCCTCCAGCTTCTTCTTAACGCTGCTTGTGAAAAAGGCCCCAAATAGCTCCTGCTTGAACACGGTCCATGACGGGAGTGCGGCGGTGCCCTTTGCGGGATCAGGGCGTATCGTCTTCCACCATAAGCGGGCGTTCCCCTCCAGGAAGTGGATGGCCAGGGGAACCCGCTCGTTGTCCTCCATGAGTAAGTCCTCAAATAACTTTTCCAGAGACCCCACCCACTTTTCGACGACCCACGGGTCAGTCGTCTCCCCGTCGAACATGGGTGGGTCGTACTTCATAAAGTCGGCCAGGTTGGCCCGCACGCGGTCCCGCTCAGTCAGCGGAACGGACCCCTCCCCCGTGGCGGCGGCAGCCACGGTAGGGGTAGGTGTGACCACCGTCTCCTCAAGAGTAACCCTGCTGGTTGTCCCCAACGCCGGTCCCGCAGTCGCTGCCGGCGGCGGCACGGTCGGTGGTGCCGCGGCCGGTACTGGCGGTGGTGCCGCGGCCGGTGCTGGCGGCCCCTGCGGAGGGACCGGGGCGGCCGTCACTGTCGCGGCCTGCTGCTGTTGCGTCAAATGACGCACGTGGTCGGTGAGAGTGGCCAGTTGCCCCGCCATCTCCCGCAATTGCTGCCGCAGGAGCTGGTTCTCCGCGGCCGTCGACGTCGTCGCGTCTGCCTCGGCGTCCCCAGCCGTCGATCTAGTACGGGCCATTACTGTGCACAAAAACATAAGTCAGCTCTGGACTCCCTTAACAAACAACGAACCCCGTTTCGAGAGAAGAGGACTCGGACTCATTTTCCCCCCCCTCGATCACTCGCGTCGTATTCTACTTTAACCTATTCATTCCATTCCTTTGTAGTTAAGTGTGGCATTCCTGTGGACGTCGGCACCAATTGTTGTGATTGAAAAAAAAAAAATTTAGTCTCTGATACCATCTTAATCTGTCACGCCCCGGGGGATTAATTTAGCGGAAACGGATCACCAAAGGAGTGTATTTATTTTTTTTTTTTGAAAACCTTCTTCCCCGGTGCGTGCCCAGATCCGCCGCATACACAGGGTCACTGTACAAACGGACAGAGTCTCCCCTGTATATGCACGGCGTCGCAGTTTGTACAAAGTTCAATAACGAATTACCATTCAATCACAACAACCCAATGCATACAACCATTCACAATATACTGAATAAACTCACGGCCGATTAGTTTGAAAAGATAAAACACACAGTCGTTAAAACGGCGCCCACCCGGCACCCATATTTTGAAAACCCTTTTTCGAAAGCAACATAAACCCAGGGGTTTGGAAAGCAGTGCCCACACGACACTTAGGTTTTGAAATCCATTTTCGCAAATCATAAATCCACAAGGTTTTGAAAACGGTGCCCACACGGCACCCGAGTTTTTGAAATAACAGTTTTCGCAATCTGTTCTTTTATTTGCTATTTTATTTTCCAAAGCGGCCCACAGAGATGTACAGAAAACTAAACAATTCATTTATCGCCGTACCGACATCCACACCGACCCCACGAGGGTATCGAGAACCATCCACAATCTACAAATAATAAATGGAATGCGAAAGTAAAAGGTAAAGTACTGTTCCGGTCTCCCGGGAACCAAAATCGCTAGCCGCGGCCTCACCGTCGCCTACCTCTCCCCCCTGTAGGACCCTGTCGCAAAGTGGGAAGTCAGCGACTAAACAAAAGTGATAAAAGTAAAGCAGGTAAAGAAAAACGTCCAACCGTAGTCTATCCGGAGCAACCACCCTCGCAAGGGAAAAATAGAATGAAACACCTGTAAACCTGCAATACCCGATCCCGTCGGACAGCTAAACCGACGGATCGCACCGCGCCCAAGTCGGACAACTAAACCGAATGGATCGCACCGCGCCCAAGTCGGACATCTAAACCGAATGGGTCGCACCGCTCACACCTTGGCGCATCCAAGCCCCACAACTAAAGAGGCCCCACTCCGTCCTGTGGGTATACACGGGTCGTCGACCACTTTTCCGGAAAAGCACACCCTTTGCGGTGGCCAAACCGCGGGTGCGCGTGTTGCAGCCGAGCATAGTAACCATGGACCACATATATATATCAATGTATAAGAACCGTATGAAACAACGTGGATATCTAATCACATAGAAAAACCGTAAAGCCATAACGACTAATTGGTACCTCCCTACCATGTTTAACCCAAATACACGTAAGGTAGTCCCCGTCCCACATGATAGAATTAAACATTAAGACATAAGAGTAAAACCCACCTGTCGCTTGTGGCGATTAATGCTCGACTCCTCCGCGTCCCGGCACGCTCCCCGAACTACAAAAAGAAACCCCGGGAAGAGAGTCAGTATCCCCCAAACGCCGTCAATGACGAGCAAAACACACGCCGGCTCCCGTCTCGGAACGGGCCCTCGGCTCCGACGGCGGCGGCGGCGGAGGTCGCGGCGGAGGCGTCCCCGCGCCGCTCGCTGTCCGCGCATGCGCATGGGCCCGTGCGGCGTCGGACCCGCACGGCGCCTGGCCCCCCCCCCGCATGCGGCTGGCCCCGGGCGGCGCCCAGCACGCGCGGTGCGGTGCCCGCATGCGCGGGCTGCTCCGCGCGGTGCCAGACCCCGCGCGGCGCCCCCCCCGCATGCGGGTGGCCCCGCGCGGCGCCCAACCCGCATGCGGGTGGCCCCGCGCGGCGCCCAGCCCGTGCGGGTGCGCTGCCCGCATGCGGGTGGCCCCGCGCGGCGCCCAGCCCGCGCGGGTGCGCTGCCCGCATGCTCGGGCTGCCACCGCGCGCGCGGGCTGCCCCGCGCGGTGCCAGACCCCGCGCGGCGCCCCCCGCATGCGGGTGGCCCCGCGCGGCGCCCATCCTGCACGGGGGAGCTGCCCGCAGGCCCGGGCGGCTCCGCGCGGCGTCAAGCCTGCGCGGGTGCCCTGCCGGCGGGTGGCTCGCCCCTCCCTCGCCTCCTAGGGCATCGGGTTGCCCGTCTCCGAAACCCTCCAAGAATTCCCCCTCCCCTTCCTCGATCAAGAAACGAAAAGGGAAAAACGACCATGCTTACCTCGTTTTCGTCGGCTAGGGCTCCACGAGGGTGATCGTGCCGTTCTTGCGCGCCCGGTCTCCAAGAGTGTGCGGGCGTTCGTCCCTTTTCCTCGATTGCCTCCTTGGTTCTACACGCCGACTTGTGGGAAAGGGAAAGAAAATGGGAGGGGCGCTCAGGAAACCGTCTGTCGAGGGTGCGAGAAGTGGGAATCCCGAACCCTAACCCCAAACCAAAGGATTAAATCAAACGGTCCCTAAAAGAACGAGTGGGACTTAACCCCAAACCCCAACGGGGAAACAGAACAAAAATTAGGGCAATAAGTCACACACCAGGGTCCGGTCCGCCTCGAAAATCGCGTTGGTCGCCTGGACTGTCGGCAGTCTTCCGGAATTTATTCTGGGAGATTCCGGAGTCGGAATCCGAAACCGATCGCGCCGCCGTTCTCCGTTTCGCGAGCTTTATTGTCTAAAAATACCCGCGAGCCCCGACAGCCTGCCCAGAAACAAGGAATTAAAAACCACCTTTTAGACCCCTTAAGCGGACCGCGGTGAAATAAAAAGTAAAATAAAGGGAATCCGGGTTCCCCGAAACCCGCAGGTATTACAATTGCTTTCCCGAACTATAAGGGATCGGGAACTTCGATAGTCGGAGCCTAGAGTCTGTTCTTGTTTGATAGGGTTCTTAGCACCGGTCTATCGGGTTTCCGAACCCTTATGGAGTCGGTCTTCCTGGTGAGTTTGGGGTCTGTTGTGGGAGCCGTCTGGTGGACGGTGGCCCCAGCTGTGTGACTTCCAGCTTGTGGTTGAGAGTTGGTGTTGTTGGTCGATCTTGTTGATCGTGGTTTGGACTTTAGCCTGCATGAGCCATTTTTGAGCTCGACAGAGATACGCGGATACTTTCCTCGGTGGGGTCGCTCCCCTCGAGAGCCACTCCGGAGTTGGGCCTGTTACTTGCTATCGCGACTTGTCGACGCCGTCCCTCTGGCTGGGCCAGTTTTCACGGACACCCTACGGTAGACCCGTCCTGTTGAGGATGTGCGGCAGTAGGCGGGCGCAGGTTTGACTGGACCCTTTGCGGCAGTCAGTATAGATTTGGTGGGTATATTGTGTGTGTTAGTAGATGCATCATGTTTCCATCTGTTTCATTTTCTTGAGCATCTAGATAGAGGCATAGTAGCTGTAGAGTTACTTTTCCAGCCCTTTCATTCAGCATTATTATTGTTACTTTATGCCTCTAGTAGACTTAGTGGGCAGACCGTCGGGCTTGATGGCGGCACCCACTGAGAACTACTTGGGACGTAGTTCTCACACCCGTCGTGGTGTCTTTTCCCACAGGGACTTCTACTCCTGTTCCAGTTGCTCCTGTTGCTGCTTCTTCTGATCGAGGTAAGGGAGTCGCGCGCTAGTTCCCTGCCAGTCATCGTCCTGAGAGTAGATGTACCCTTACTACTTTTGTGAGCTCATGTGGAGAGAACTTGTAGTGAGGTATAGAGTTGTATTTATTTTACTGCTTGAGAGATGTCTGTATTTTGGTGAGGTTGGATTGTACTATTTGTGAGTGTAGTTGTACACTTAGTCTTTTTATTCCCAGCAGTTTTTACTTTCAGCTCTGATATCTGTTTAGTATAGTCTGATCTTTTGCAGGTTAGTCGCTTCGTCTATACGGGGCTTCCCGTATGGGCGGCGGATCTGTTGGCGAGCCCGGGTCGCAGTTTCGACGCCGGGGCGTGACAGATTAGGTGGTATCAGAGCCTAGGTTGTAGGTCATTATGGACTTAGAAACCCTAGGCTTGTGGTTGGACATTAGGATGACTACGTGAGAGTCGTGACTGTTAGCGAGAGTCCTGATTGAGTTTTATACCTCTCCCAAGGGACGGGATGAGTGATTGGCATGTTTATTCTCCTAAGCGATTATGTTGGCTGCAGACAACATAATGCTAAGGAATGGATGACATGTCTTAGACTTTCGCTAGATTGGGTCGAGTGTTGTTTGGTATTGTCCTGATGTTTGCATGTGGATTGCAGGTGGGCACGATGCCTCCCCGACGCAGGGTGCAGACGCGTTCTCAGCCTTCCCCCTCCGATGAGCCAGGGCAGGAGGAGCCAGCACAGTGTCAGCAGAGTGAGGTACAGGAGCTTCGGGCTCAGATGGCTCAGTTGTCAGAGACCTTGCGACGCCAGGAGGAGACCTCTCAGCGTCAGGAGGAGACCTTGCGACGCCAGGAGGAGGCCTCGCAGCGCCAGGAGGAGGCTTCCCGACGCCAGGAGGAGTCCTTGGGTCGGATGATTTTTATGTTAGAGCAGAGGTCACAGCCGGTGGTAGCACCCCCTGAGAGTTCGCCTGTGCCTTCTTCGCCAGCTGCAGCGCCCCCTGTGATTCCGTCAGCACCGGCAGTTCCTGTTGAGCCGGTTCCGTGCCGACCACCGTCTGGGTCGACGGGACCTTTTACTTCTTCTGAGCAGTGTGCAGCGGTGGATCTGTTGATGAGGTTTCGCCGGTTCGATCCACCTCGTTTCTCTGGTCTGGGTGCTGAGCCGTGGGAGGCCGAGACTTGGGTTACGGCCATGGAGCGGCACTTTGAGAGTTTGTTTGTTGAGGATCGGTTTCGGGTCTTCTTGGCAGCGCATTATCTGGAAGGCAACGCCGAGGCTTGGTGGCGGCGTGTGCGACCCGCTGGTCCGCCAGGGACGCAGCTTCTCACTTGGGCGGAGTTCCGCAGTCTTCTTTTGGGGGCCTTCTTTCCTGAGAGTGTACGGCAGAGATTGGAGGAGCAGCTGAGGAGTCTCCGCCAGGGTGATCGGCCCGTGCATGCATACATAGCTGAATTCAATCGGTTGATAGCTAGTATGCCTCACGTGGCCAGGGATGAGGCTCACCAGATTTACATGTTTGAGCGGGGGCTGCGGCGGGACATTTATCAGCTTGTTCGCTCTTGCAGATTGCAGACTTTGGAGGCCTCGATGGAGCAGGCGTTATATGTTGAGTCTGGAGAGGCAGTCATGGCAGAGGTGGCTCCAGCCCCTTTAGCGATTCCAGGGGCGAAGCGCCCGGCGCCGATGGATGAGGGGCAGTCTAGTCGGCAGCGACCTCCGAGATCTCCACGATCTCATCCTGAGGGTCGTGGGTTTCGTAGGCGCCGGAGATCAGGTGGACCTCCGCAGCAGCAGCAGCAGCAGCAGCAGTTTCAGCAGCAGCGACAGGAGCGGTGCGTCATCTGTGGCGGGCCTCATCCACCGTCGCAGTGTGATCAGAGACGGGGGCGGTGTTTCCTCTGTGGAGAGTTGGGACATTTCCGCGCAGCTTGCCCTCAGGCCGTTTTGTCAGTGCGACCCCTTGCTACAGCACCTCCCTTGCCAGTTCAAGAAGCGGAAGCCCCTCCGGTACACCGTCAGACAGAGTGGGGTACGACGTCGAGACAGGCGGGACGACGATCTTCGGCACCCAGTGGACGGTTTAATGCAGTCCTGGTGGAGGACACTCCGGCAGCAGATCATGTCGCGGCAGGTATGATTTTATTTCAGTTAGCTGAATTGAGCATTTCGTTACCGCTGCATCCTTCTGCATTAATAGTTGAGCATCTGCATCAGCATCTTTGCATGGGTGTGGGTTAGGAATTTGGCTACATGTTTTAGCAATTGGACTCTTCCCCGTATCCTACGAGTTGAGGAGGTTCGCGGTGTAGGATCAGTGTAGTTGAGACTTGGGACTTCACCGGCTGATGTGACGATTCAAGGACAGCTTCAGGACTTGGTTTGAGCACACATGTTGGACTGGTTGATGCGGTGCAATGCTACGACTGATGATGGATTGAGAGCAGTTACCTTTCTGCGAGTTGGACTGGAGGAGTTCGTTTTCTCGGATTGTTGGCGTATCCTTCCGGCAGCAGCAGCTTCCGCGGCTTTGGACAGACGCCACCTCAGGAGCAGTTGTGACGTTTAGGACTAGAGGTTATGCCCTTAGGAGTCCCGGTTAGGGATAGCTTTCGTTTTTGTGGCCACAGCAGGAACGGCACCAACACTTCTCTCACTTTTCTCGCCTTAGTACTGAAATTTGCGAACAGGACAAAAACTTCGAAAGATTGCTCCAGAAATGGAGACAGTGCCCGAACCTGTTCTTGTTTGATTGGGGCGAAGGCACTGATCTTTCGAAATTTTTGAACTTTTCGCTAATTTCAGCTGTTTTCTAAATCGAGGGTTGGGGTTGATGACTTTCCTGCTGGTGGAGCCGTACCTTTCTTGTTAGTTTAGTGTTTGTGTTCTTTGGTTGATTTGATTGTTTTGTTTTGTTGTTGTGGTGTGTTGTTGTTTCGGGGACGAAACGTCCTTTTAGTGGGGGAGGATGTGGTGACCCTGACCCCCGTGTAGCTTCTCCCGTGAACCATGGTGTAGAACACCTAGTGTTGGTGTATCTGGCCCATAGTGCATCAAAGGGATGCCACTGATGGACCCTGTGTGATATCCACAGCTGGATTGGCCTTCGGCTGCATTTGCCGAATTTTCGAAATTATTTGGGTCAAACAGAGGTTGGATTTGGATTCAGCGCGGAAAAACGCTTGAAAACGGCTATTTGCTTGTTTGATTCTGAGTCCGGATGCCCAAAAACGGACTCCCGGAAGTTTTTGCTGAATTTCGGTGCATGGGAGGGGCCGTGGACCGCCGGCTGCCACGTGGCGGCTTGTTATTGGGCCGGTCCGCAGCGCTCGGTCCACAGAGGGGTGCGGCTGGGTGCACGGACCCGGCGCATGACACGTGGCGTCGCCTGATTGGCGGGCCCGTGAGGCGCGGTCTACGGAGTTTGCGCGGCGGTGCATGGACCGGGGCGGGGGGACACGTGGCGCCCCTCGGTTGGTCGGTGCACGCGGCGCGGTCCACGGAACCTTAGTTGGGTGCGTGGACCGGGTGCAGGGTACACGTGTCAACGTGTGGTTGGTCGGCTCACCGGGTGCGGCGCACGGGGGCGCGGGCGTGGCAGGCGCCGCCTGCCCGCACGTGCGACAGCGACAGTGGCAGGGACGCGTGTCGCCCTGCCACTGGCGGGCGCCACCTACCCGGTTTGACCGGGGAGGTGCCACGTGTCGGCGGCTCATGCGCCCCGCACAGCTGTTCGCTGTGCGGGACGCGTGTCGGGCGCCGGGGCGTGCGACGTGGCCGCAGCGGAGCGGCTTGGGCCGCTGTCGCCTGTTGGTCGGGCTACGTGGCGGCCCCAGGCCGTTTCGGGCGCGCACAGTGTTGGGCCGGCCCAACACTGTAGCCGCCCGAAAACCGCCCTGCGCCCGAAAGTGGGGACACCCGTGGTATTTTCTCAATTGTTTTTCTACAGCCTATATAAGGCCCGAATCTTCTTCCTCTTCACTTTTTCGGCATTTCCGAGCTCCAAACCGCCGGGAACCCTTTACCAAAGTTGTTCCCCTCACATTTTCGCATCCATCTGCAGAGTTTGGAGATTTTTGGGGGCACGCTTTTCGAGACACCTATTTTCTTGGCGCGGCGCGACGCTCCTTCTTCGGTGTTCCTTCCGTCGCTCTTCGGTGTACGAGCTCTCCCGACCTACTCCGACCATCTTTTTGAGCGATTTCTTCGCCGCTGGATTCGTAACAGGTGAGGCTACGATTTTGGGTTTCACGAGCATTTTCAGATTTCGCGTTTTTCGAGGTGTTTTCTTGTGCTCATTGGGACCCCTTTTGCTGTGAGCTTTTGGTGAGGACAGCAGCTTCCTTTGAGGATATCTTCGCGCACAGATCTCGGATCGAGGTGATTCAAGAGGCAAAATTCATCTACTTCTCGCAAGGAATCTCCTGGATTTTTCTCAGATTTTTATGGATTTTTCACGAAGGTGAGAACCTCCTTTTTCTGTGGTTCTTTGTTACAGAAATTCTGTTCAGATTGGATTGGGGTGTTCCCCTTGCCGGATTTTTATCTCAGCGTAGGAAGCTCCGTTTTGGACGTGCAGGTACTTGTTTCGAAGCTATCGACGCGAGGAACGCCGGGATATTTTTGTTGGAATTTACTGAGCTCTGTCTACAGGTGAAATTTCAGCATCTGTATAGCTGAAATTTAGCAAGTGATTTTTTTGGACAGATTTTGGGGAATTAAGTGTTTTAGTAACCTTGTGTTATACCAGGTGGGATTTTGGACTGTAGTTGGGCATACCGTACTGTGAGTTGCTGTTCTTGGGTATTCTCAGCTGTAGAGCTTCGGGCAGTTCAGCGTCTTCAGGTGGGTGGCTTTGCTTTCAAGATCTATGGACTGTGCTCTAATTCTATCGTTATAGAATCATGCATGATAGGGATTGGACTTGGGTAGCATGCTAGAAGTTGGAATTGTTGTTCCTAGTATTATCTGTTGATCTTGTGATCTTTTACTTCCTTCTATCATGTTAAATATTTGTTCTCTTGGAACCTGACCTAGCACCCCTGTCATATGTTGCATGTGTAACCAGACTAGTAGAAAACCCTCACTTGGGCTAGGGTTATTTATGTTTAGACATCCACACATTATGTTTCATTCCTGGACTTAGTGTTATCCTCGCCCGGGTAGTGGGCCGAGCGGTCGGGACTTCTTATTAGTGTGGGTTGCATTTGCACTCGTGCTTGGGAGCAGAGTGGAGTCTGGTAGATGTAGCGGATTGCTTGTCTGTACCGGGAACCGTTTGGGTTAAACGGTGAACCCGGGAGGTCTTGTTTTCCCCTGTTTGGGGTTGTCGCCACTGTGTTAGTGGTAGTAGTTTATTAGTGTTAGCCGGACCTAGAACCCAGAGCCCTTTTCGACATACACATGATTTTAGTCTACCAAGGTTTTCTTCCAAGCATCGAAGGGCCGCTGGAGTCTGTTCTTGTTTGATTGGACAAAGGCATCAGCCCTTCGGGGTTTGGGTAAAACACTTATTTTTCTAATTGTTTTCCTAAAAAGAACTAAAATCATTAAATATGGATTTCTTCTAGATCGAAATGATTTTCAATAACAAATGTCACCTTTTTCCTGTAAATCTCCCCACTCGAAAGGATTCGAGTGGTCTGGGTTCTAGGGGCCGTTCCTCTGTCGGGACGAAAGCCACGGGGGCCGAGCCTGGAACCTGTTCTTGTTTGATAGGGTTGTAGGTGTAGGTCTCCCGGGACTTTCGGGCCCTGTTGGTGTCTTCTGCGAGTTGTACTGTGATTATTGCTTTCCCGAACTATAAGGGATCGGGAACTTCGATAGTCGGAGCCTAGAGTCTGTTCTTGTTTGATAGGGTTCTTAGCACCGGTCTATCGGGTTTCCGAACCCTTATGGAGTCGGTCTTCCTGGTGAGTTTGGGGTCTGTTGTGGGAGCCGTCTGGTGGACGGTGGCCCCAGCTGTGTGACTTCCAGCTTGTGGTTGAGAGTTGGTGTTGTTGGTCGATCTTGTTGATCGTGGTTTGGACTTTAGCCTGCATGAGCCATTTTGAGCTCGACAGAGATACGCGGATACTTTCCTCGGTGGGGTCGCTCCCCTCGAGAGCCACTCCGGAGTTGGGCCTGTTACTTGCTATCGCGACTTGTCGACGCCGTCCCTCTGGCTGGGCCAGTTTTCACGGACACCCTACGGTAGACCCGTCCTGTTGAGGATGTGCGGCAGTAGGTGGGCGCAGGTTTGACTGGACCCTTTGCGGCAGTCAGTATAGATTTGGTGGGTATATTGTGTGTGTTAGTAGATGCATCATGTTTCCATCTGTTTCATTTTCTTGAGCATCTAGATAGAGGCATAGTAGCTGTAGAGTTACTTTTCCAGCCCTTTCATTCAGCATTATTATTGTTACTTTATGCCTCTAGTAGACTTAGTGGGCAGACCGTCGGGCTTGATGGCGGCACCCACTGAGAACTACTTGGGACGTAGTTCTCACACCCGTCGTGGTGTCTTTTCCCACAGGGACTTCTACTCCTGTTCCAGTTGCTCCTGTTGCTGCTTCTTCTGATCGAGGTAAGGGAGTCGCGCGCTAGTTCCCTGCCAGTCATCGTCCTGAGAGTAGATGTACCCTTACTACTTTTGTGAGCTCATGTGGAGAGAACTTGTAGTGAGGTATAGAGTTGTATTTATTTTACTGCTTGAGAGATGTCTGTATTTTGGTGAGGTTGGATTGTACTATTTGTGAGTGTAGTTGTACACTTAGTCTTTTTATTCCCAGCAGTTTTTACTTTCAGCTCTGATATCTGTTTAGTATAGTCTGATCTTTTGCAGGTTAGTCGCTTCGTCTATACGGGGCTTCCCGTATGGGCGGCGGATCTGTTGGCGAGCCCGGGTCGCAGTTTCGACGCCGGGGCGTGACAAGTCCAACCCTGTGCAATGGCTCTCGCTAGCCCACAGACCCAATCGTCAAACGGGTAGACCCACACTTAGGATTACTACCCCAACACTCCTAATAGGAGCTACTGTACCTCAGTCGCCACCATCACTAGCTCTACGGCCTGGTCACATCACAGTCTCAGTGTACTAATGGCCTCAATGCTTACACGTGGCATTCCACGTTCCCGGGTCATCGCTCGGACTACCGTCCCGACCAAATCTCTATCATGCCCCGCCATCAGGTCTCGGGCCGCTGTCTCTCATAGCTGACTGTGCCTGTCCACTGGGCTACAGGCCCACAGTCCCCAAACATGGTCCAGGCACGGATCGTCCCCAAGCGAACCCGGTAATCGTCGCCACGCGACACTATGCTCACTGAGCAAAACCAACAACTAGCCGTCAACCCACGATCCGAACTCTGTATCGACTCTGGCCACATAGGGCAAAGGCTAATGTGCCAACTACTCCGCTCTCTCTGGCTAACGATACTCGTGCTCCATGAGCACCCATAAAGTTGGGCGTCCTACGCCCCCGCGCTAACTTGCGTGATCCAAAGTGCTAAGGGATTGCTTAAGCACACCACGGCTCTCGTGCAGCTCTCCCAACTAGGTCGAAGCACCGCGATACTGTTCACCAACTCTGGTGATTAACATGCAACCCTGCGGTGGCAACCCTTGCCATTATGCCGATCCTTCAGACCGGCGCCATAAAACTCCCGCTTACTTGCGAGGTCTTCGAATCTCGAAACCTATCCTGGGTTTTACCAGCCCCACTATGCGGCACTCAGCCATGAAGACATGCCACACAGTCACTACCATCATCAGGGCGAACTTTCGCCACTAGGCCCGTAAGTCTTTCTTGCCCTAACCTTTTGAACACAGCAACTTGGCTCTCGCAACAAGGCGATCACCGGCGTTTCATGAGTCGGTCTCTCACTGGACCTCATCAACTATACCTTGTCGGCAAACCGGCTGACACAGGCTTACGGCTTCTTTCACAGAAGGTGCAGGGTGCGCCGACAAAGGCTCGGCGGCCACCTGCCACACTCTCTACTGTTGCCTCTTAGCTTAGTCTATTTCCCAATTTTCTTGGGATAATGTCACTCGCCCACCTAAGCGTCGTAATCCGCTCCCCTGCCGGCGGAAGACCTCCGCTTATCGGCAAGAAGCAACGGTCTGCTGCTGGACCACATCAACAAGAGCGGTCACCTGACATCGCAGCTCGTATACCACGTTTGACCCCGAGCCCTCTCGGGACTCGAGCCGAACAAGTGCGTTTCCCTATGTGGTGTCATCGCCAATACGCACACCATAACGAAACAACTAGCCCAAACTTAGCCAGTCGAGCAACGCGCAGCCCGTATACCGACAAAAGGGCTCGTCGACCAAATCATGCGAAAGTATAAGAGGGTACTCCTTTTCATCTCCAACATTACGTTGTCGGCCGCCCAACGTAATATCCGAAGGATGAAAGCTCGTTGTCCTCGATCAGTCCTGTAGAATACCGGGATTTCGTATAGCGCACCGACCTCGCAAGATGGCATGGGGCGGAGAAATCGCCTCGAGCATGTTCCATATGTGTCTTCAGATGAGTTCGGGTTGATTTGGATCAACACGGAAGCCCCAGCTTGAGTCAGAATTTTTCGGGCATTGTGCGCCGATAGAGGACCAGTTTGGGAAGCCTCGACTCCACAGTGGTGTGCAGAAAATTGGGAAACACTTGGAACAGGTGTATTTTATGATTACAGCGGAGTTCGAGAGGTTCCGGACTGACGCGGAGGACCCGAAGGCAAAAAGTGAGTTGAAACTCGCGATTTTGGAGCCGATTTTTGGATTAAGCACACCGACTCCACAGTTGAGCTTTCTGAGTTGGAAAAGCTTGGGACATGTGTATTTTCAGATTACAGCGGAGTTCGGGAGGTTCCGGACTGGTGCGGAAGCCCCGAGGACAAAAAGTGAGTTGGCGGGGGCTTTTGATGGATTATTTAATTAATTTAATTAATTTATTTTAATTAAGTGGCTTGGATCTGTGAGGTATGAAAGAAAAGAAAGAAAGGAAGTGAGAGAGAGTGAGGGTGGGGAGTCTTAGTTAATTAAGGAGCTACAGCTGCCTTCCACCCCAACTCTAATTAAGCCACTTTAATTAAAAGGCCACGTCATCATTCCCTTCACATGTAGAAACAGGAAAGAACAGAGGAAGCTTGGAAGAAGAAGAAAGAGAAGAAGAAGAAGAAAAGAGAGGAGGAAAAAAGAAGGAAAAGTGAGAAATTGTTGATGAACATTCTACTAGAGATCGCATGGAGCGAGCGGAGCGCGCGCGCGTCGAGCTCGGCGAGGTAAGTTGCAGTTTTTATTTTTGGAGAGGGAGCTCGGATGGGTTTTTATTTTGGTTTTTCCTGTATGGATTGCCTTTGGAGTTGGTGTGGATTGTGTTGGCTTGGTTTGGAGGAGTTGGTGTAGGTGCTGGAGGGCTTGCTGACCTTGGTGTTGGTTTTTAAGGATCCACAAGGATCTAAATAGGTACTATCAAACAACTAGAGGGGGGGTGAATAGGTGTAATATTATAAAAACCAATCTCAGTGCAAAAATAAAAAACCAATGCGGAAATAAAAATCAACACACCGAGATTTACGTGGAAACTCCAATCCAGGAGAAAAACCACGGGACCAACACGCAATAACAATCCACTAAGAAAAGAAGAATAACAAGGTGATTACCGACTCCACGGACTCAAACCCCTCCTTCAACTTCTTCGGACCTTGCGCTCACCGATTGCACGTCCACTGCACACGTTCGAATCCACGAACGCCACTCGAATCCACGAGCACACGTTTCGAATCCACGAAACGCCTTTAGCACACCGAATCCACGATGCCACGTCGAATCCACGACGCAAATAGCCGATAAAGAATATAGGCTTCGATGGTGATCCTTTGCTTAGATTATCATTGAGGAACCGTAGAAGAAATCTCTAAGCAAAGACTAGATCAATTCGACAAAAGATAGATCTTGGAAGAACCGTCGAATTGACCTAAAAGAGGCTATAAAGAAGAACGATAAAAACCTAGCCTCTAGGGTTGCTCTCAAGTGTTTTCGGTATTGGTCGGTCGTTCTTGAGAAACCCTAAGTGTCTATTTATAGGTTAGAAACCTTTGGAAAGAGATAAGAATCAAAAACATACCTTATCTGGAAATTTTCAGGACGGCGATCCGGATCGGGATTACTGTGATCCGGATCGTCGTAACGTGATAGACAGATTCCAGAAAACCAAGGGTTCGGGATCCGGATTGCAAGGTCCGATCCGGATCGTTCATGCAATTCAGCAAAGTCCCATGTTCGGGATCCGGATCGGAATGGCCTAGGATCCGAATTGAAATTGCCAATGAACAATCACCTTCGGGATCCGGATTGGATTGTCTGATCCGGATCCTGAACATGTCCCATGTCCAGTTTTTGATTTTTATGCAATTAAAAATTCATCCAAGTGTTTCTACACTATAAGAAAGTATTCGGATCACCAAAATTATTTAGTTAAACATACCTGATCCTTTTGAATACTTTCTTCTTGAGATTGATGTAACTGATCCACAATTCTTCATCTTCAATCTTCAAGACTCAAGACACTGAGTGTCAACTTGAGCTCTTGTTGAATCTTCTCTAAGTCTTTGATTGCTGATTGACAATTTGATCCCTTTAAGACTCCGACTCAACTGACTTGACTCACGAAATATGCCAACACCAAAATGCCGTAACAATCTCCCCCTTTGGCAATTTCGTGACAAAACCCAAAAATACATAAAAACGCTCAAGTCACTCATCTTAAACCAAAAAATCGAAATTCAATGTCATCACCAAAACATTGATTTTCTTTGCGTGAAAGATCCAATAAATACAAAATTACATTTGAACCAAACAGTCCTAGAACATACTCTATGACTTAGGACTTGGAGTCTTAAAGTGATGTAATTCCTGCAAAACAAAACTCCAAACAAAATCAAACGTTAGTCGTTAGAAATTAAAATCCTACATTTGATCCGTCTTCCTTTTGGTTCTTTTGTTTTTCGGCTCTTTCAATTTTTTTCTTTGTCTCCCCCTATCTTGAGCATCTCTAACATGTTCTCCATGTTCTCCATGTTCTTGAGCATCTATGTTCTCCCCCTTTGTGATACGATCATCATTTTCCGTTCTCCCCCATTTTTTTATTTTCGTTTGTCCTCTCTTGATGATCTCATCTCCGTCATTTCTCTTCTCCCCCTTTTTGTCACAAATTGTCAAACAGTGAACATACTAGACAAAAGGAAATCACTAACAACATTAGTTCATAGAGAAAGAGAGATAAAAGCTCAGTTCCGGTATATAACAAAAATGCAGATTGCGTACCGGTACCAGAAAGCAAAAATCAAATAATTCCTTGAAACAAATCCAGATTTTAGAATCTTTTCAAATACCGATTTGTATTCCATCAAGAAATCAATTTAAGTGCTTTAACCAATGAATTAACAAGATGTCATTCAATCCAATTAATTTCACAAAATTAAAAAGATTTACTCCTAAATCATGAAAAACAAAGATAAAACATTATAAACAGTTTTTCATGTTATATTCATCAAACACAAGTCATCAAAAATAATCTTGAGATCCAAACTCTATCAAGATGTAACGAATTTACAAAGATGACTTACGGAGATTTCCAAATGACATCAATCTTGAATTCTACCCTTTCATCAGAATAATTTAGAAAAATTCCATAATAACCAGAAAAAGTATGTAAGCACTTTAGCGCATCAACTTTAAACAGAAGTCATCGTTTCATACAACAAGAAATAGATTATACCAAATCTATCAA
This sequence comes from Tillandsia fasciculata, assembly GCA_029168755.2. NCBI lineage: Eukaryota > Viridiplantae > Streptophyta > Magnoliopsida > Poales > Bromeliaceae > Tillandsia > Tillandsia fasciculata. The sequence goes on along the minus strand of JAQOTM010000063.1, from coordinate 423,344 downwards.
AAATACTCAAAAATGAAACGAAAATTTATGAAAATTAAAACCCTTAAAGTTGAACAACTTCAATCACATCTAACATGATCTTATGCGTAATGCCTTTATCAAATCATCAATTTGGTAAAGAAAATGAAATACCAAGATCAATAGATGTTTGAAATCCCAGATAAGTTAGATAATATATCTAGACAATCTGTTGAAGAGAGTGGCTCTTTGAGCATCTTTCATTAAAAATCCCACCTTATACCAACCTTGAAATTTGACAGAGTCAAGTATTTCAATCATGCATTTTAGTTAATCAAAATTGACAAAACCATGCTTGGTATTCATGTGGTAGCTGCACACAGTACTCGGACGACCGAGGTGGTAGCTCTTTCCTCCATGTGGTGGTAGTTTTCACACTCCTCATTGGGATGTAACTCTTTCCACATCTTTTGAGCATTTTACTTTTCTTTGACTCCCCCTCAATTGGCTATCAATTATTTAATATATAAGGTATTCAACCAAAAATTGATCCCGCATTCATACTCGACTAAATAGTCAAATAAGATAATGACTATACCAAGAGATCATTGAGAGAGAAATTGACTTTGATCACTTAAAAGATGAATTAATTAACATAAATGATCATTGCAACATCGAAATATTATGATGTCAAAAGCATAATAGATTTCTAAATGCGTGAAAAGATGCAATTAAAGTCAATATAACTAATGCTCAATTAATGTCCTATGTACAAACATAGATAATGAACAAAAACACACAACAAAACCTAACCTAAGCAAGAGTTTCAAAAAGAGATTATTTCAAGGAAAGCATTCCAATTGCTTTACGCAAATGAATAAAACGTTTTTGATCCAAAGGTTTTGTTAAAATGTCAGCTAATTGATTCTCAGTTGAAATATATGAAAGTTGAAGAATATTTGATTCAACTAGCTCTCTAAGAAAATGATATCTAAGTTCAATGTGTTTTGTTCTTGAGTGCAACACAGGATTTTTAGAAATGTTTATAGCACTTGTGTTGTCAAAAAGAATTCACACAACCGAGATAGATTAAGCATCTAAAGATCACACATGATTTCTAAAATTTGATGCTTATAACTATCAAAAACTCCTATAATGAAGTATCTTCAAGATTATGATTATGGAGTAAAGTTGATAATCCATATAAAATTAATTTGGAGTGAATGAACATGAAGCCCTTTTTATTCAATGCACTTGTTCAATAAAAACCCTTTTGTTCAAAAACAAAGTATAAAACCAAGAGCATTGAAAAACATGTAATGCAAAGATTAAACAAAATATGAAGAGAAAACCAATCAAAGCATTACATACAGTCATAAGCTAATTAGAACTTAAGACAAGGAAAGATATCACCTTTCCGAATCCAAAATCGCTGGATTTTGGGTTGTCTTGATTCGTTGTGGCCGGGGGTTGTCCGCTTTGACTGTTGATCCTCCTTAGGTCTTTGCCTTGCGATAATCCACTTGTATGATTGATGTTGCGGCTCGGACCTTTGGTGGGTTGAGTGAACTCCATTGACTTTGTCACGCCCCAGGTGTAAACCGGAACCCGGGCCCGTCTACAGATCCGCCGTGCATACGGTATTTCCCGCGTACACGAAGCGCTAAACCTGCTCAGATAAAAGATAATAATAAAAGAGCAATAAAAACAGAGCTGAACTAAACTAATACATCTCAGACTGAAGCTGGAAATAAAATACAATACATCTGTATAAATGATACATCAGTCTCTCCCAGCTCACCAAAAATAAATACAACCTGCTGGCAGAAGCCAGTCCCAAACGTAAAAGTACAACCGTCTGAGGAAACATGGGTACACCAACAGTCCAGCTAACACGCTCATCCTGCCTCGAGATCTATCTACTCAGCCGTCCTCTCTCCTCGACCCGCAGCTGAAAGCCCAGCAGCACCCTCAGAAGACACTGCAAAACAAGGGAGAAGAAAAAGAGAAAAGAAGAATGGGGGTGAGAACTACTAGTAAACCAGTAGCCTCCCCTAGTGGGTAAAACCTCAAACTCTGACGCACCCACTAGGTCTACCAGAGGCGAAAAGGAAAGAAGAGTGGTAAGAAATGAAACTGCTGAAAAGGGGAAAACTACCACTACTATGCATCTAAAATGCAGTCCTAGACTGGAATAACCGTAAGAAACAATAACCAACCATCCCAGATGAACCCAATCTGTACCGCCCTCATCATCGGGCAAGAAAGCCGCGCCGATGTGATAGCAAAACTCCTGCTGCCGCCCTCATCATCGGGCAAATAAGCCGCGCCGATGTGATAGCAAAACCGTCAATAACTGTCTGACCCCGGCCTCCGGAGGGGATCTCGAGGGGAGCGACCCACACGAGGAAAGCATCACCGGGCAATAACCGCGCCGGTGTAATAAGTATCAAAAGCAGGACTGGTTCACCACAATAAAGCCCCAGTGGAACACAACCCTCCACTAAAAGAAAACTGATTCCCAATCAGATGCAAAAGTAACCATCCGGTCAATCGCCCAATATCCGCGATTGCCGCAATACCCCAAAATCCACGACCAGGTCTCACAACCGACCTCCGGTCAACCGCGTAATATCCGCGGTCGCCGGAATAGCCCACAATCACAATCATGTCCCACATTCGACATCTGGTCAACCGCCTACTATCCGCGGTTGCCACAAAACCCTCTAGTCCATAATCAAGCCCTATCACCGATGTCCTATAACCGACATCCGATCAACCGCCCAATATCTGCGGTCGCCGCCAAAACCCATAATCCACAATCCAGGCCCCGGCTACACTATCCAAAACCCCTGCTCAAACCCGAGCAACAAGAACCACCTGACTAACGAAAAGGAGAAAAGAAGCAAACAAGGTTTCTCCTAAGTCAAGTTCCAGCATGAAAGTGTAGCGATCAAAGATGGCCTATCTAGATGTCCATACAAGCATGCAAGTGTTCTCAAGGAAATAAAGGAAAAAGGTGTCCAATAGTGGTTCCACATGTGTAACAATTAATAGCTCCGCATAGAAATAACCATCATGCTAAAACATTATCCAACCACACATGTCTATAATCCATGTTCCATAATAAAGCATCACTATTCACCTATGCATGTCATAAAATCCTCAAATAGTACCAACCACTAACAGGATAATCATATAGTCCAAAATAAATATTCCATTCCACATGCAAGTTTAAACGCTAACATTCTATCCATACAAACATGTACAAGTCCCAACCACTATCAGATATCCACAAGCATGCAAGTCCCAATTACAATTATCAATCATGGATGTCCAAGAAGGATCTCTCTAATACTCCTAGTGGGTAAGTCAGAAAAGAGGGATAAAGCAACCACCCACCTGAAGTGCAACTGTCCAAATCCGTACAGCTGAAAATACCAAAAACTCCAATCCCTTGCTCCAGTAAGTTCAGTACACCCGTAATACTCCTGGCACAATACAAGGTCCACTAAACTCACTTTAGTTCCCAAATAAAGCTCTTGTAGATACATACAACATCTGTCCCAAAACTGTTAAATTATCACCTGCAGAAAGTGCCCAGAAAATTCCAAGAAAAATATCGCGGCGATCCTCGCGTCGATAGCTTCGCAACGGTACCTAGCACGCCCAAATCTGAGTTCGGTAAGTCAAGATATAAATTCGGCAAGGGGTACACCCATACAAAAATCTGTGCTAAAAACTGTGCACTGTTCACTGAGAAAACAGTGATTTTCACCTCGAAATAATTCTCTTAAAATTCCAAGAAAAATACGAGCGCGTTCCTTGCGATCCGTAGATGAAAAAGTTGTACAAGCTCGTCTCCGTCTGATGCTCGTACGCGAAGATACGGCCAAAACACCCCGCCGCTGTCAAGGAACTCCACACAGAAAAAGGGGTCATTGTTTGCCTCGGGATCCATGCCAAAACCTCGAAACGGGAAAGTGCGACCAAAACAAAAGATGAAGCCCTACCTCTTATGAGTCTGTCGGCGCAAGAATCACAGAGAAATGATCTCGGGGTAGCCCAGGGGAGCTAAAACACTGCCGCTGCGCCGAAGAAGTACACAGGAATGCAACGTCGCGCCGCGCCGTAAAATAGAGAACCTCGGGATGCGCGCTCCTAAAATCCCAAAACTTTGCAGGTGGATCCAGAACATGAAGATGAAGAAATCTTCTAAAGGGTGCTCGGGCAGGGGAGGCTCGAAAAGGGGAGAAAAGGGGAGAAGAAAGAGGTTCGGGCTGCTATTTAAAGGGCTGGAGAAAACAATTGCAAAAATGACGGATGTATCCCACTTTTCGGGCGCCCGGAAGATTCGGGCTGCTACAGTAATGGGCCCGGCCCATTACTGTGCAGGCCCGGAATCACCACGGCCCGCCACGTGGCCCGTCACGCGGCCCACCCGTGCCCCGTGCGCCCGGTGCACGAGCGCCCGCCAATGGCGGCGCGCCACGTGGCACCGGCAACCCTGCACCGCGCACGTCGCGCGCCTGCCCCGCCCGTACGGCCACCTGCCCCGCCGTACGGCCACCTGCCCCGGTCAACCGATCCAATCCTTGCGTGGACCGCGCACACCACACCGAACCAATAACCACCTGCCACGTGTCCACCCGGTTCACCGTGCACCCGGGCCCAAATTCCGTGGACCGCGCCTGCTGCGCCGGCCAACCAGAAAGCGCCACGTGGCCCGCTCCCGGTGCACGCCCTCCGCGGTGGACCGCGCCCCTGCCCGCGCCCTCAGCGCCTGCCCGCGGCCGCTAGCCGGCTGCCCGGGCGACCTCCGCCGCCTTCCGCCGCTGCCCGCCGCCGCCGGCGATCGCCGGAAACACTGTTCCGGCGTGAACAGTAACCAGTGCACCAAAAAAACAAGTAGGTAGTCCATCTTGATCGTTTTCGCGCGCTGAATCCGAATTTGATGTCCGATTTTCCAAATTCCAACTCTAAAAACTGCCGAATGCACCCGGAACAGTATTCTTGGCCCAAATTTCGCGCTGAGCCCACATTTAATATCCGTTTCGCGCGAAACCACCTCTAACATCCGACAGGGTCAGCCGATCACCCACATGATCCAATAAAGCTCGAGGTTCAACACTTGTATCTAATCATGCACCAACACCTCCCGAAACACAGAACAGGCTCCCCCGAAGTCACCGATGACCCTACCACAACTCTGCAGAGATCCAGGTCATCACATCCTCCCCCACTAAAAGAAAGTTTCGTCCTCGAAACTAAAGTCGTTCCTCAACACGGAATCTCAACCAGATAGAGGGGTTAATTATCCGATCATCCGCCACTCAAGCTCCCCAAGCTGTCAAATACCTCCTCCAGGGACATGATACAATCCTCGGGTCTCTAACAAGAACAAAATTAAAGGTGGGCACTCCAGGAATCCGTACTACCTCAACCAAGTACAGCTGGACTAACCGCTCGAGCTACCAAGTAGTCCACATCGGTATACGCATCCGCTCCTCCTCAGCCTCAGATAATCCAACCACAAGTCCATCGGCACACTAGCTCGATCCAAGTACCTCTTTACTTCCCGCGATATCCAATGCAAGTCCCTCAACCACACCAGCCAAAAAGGCTACTCAACCACTGCGAAACATCCACCTCACGCACAAAATCAAAACCATAGAGGCGAAGATAACCCTCAAGCAACCCAAGTACACCAATACCTCCGGGCCTGGCTCCCCAAGAAAATTGTCCCCCCATCGAACAAGACCCTGTCTCCAAAGCCTCCATACTCAATCCCACGAATCGGAATGACTCATCTGCCAAAACTGGCTCACTCGATCGACGCAATCCCACAGCTTACCCGCTGTCAACTATCCACCCTGCCTCGGTGCCTCAACACTAAACGTCGGCACGGAGGGGGCTACTCGCTACTCCGACAACGGTGCCACTGCTCCGACAACTGTGCCACTGCGCTGCTCCGACAACTGTGTCACTGCGCTGCTCCGACAACTGTGCCACTGCGCTGCTCCGACAACTGTGCCACTGCGCTGCTCCGACAACTGTGCCACTGCGCTGCTGATCTGCCCCCCAACACTACTACCCTTCGGGTCCGGAGCTTTCAGACTCCAATCTGGGTATCCGGCCCGAAACAACCAGCCCAGACCCAACTGCCGCACCAAGGTGCACCCGGGTCAGGGCCCAACGTCGGGGAGACACCGCTCACCACGACAAAACCGCAAATCAGCACACCCCAACACTCGACCCAATCTAGCGAAAGTCAAAGACATCCCTCTATTTTTGTAACTTTATGTTGTCTGCAGCCAACATAACTGTCCAACAAAAATAGGATATGTCGATCCCTCTTCACTCACAGGAAGAGTCAAATAAATAAATCACCGACTTTCGCAAAATGTCGCGTCTCTCACGCACTAACATCCTAGGGTCCGCCCAAAAGCCTAGGGTTTCCTAAGTCCCAACTGACCTATCCCTAAGCTCTGATACCAACTAATCTGTCACGCCCCAGGTGTAAACCGGAACCCGGGCCCGTCTACAGATCCGCCGTGCACACGGTATTTCCCGCGTACACGAAGCGCTAAACCTGCTCAGATAAAAGATAATAATAAAAGAGCAATAAAAACAGAGCTGAACTAAACTAATACATCTCAGACTGAAGCTGGAAATAAAATACAATACATCTGTATAAATGATACATCAGTCTCTCCCAGCTCACTAAAAATAAATACAACCTGCTGGCAGAAGCCAGTCCCAAATGTAAAAGTACAACCGTCTGAGGAAACATGGGTACACCAACAGTCCAGCTAACACGCTCATCCTGCCTCGAGATCTATCTACTCAGCCGTCCTCTCTCCTCGACCCGCCGCTGAAAGCCCAGCAGCACCCTCAGAAGACACTGCAAAACAAGGGAGAAGAAAAAGGGAAAAGAAGAATGGGGGTGAGAACTACTAGTAAACCAGTAGCCTCCCCTAGTGGGTAAAACCTCAAACTCTGACGCACCCACTAGGTCTACCAGAGGCGAAAAGGAAAGAAGAGTGGTAAGAAATGAAACTGCTGAAAAAGGGAAAACTACCACTACTATGCCTCTAAAATGCAGTCCTAGACTGGAATAACCGTATGAAACAATAACCAACCATCCCAGATGAACCCAATCTGTACCGCCCTCATCATCGGGCAAGAAAGCCGCGCCGATGTGATAGCAAAACTCCTGCTGCCGCCCTCATCATCGGGCAAATAAGCCGCGCCGATGTGATAGCAAAACCGTCAATAACTGTCTGACCCCGGCCTCCGGAGGGGATCTCAAGGGGAGCGACCCACACGAGGAAAGCATCACCGGGCAATAACCGCGCCGGTGTAATAAGTATCAAAAGCAGGACTGGTTCACCACAATAAAGCCCCAGTGGAACACAACCCTCCACTAAAAGAAAACTGATTCCCAATCAGATGCAAAAGTAACCATCCGGTCAATCGCCCAATATCCGCGATTGCCGCAATACCCCAAAATCCACGACCAGGTCTCACAACCGACCTCCGGTCAACCGCGTAATATCCGAGGTCGCCGGAATAGCCCACAATCACAATCATGTCCCACATTCGACATCTGATCAACCGCCTACTATCCGCGGTTGCCACAAAACCCTCTAGTCCATAATCATGCCCTATCACCGATGTCCTATAACCGACATCCGGTCAACCGCCCAATATCCGCGGTCGCCGCCAAAACCCATAATCCACAATCCAGGCCCCGGCTACACTATCCCAAACCCCTGCTCAAACCCGAGCAACAAGAACCACCTGACTAACGAAAAGGAGAAAAGAAGCAAACAAGGTTTCTCCTAAGTCAAGTTCCAGCATGAAAGTGTAGCGATAAAAGATGGCCTATCTAGATGTCCATACAAGCATGCAAGTGTTCTCAAGGAAATAAAGGAAAAAGGTGTCCAATAGTGGTTCCACATGTGTAACAATTAATAGCTCCGCATAGATATAACCATCATGCTAAAACATTATCCAACCACACATGTCTATAATCCATGTTCCATAATAAAGCATCACTATTCACCTATGCATGTCATAAAATCCTCAAATAGTACCAACCACTAACAGGATAATCATATAGTCCAAAATAAATATTCCATTCCACATGCAAGTTTAAACGCTAACATTCTATCCATACAAACATGTACAAGTCCCAACCACTATCAGATATCCACAAGCATGCAAGTCCGAATTACAATTATCAATCATGGATGTCCAAGAAGGATCTCTCTAATACTCCTAGTGGGTAAGTCAGAAAAGAGGGATAAAGCAACCACCCACCTGAAGTGCAACTGTCCAAATCCGTACAGCTGAAAATACCAAAAACTCCAATCCCTTGCTCCAGTAAGTTCAGCACACCCGTAATACTCCTGGCACAATACAAGGTCCACTAAACTCACTTAAGTTCCCAAATAAAGCTCTTATAGATACATACAACATCTGTCCCAAAACTGTTAAATTATCACCTGCAGAAAGTGCCCAGAAAATTCCAAGAAAAATATCGCGGCGATCCTCGCGTCGATAGCTTCGGAACGGTACCTTGCACGCCCAAATCTGAGTTCGGTAAGTCAAGATATAAATTCGGCGAGGGGTACACCCATACAAAAATCTGTGCTATAAACTGTGCACTGTTCACTGAGAAAACAGTGATTTTCACCTCGAAATAATTCTCTTAAAATTCCAAGAAAAATACGAGCGCGTTCCTTGCGATCCGTAGATGAAAAAGTTTTACAAGCTTGTCTCCGTCTGATGCTCGTACGCGAAGATACGGCCAAAACACCCCGCCGCTGTCAAGGAACTCCACACAAAAAAGGGGTCACTGTTTGCCTCGGGATCGGTGCCAAAACCTCGAAACGGGAAAGTGCGACCAAAACAAAAGATGAAGCCCTACCTCTTATGAGTCTGTCGGCGCAAGAATCACAGAGAAATGATCTCGGGGTAGCCCAGGGGAGCTAAAACACTGCCGCTGCGCCGAAGAAGAACACAGGAATGCAACGTCGCGCCGCGCCGTAAAATAGAGAACCTCGGGATGCGCGCTCCTAAAATCCCAAAACTTTGCAGGTGGATCCAGAACATGAAGATGAAGAAATCTTCTAAAGGGTGCTCGGGTAGGGGAGGCTCGAAAAGGGGAGAAAAGGGGAGAAGAAAGAGGTTCGGGCTGCTAATTAAAGGGCTGGAGAAAACAATTGCAAAAATGACGGATGTATCCCACTTTTCGGGCGCTCGGAAGATTCGGGCTGCTACAGTAATGGGCCCGGCCCATTACTGTGCAGGCCCGGAATCACCACGGCCCGCCACGTGGCCCTTCACGCGGCCCACCCGCGCCCCGTGCGCCCGGTGCACGAGCGCCCGCCAATGGCGGCGCGCCACGTGGCACCGGCAACCCTACACTGCGCACGTCGCGCGCCTGCCCCGCCTATACGGCCACCTGCCCCGCCGTACGGCCACCTGCCCCGGTCAACCGCTCCAATCCTTGCGTGGACCGCGCACACCACACCGAACCAATAACCACCTGCCACGTGTCCACCCGGTTCACCGTGCACCCGGGCCCAAATTCCGTGGACCGCGCCTGCTGCGCCGGCCAACCAGAAAGCGCCACGTGGCCCGCTCCCGGTGCACGCCCTCCACGGTGGACCGTGCCCCTGCCCGCGCCCTCAGCGCCTGCCCGCGGCCGCTAGCCGCCTGCCCGGGCGCCCTCCGCCGCCTTCCGCCGCTGCCCGCCGCCGCCGGCCGCCGCCGGCGATCGCCGGAAACACTGTTCCGGCGTGAACAGTAACCAGTGCACCAAAAAAACAAGTAGGTAGTCCATCTTGACCGTTTTCGCGCGCTGAATCCGAATTTGATGTCCGATTTTCCAAATTCCAACTCTAAAAACTACCGAATGCACCCGGAACAGTATTCTTGGCCCAAATTTCGCGCTGAGCCCACATTTAATATTCGTTTCGCGCGAAACCACCTCTAACATCCGACAGGGTCAGCCGATCACCCACATGATCCAATAAAGCTCGAGGTTCAACACTTGTATCTAATCATGTACCAACACCTCCCGAAACACAGAACAGGCTCCCCCGAAGTCACCGATGACCCTACCACAACTCTGCAGAGATCCAGGTCGTCACAGACTTGATGTGTCTTTTGAATCCGTTGAGTTCGCTCCGTAGATGAAGTTGCCGAAGAATTCTTCTTTCTCTTTTTCGGGCAATTCTTCACCAAATGTTCTTCAAGTCCACATAGGTGACAAGTTCTTCCTTTCAATTTCATTGTGGAACTTGAAGCATGCACAGTTTGGTTCTTTTTGAATCCCAAACCAACCTTGCTTGTTTGACCTAATCCGGACATACTTTCTAGTTTCTTGGAACCGATTGAAAGCCTTTGTATGTCGAATTTGAGTTCATGAACTTGCTTGGTCAAAGCTTGGTTGGTGACATGAATTTCTTCAAACTGTTTTTCAAGAAAACCAATCTTGTCCATATAAGATTTAGCGTTTGTCTCCGATTGGTTTAACTTTTCTTGGAGGATTTTATTGTTATCCAATAACCGTCCTTGTTCCTCCTCGAGATCATGGAGTTTGATCTTTAACGCTTGATTCTTGTCTTGAACTTCAAGTCGTTGCTTCCTCAACTTCTTGATATGCTTGGCCATCTTCTTCGATTCCGCAAGAAGTTGTTGGTATGCCTCAACGAGTTCTTCTTCGTCCGACTCCCCCTCACTTGTTGACTCTCCTCCGGATGTTGATGTTTAATGCAAAATCAAAGGAATAGAGTCAGTGACTAAAGATGATAAGCACAAATTAGAAGAGGGAATTTGAGAGGCATGAAAAGCAACAAATTTTTCTTTTTCCTCTTCACTTGAGGTCGATTCATCGTAACTAGAATCGTCCCAAGTTTTTGCTTGCAAAACCTTCTTTTTGTATGATTTCTTAGAAGGACAATCCGTTGAAATATGGCCGTAGCCTTTGCATCGATAACATCGGATTTCCCCTTCGAAATCATCTTTTTCTTTTTCTTTAGAAGGTTTTGCAGCGCCTTTGAGTTTAGAGGATTTAGAACCCGATGATCCTTTAGATGATTTCGTGGATGAAGATCCATCGGTTCGATTCTTCCAAAATTTTCGACGAAATTTCTTTGTGATCCGCGCCAGTTGTTCTTCAAAATCGGCTAAAGAGATTTCATCGTCGGAACTCGATTCGTCATCTTCTTCCTTTGTTGATTTGAACGCAATACCTGTAAGCTTAGAAGAAGACTTGGAAGAAATTTGATTAGTAGGAAAAGTCATCTCATAAGTTTGCAAAGCACCTACTAATTCCTCTACACTCATCTCATCCGGATGACTAACGGTTTCAATGGCGGTAACCTTTGCCCTAAACCGTTCCGGAAGAGTCCGAAGAATCTTTCTTACAATTTTCGACTCCGGGATCTTTTCTCCCAAATTAGCACATGTATTAATTACATCTTGAAGTCTAGTGTAATAATCTGTAAACAATTCATGCTCTTCCATATGAATAGAGTCAAATTGACTTGTAAGCATCTGGAGCTTTTGAGTTTTTACAAGATTAGTACCCTCATGTGTAATTTTGAGAATATCCCAAATTTCCTTCGCGGTTTCACACGCGGAAATTCATGTAAACTCAGTCGAGGAAAGAGAATTATATAAAGCGTTCATACCTTTCCCATTGTAAGAAGATCTTTCGATTTCCTCTTTGGACCATCTAGAGCGAGGTTTTGGGGTAGTAGAATTTCCTACTTCCTCAACAGGATGCACCCAACCGTATTCAATGGTTTGCCAAACACGCTCATCAATAGAGATGAGAAAAGCTCTCATCCGCACTTTCCAATATGCATAATTGGTCCCATCAAAAAAGAGGAGGTCTAAAAATATTACCACTTTCATCCGACATGATAGATCAACCTGTGACGCCCCACTTCCCAGGGGGTCACCCATCCTAGAACTACTCTAGCTCTAGCACGCTTAACTCTCATGTTCCTCTTGGATCTTGCTACCATCCAAAATGCTATAGCCGGGTTAGAGATTTAGTCCTATTATATCATTTATATAGAGGACTAATCCAAATTCCGGGGGTGTCACATTCTTCCCCCCTTTAAGCCCTGACGTCCACGTCAGGCTCAAGCACACTCACAAGCAACAGGCGATGTGAGACTCGTCTCGCTAGCCTTAGCCGACCTTGTGAGGAGCTGCACTCCACTCACAACGGTCATTAGCCGGGGAGCCTCGCTCTACCCGCTATATAACCCTGGCTCAACCGAGACTCATCTCACATTTCCGGCTGGTGAATGGCTCTGATACCAACTGTGACGCCCCACTTCCCAGGGGATCACCCATCCTAGAACTACTCTAGCTCTAGCACGCTTAACTCTCATGTTCCTCTTGGATCTTGCTACCATCCAAAATGCTATAGCCGGGTTAGAGATTTAGTCCTATTATATCATTTATATAGAGGACTAATCCAAATTCCGGGGGTGTGACACAACCTAAAACCCTCTCTGATACCAATTGTTGATTTTTAAGGATCCACAAGGATCTAAATAGGTACTATCAAACAACTAGAGGGGGGGTGAATAGGTGTAATATTATAAAAACCAATCTCAGTGCAAAAATAAAAAACCAATGCGGAAATAAAAATCAACACACCGAGATTTACGTGGAAACTCCAATCCAGGAGAAAAACCACGGGACCAATACGCAATAACAATCCACTAAGAAAAGAAGAATAACAAGGTGATTACCGACTCCACGGACTCAAACCCCTCCTTCAACTTCTTCGGACCTTGCGCTCACCGATTGCACGTCCACTGCACACGTTCGAATCCACGAACGCCACTCGAATCCACGAGCACACGTTTCGAATCCACGAAACGCCTTTAGCACATCGAATCCACGATGCCACGTCGAATCCACGACGCAAATAGCCGATAAAGAATATAGGCTTCGATGGTGATCCTTTGCTTAGATTATCATTGAGGAACCGTAGAAGAAATCTCTAAGCAAAGACTAGATCAATTCGACAAAAGATAGATCTTGGAAGAACCGTCGAATTGACCTAAAAGAGGCTATAAAGAAGAACGATAAAAACCTAGCCTCTAGGGTTGCTCTCAAGTGTTTTCGGTATTGGTCGGTCGTTCTTGAGAAACCCTAAGTGTCTATTTATAGGTTAGAAACCTTTGGAAAGAGATAAGAATCAAAAACATACCTTATATGGAAATTTTCAGGACGGCGATCCGGATCGGGATTACTGTGATCCGGATCGTTGTAACGTGATAGACAGTTTCCAGAAAACCAAGGGTTCGGGATCCGGATTGCAAGGTCCGATCCGGATCGTTCATGCAATTCAGCAAAGTCCCATGTTCGGGATCCGGATCGGAATGGCCTAGGATCCGGATTGAAATTGCCAATGAACAATCACCCTTCGGGATCCGGATTGGATTGTCTGATCCGGATCCTGAATATGTCCCATGTCCAGTTTTTGATTTTTATGCAATTAAAAATTCATCCAAGTGTTTCTACACTATAAGAAAGTATTCGGATCACCAAAATTATTTAGTTAAACATACCTGATCCTTTTGAATACTTTCTTCTTGAGATTGATGTAACTGATCCACAATTCTTCATCTTCAATCTTCAAGACTCAAGACACTGAGTGTCAACTTGAGCTCTTGTTGAATCTTCTCTAAGTCTTTGATTGCTGATTGACAATTTGATCCCTTTAAGACTCCGACTCATCTGACTTGACTCACAAAATATGCCAACACCAAAATGCCGTAACACTTGGTTGGCGGACAGCAAGCAGCAGGGGAAGCGCGCGCGGGCGAGCAGCATCGCAGCAGGCGGGCGCCGCGCATGCGCGCGCGGGCGACGCGCAGGCGCGGCGCAGCAAGTGCGCTGGGGCGCGTGTAGCGGGCTGGGCCGCCGCGCGGCGGGCCCATGCGCCACGCAGCGGGCCCAGAGTTCCGCGCAGCTGCTGCGGCAACTCCGCGCGGCTGCAGCAGCTGCGTCGCGCGGCAATTGCTGCAGTGCCGCGCAGCTAGCGGCGGTGGCGACGCCGGGCTGGCTGCGGCTGGCAGCAGCGTGCGGCCGCCGCGCGGTCAGTGGCATCGGCGCGTGCGGCTGCGGCGAGCGACCGGCGAGCGAGCGGCGGGGCTGGTTTTTGCCCTGTGAGTGTGTGGGATTTTTGTATTTAGCCGATCTTGATGATTTTCTGGTTTCTTCTTGGTTTTTGGTGCAGCGGCTTCGGCGCACGCGGCGAGCTGGGCACCGCGTGAGCGATTGGAGCCGATAGTGAATGATACGCGCGGATTCCTCCAGAGTGTGTGCTGTGGTTTTTGGAATGTACAAGAGCATGTATGTGTGAAGTGTGTGTGTGTGTGTGTGTGTGTGCTGTAGATGGACAGTGGCTTGTTGGTTATGCTTTAGGGTGCTGGATTTGGAATTAAGTGATTTGTCTTTAAGTGAGCATTTATTTATTAGTGTGCAGATATTATGGTGGACTTGTGTGTGTGTGTGCTTTTGAAACTTGTAGAGGGTTGTTTGGATTTTGGTAAATTATGTTTGTGAGTTGTTGGTATGCTGTTAGTAATGTTGAGGTGAATTTTGGCGAATGAATTAGGGGATGTTTTAATGTGTGCTTGGTTGGAGCTTACAGAGTAGTGGGTGTGAGTTTTGTGTGTTTAATTTGAGTTGGCTGTTGGTTTGAGAAGGGTGTAGAGTGGACTGTGAGCACCTAGTAGCTGATGATGGACTTGAATTCATGTAATTTTAATTACGCTGTGTGCTGTTGGTCTGGGAGATGTGTGGATTGGTGCTGTGAGGGAAGTGTGTATGTGTTAGTGAGTGCTGTGGATGTATTAATTATGCTGGAGCCCTGGTGTGTGAGTGTTGTGGCAGCTATAAGGTGTAAGTGGAATTATGTATTTGTTATTGTGATGCTGATGTAAAGGGTGGATTTAAGTGGATTGTGTATGTGAGCAATTTGTTGGAGAGCAGATTTTGTGCTGTGGTTGTGGTATGTTGTGAGCACTTTGTTGGTAGTGTACTTTAGCCCTGTTGCACTGTGTTTTGGCCGTGGAGTGAGCCGGCTGCGCGCGGACTTTTGTGAGGACTCGAGGGAATTTATTTGAGCTTTCGGGGGATTTTTCAGTGATTCGCGGCAGTGCGCGCGCGCGTGGCACGATTTTCGAGGTTTCGCCAGTTTGAGGATCCGGTACTTCACCGACTTCAGCGTTTGCCTACGGAAAGCGCTTCAGGTGGGTTGGTTTTCTCTCCAAGTCTACGGACTTCCTTCTAATTCTATTATGATAGGATTTGCATGCAAGTTTAAGTGTTTCTTTGGAACTTTAACTAGCACCCCCGTCATATGTGCATGTGTTCAACCAGACCAATAGTGAACTTTAACTTGGGTTAGGTTCTTTTATGCATTAGCCATCCCACAGATTTGCATTTTCTTCCAGACATTGAGTTCCTCGCCCGGGTAGTGGGCCGAGCGGTCAGGGTATTGTGGGACGGGTGTTGCACTCGGGCCTGGGGGCCGAGTGGGGTCTGGTGATTGGGTTAGGCCAGTGTTAGTGTTTTGGGAACCGTTTCAGATAAACGGTGGTCCCGGGTTTTTAGTTTTCGCTGATCTTCTCGTCACCACCACGTCGTGATCGTGGAGTTCATATGCTATCAGGACCTTGAACCCAGAATGCTTTCTAACTCTCATGATTTTGGTATACCAGTGTTTTCCTTCCGTATTCCTAAGGGTAGCCGGAGCTTGTTCTTGTTTGATTGGGCGAAGGTGTCACCCTTGGGAGTTCGGGAAACAAACTCGTTTTCAACTGATTTTCTCAAGAACTAAAATCCATAAAAGCTGGTTCTTCTCAATTTAAGATAGTTTTCAAAAGGGGTAAATTTTACCCTCACCCCAAGGGGGTTGAGGAGAAATGATATTTCTTTATAAAGGTCATCTTTTTACTAAATTCTCTCATCCGCCAGGGGCGGGGGATCTGGGTTCTAAGGGCTGGTTTCGTCCTGGGCCGAAAACAACGGGAGGCTACACCTATGGCCGGTTCTTGTTTGATTGGGGTCGTAGGTAGTAGACTCCCGGGGTTTTCGGACTCTGTGCAGTTCTGGCTGTGGAGCATCTCCAGCCTGAGTTTTGAGCATTGAGTTGAGATAGTTTCCCACTTTAACCGAGAGGAGCCGAATCCCTGAACGGTAAAAGATGGAGGACTTCGATAGGCTGAGCCTAGAGTCTGTTCTTGTTTGATTGGGGTTCTAGGTACCGGTCTATCGGGATTCTCAGACTTTTGCCATGTCAGTCGGTTCCTCTCGCCTATGAGTGGGGTGTCGTTTTGGGAGCCGTTGGGAGTGGCGGCGGTCCCAACTGTGTGGTATCTTTTGAGTGAGTCAGTGTTGTGAGTTTGAGTTGTGCTTCGAGCATCGTGATACCGATCGGTTTGATCGTGGACTATAGCCTGCTGAGCCTGGCTTTTTGCCAGTTATGAGATACTTGAGTTACTTGAGTTCGGTGGGGTCGCTCCCCTCGAGCTACGCCCCGGGTGCGATGATGATACAGAGCCTGACGAGGCTGCGATGATGCGACTAGTTGATACACTAGAGTTCGCTTGAGATAGTCGGACAGGACGCCCCACGTAAATCTCGTCCTCATGAGGTGTGGTGGTGGGTAGGTGCGATCCTAGTCGAAAGGCGCAGGCTTGACTGGACCCTATGTGGCAGTCATAGAGATTGGGTATTATGTCAGAGAGTATGCATATCATGTGTCATAGATCGGTTATACCTTTGAGCATAGTACTTATTACATAGTGTCAGTATTCAGTGGATGCATACCATCATCTGTGTTCTTTCTCGTTGAGCATAGTAGATAGAGGCATGATAGCTGTAGATATTTTCCAGCTTATCCTTTCATTATTTCAGTCTCATTCTGTTATCTTATGCCTCTAGTAGACTTAGTGGGCAGACCGTGGTTCTTGGAGACGGTACCCACTGAGAGCTACTATAGGATGTAGTTCTCACACCCTCTGTCGGTGACAGGTTGCTGAGGCTTTCTTCCGTTCCTGCCCGAGCTGGCTTGACGGACCGAGGACAGGGAGTCGCGTGATAGTTCCCTACCAGCATTATTACTTTAGAGTGAGGTAGATGTACCATCCCGGACTGTGGGAGTTGATCATGTATTGATTTTCTAGTCTTAGCTATCTCCCCTGTGATTTTGGTAGATATTGTATAGGTTGTTGGCTATTTGTATCATCCTGTATTTGGGAGATAGACTTGTATTTATGTTCAGCTTTTAGTAGTGAGATTTTATATTACATCTTTTATTACCCACTCTGATATCTGTATAGCTGTAGTTCTATCTTTTGCAGGTTAGACGCTTCGTCTGTACGGCAGTTTCCGTACAGATGGCGGATCTGTTAGCGAGCCCGGGTCGCAGTTTCGACCCCGGGGCGTGACAAGTCCCAACATCCTTTTTGGGAACGACAGAAACCCAATCAAGTACTTTCGCCCAACGATCCACCCGCTCTCTCGTGCTAATCCCTAGGGTCTCCCTAAGGTTGCTAACCACCTAGGACTATTCCTAGGCTCTGATACCACTCTAATCTGTCACGACCCGGGACCGACAATTTGTACGGTTCGGGCACGCCAACAGACCCGCCAATCGGGCACGACCTCTTGCTACCCGAAAGGAACGGTAACAACCATCTCGAATCAAAACAATGTGTATGATGAGATATAATATCAGAGTAAAATCCCTACTAATTTAAAACTTTCATTCAATAACAAACAGTTAAAGCGGAAATGAAGGCATGGTAAAAATGAACCATAATGAACTTTATTACATTTTACAACTCTCAACTTGCAATTAAAATAATATTACAACCTTTTCCTCACAATACATGGTTCACTCGAAACATAAAAGAAAGGTACCTCTGCTAGACCCTCTAGGTCTCTATGCTGCTGGGCTCTTGCCCCTGACGTAAGCCTCGCCGTCTGCATCTGAACCGTCTCGACCGCTATATCCAAAGCTGAACCTGTGGGGGGGGGGGGTCACCCAAGGGGTGTGAGAACTTTCGAGCGAGTTCCCAGTGGGTTCAACCACCGAGAAGAAATATCCTACACCACTTGGTCCAATGGAAGCAATAATAATAGTGCTAGGAAACTAAAATCCTCAATGTCAAACTGCAACTATGCAATGTACCATGTCGCTACACTATCTGTGTAAAACCATCTACCCAGCACTAATCCGTCTAGCCACACCAGGCTGCTAAGCACCCACTCGGCCACTATGCCGCTGTATACAGGGTTCAACTAACCCGGCCACCTTGGCCACTCTATTTTCTTTGTTCTTTTAGGTTCTGGTGCTTTAGTTCAAGTTAACCCTCAGAAACTCTTATCCAACGGGCCCGAGCCCGGTAGTCCTGCTACCATAAGATAAGGTTTCTAAGGTTGCCGATAACACCCGCAAGTGTTACCCCGTCCTACGAAGTAAATGTGCTCTTCGGACCACCGCTATCGGAGGGAGGGGGCTTCCCTGCGTCCGATCCTGATGCGCCCGGGGAGAGGGCAAGCCCTTTACGTCCCTCAGAGCCACATTTCAACCTTCGAAGGCACGCCCGTTTTATTATCTTTGTATGTCAGTTGCTCCGTCCTACGGCTGAAGCGTCCCGAACGGGCCACTGCCCGGGAGAGGGATTAACTGCACGTACCTCCAACCTGGGTTGGCTCCACCGAGGATCTTTATGTTCTTTTTCTATTCTGTTCTTTTTACTTTAGTTCTTAGCCTCTTTGCTTTTGAACACTTGCTTTTCTTTTCTTTCTCACTCGAGCCTTCAGCTCACCTTGCCACTGGCAATTATTATCACTCTTTCCTCTGAGCATTTAGCACTTTGCTTTCAC
The DNA here is from genome assembly GCA_029168755.2 of Tillandsia fasciculata. NCBI lineage: Eukaryota > Viridiplantae > Streptophyta > Magnoliopsida > Poales > Bromeliaceae > Tillandsia > Tillandsia fasciculata. Next base: position 404,438 of record JAQOTM010000063.1, on the reverse strand, counting down.
TTTAAGCCTTCCGAAAGTACCTCGTCCGACGGGTCACTGCCCAGGGAGTCTTGCTCCACTTGACGAGTCTCAAATTCGAAGGCGCCATTTACATTCCCTTTATCTTAAGCAATTTGTTTGTCTTGCTTATTAACCAGATTTTAGCTCTATCTTGAGCAATTTGCTTGTCTTGCTTATTAACCACTTTTTCATCCCTTACCCTAGGTCTTGTCACATGGGTAACCAGAGAGTCTCCTGGACTCTTTCACGTTTTACTTTCCTTGTTTAACTCACATTGAAGTTAATGTTATTGTCTATTTGCCCAGACACCCTATGACTCTCTCTAGGGTTGTATTTGTTAATTCTTTAACCTTGGGGTCTCATCCCACTTTCCCGATTCCTTACTGAATCCTAGAGTTAACTTGACTCTATTATTCTGTTCCATTATTAACTTAGAGTTGCGCTGACTCTAATCTCCCGTTCCACTTTTATCTTAGAGTTACACTGACTCTATGTTGATCACTAGTTCACCTTAGGTTCTCTTTACCTAAGTTCCCTGTCATACTCATCCTAGAGTCCCTTGACTCTATGTTGATCACTAGTTCACCTTAGGTTCTCTTTACCTTAGACAGTGCCACTCGTTCAATCCTAGGATAATTCCTAAGTTTGATGCCACTCGTCAATCCCCTGAACTAGGTTTTCTCCTAGTCTTACTACCAACATGTTCCCTTTCCTTATGCCACATGATTCCTAGGGTTGTACCCTAACATGCTCATGATCATGAATAACTAATCATTTTCATGCATGCATTTATTTTCATCTCATTTGTCAGATAATAATTGTGAGGCCCCGGAATCCCCGGCGTAGGAGTTGCTGGTTGTTGGGCAGCTTTTAGTGGCCGTTGGGAGTGTTTGTGCGCGTGTCGGGCCCAAGAAATGAATTTGTGATGCAATTTGGGATTTAGTTGCATCACTGGAGGCCTGCGGGATGTGTCGTTGGTGTTTGTGCGCAATTTGGACACACGTGGTGGACTTCGGGCTTAAAAGAAGACCCCGCGGGAATTTGGATGACCCGTCGGGTGTTTAGCGGTGGTTTCGCGCGTTCCGGATGTCAAAATTGGACTCCGGGCGAAGTTTGGATAAAAGTTTACCTCTCCGGTCGCCTTCGGGAATTTTCAGAGTTGGATTTTGGCAAATCGGACTTTAAAAATGGATCCGGCGCGAAAATCGGATCGAGTGGGCATTCGGCAAATTTTTTTGGTGAGAATTTGGAGAAACGGACATCGTTTTTGGATTCAGCGCGCGAAATCGCTAAGAGTGGACTATTTATTTGTTGGATTTGGAGTCCGGTAGGCGTGCGCGTTTTTCGAGACGACGCGGCACGCAATGCGCGCCAGCTGGCGCGCATTGGGAACGCGCGCCTACGCGGGTCAGCGTAGGGGCCGCCACGTGGCGGGCCCCCGTTGGCGCCCGCGCGGGAGGGGGACACGCGCGCCCGTGTAACGGGCGCGTGTCCCGCGCCTGCGCGTGGTGCGGTGCAACGCGCCCGTGTGGCGGGCGCGTTGCATCGCGCCACGTGGCGCGCTAGGCGCGTGCGTGGACCCGGCGCACGCGCCCAGCCTTGTGGACCGGCCGGTTGGGCCTTTCCCATTGGTCCGAGCCGTGCACCGGCTCCGTGGACCGGCCTGGTGGACCGCCCCTTTCCTCTCCTTTTCTTCTTCTTCTTCCTCCTCCCCGCACCGCCATTTTCCTCCCTTTCTTTCTTTCTTCTGCAACCGAGAGCGAGAGGGAGTGAGGGTGGAGTTTGCGTGAGGTGCGGCAGCGCGGCGAGGACCTCGTTTTGCGTGCGAGGTCGCCCGGCGGAGCGTTTCGGCGACGGCGGCGCAAACGTGTAGGTCCCGTATGTTTGTTTTTCTGTATTTTTGTACAGTTTTTGGAGCGTTATTTTAGACTGTAATTGCCCCCACCGTGCACCGTTTTGCGTGCGGACTCCGGCACTGTGCACCGTTTTGCGTGCGGGCACCGTTTTGCGTGCGGATCCTGGCACTGTGCACCGTTTTGCGTGCAGACTCCGGCACTGTGCACCGTTTTGCGTGCGGACCCCGTTTTGCGTGCGGATCCTGGCACCGTGCACCGTTTTGCGTGCGGACTCCGGCACTGTGCACCGTTTTGCGTGCGGATCTTGGCACCGTGCACCGTTTTGCGTGCGGACTCCGGCACCGTGCACCTTTTTGCGTGCGGACTCCGTTTTGCGTGCGGATCCTGACACCGTGCACCGTTTTATGTGCAGACTCCGTTTCTGGTGCGGACTCCGGCGGCGTGCTCCGTTTTGCGTGCGGACTCCGACGGCGTGCCCCGTTTGCGTGCGGATCGCGTGGAGGCCAATTGCAAGTGTCTACGAGCAATTGGTGGCAAATCGAGGTGGGTGGCCTTATCTCCAAGTTTTATGGACTGTACAGTATTTCTACTGATGTAGGACTATGCATGATAGTTTATTTCATTGTGTGGCATGCTAGATTGTAGGAATTGTTATTCCTTTTATTATCTGTTAATATAGTTATCTTGGAACTTGACCTAGCACCCCCGTCATATGTTGCATGTGTAACCAGACCAGTAGAAAACCCTCACTTGGGCTAGGGTTATTTATGCTTAGACATCCACACTGTTCTTCATCCCTGGACATAGTGTTTTCTCGCCCGGGTAGTGGGCCGAGAGGTCGGGACTTGCTTTTAGTGTGGGATGCTTTTGCACTCTTGCTTGGGAGCAGAGTGGAGTCTGGTAGTTGTACTGGGTTGCTTATCTGTGCGGGGAGCCGTTTGGGTAAACGGTAGTCCCGAGAGGTCTTGTTTCCCTCTTACGCTGTCGTGGGAGGGAGCCGTTGAGTAGACGGTAGTCCCGGATCGTCGAGTATCTTCCGGTCCGTCTTGTTGGGAACCGTTGGGGTGGACGGTGGTCCCAGGTCGTGGAGTGTTACCCGACCTGTATTGTTACCCTGAGTTGTGGGTCGTTCCCGGCTGTGGAGTATCTCCAGCCAGTGAGCTTTGTGCTGCGAGCTGTTGGAGAGACTAGTGTCTCGTGTTTCGAGTTAGCCGATCAGCTGAGTCGTCGAGAGTGCTCCGACTGTTGTGCGAGATATATGGGGATCTTGAGTCCTACCGTTCTGTGAGTGAGCGTGGATTTTGACTAGCCTGCATATGCCAATGTTGATTACTCTATGCCGCGCCGTTTTCCTCAGTTGGGGCCGCGCCCCCTGAGATGCCGCAGTGGATGCGGTGGTTGGCCTGTTGAGGCAGTTTTGCGCGAGGGGTGAGTTAGGCGGACAGGACGCCCCACGTAAATCCCGTCCTCATGTGGATGTGTGGTAGTGGGCAGGTGCGCTCCTAGTCGTCAGGCGCAGGTTTGACTGGACTCTATGAGGCAGTCAGTTCGATTGGGTCGTTTGAGCACCTTGTGTGCGGGTGGTTTCATTTACTTTCCTCTGTCCCACTTTTTGAGTATCTAGATAGAGGCATGGTAGCTGTAGAGTAGTTCCAGCTTTTCTTGTTCAGATTTCTTTGCCTGTTATCTTTTACCTCTGGTAGACTTGGTGGGCAGACCGTTGGACTTGTTGACGGCACCCACTGAGAACTACTGTGGGAAGTAGTTCTCACACCCGTCGTGGTGTCTTTTCCCCAGGGACTTCTTCTTCTGTTCCTGTGCTCCTGTTGCTGATCCTTCTGACCGAGGCGAGGGAGTCGCGAGCTAGTTCCCTACCCGTCGTTGGAGTGTAGCGGTACCCCCTTCAGTGGAGAGCTTCAGTAGATTAGTTTACTACCTTTACCTCTGTTGAGAGAACCTTGTTGTGAGGTATAGAGTTGTATTTTACTTTTACAGTTTGAGAGGCTGTTGTAGTGAGGATATTCTTGTATCGAGAGTCTGTACACTGATGTATTTATTGGAGATACCTCCCTTTTGAGTTTTGTATCAGAGGACCTTTTTTTATACGATCGTATTTGGGAGATGGATATTGTCTATTTTCAGTTGTACAGTGTTTGGATTACAGCTTTTAGCAGTTTACTTTCAGCTCTCTGATATCTGTTTACTGTAGATGTTTCTTTCTGCAGGTTAGACGCTTCGTCTGTACGGCAGTTTCCGTACAGATGGCGGATCTGTTGGCGAGCCCGGGTCGCAGTTTCGACCCCGGGGCGTGACAGATTAGAGTGGTATCGGAGCCTAGGTTGTAGACTTAGCCTAGGCGACTACGTGAGAGTCGTGACGCGAGAGTCCTGATTGACAGATTAGAGTGGTAGGTCGTGACAGATTAGAGTGGTATCGGAGCCTAGGTTGTAGGTCGTGGTGGACTTAGAAACCCTAGGCTTGTGGTTGGATATTAGGATGACTACGTGAGAGTCGTGACTTTAGCGAGAGTCCTGATTGAGTTTTTACCTCTCCCAAGAGACGGGATGAGAGTTTGGCATGTTTATTTTCCTAAGCGATTATGTTCGCTGCCGAACAACATGATGCTATGGAATGGATGACATGCCTTAGACTTTCGCTGGATTGGGTCCCTTGGTTGTTGTGTCCTGACGTTTGTTATTGTGCAGCGGATTGCGATACCCCTGAGACGTCATGATGTGATAGGACACACCCCGCACCTGATGAGTACCCGCAGTGGGAGACGGAGCTATCAGAGCAGTGCGAGACCCAGGAGTTTGTGTGTTGAGATTGTTTCCCCACTTTAACCGAGAGGGGCCGAATCCCTAAACGGTGAAAGGATCGAAAACTTCGATAGGCTGAGCCTAGAGTCTGTTCTTGTTTGATCGGGGTTCTAGGCACCGGTCTATCGGGAATTTTCGGATCTTTGCCGTGTCAGTCGGTTCTTCTCGCCTATTGAGTGGGGCGTTGTTGTGGGAGCCGTTTGAAGTGACGGCGATCCCAGCTGTGAAGACATTTTCCCTGGCTGAGTTACCAGGAGGATATTTTCCCTGGCAGAGTGACCAGGAGGATATTTTCCCTGGCCGAGTTACCAGGAGGGCATTTTTCCTGGCCGAGTTGCCAGGAGGGTATTTTCCCTGGCTGTGTTACCAGGAGGATATTTTCCCTGGCTGTGTTACCAGGAGGGTATTTTCCCTGGCTGTGTTACCAGGAGGATATTTTCCCTGGCTGTGTTACCAGGAGGGTATTTTTCCTGGCTGTGTTACCAGGAGGGTATTTTTCCTGGCTGTGTTACCAGGAGGATATTTTCCCTGGCTGTGTTACCAGGAGGGTATTTTTCCTGGCTGTGTTACCAGGAGGATATTTTCCCTGGCTGTGTTACCAGGAGGGTATTTTCCCTGGCTGTGTTACCAGGAGGATATTTTCCCTGGTTGTGTTACCAGGAGGGTATTTTTCCTGGCTGTGTTACCAGGAGGATATTTTCCCTGGCTGTGTTACCAGGAGGGTATTTTCCCTGGCTGAGTTACCAGGAGGATATTTTCCCTGGCTGAGTTACCAGGAGGATATTTTCCCTAGCTATGTTACCAGGAGGGTATTTTCCCTGGCTGAGTTGCCAGGAGGGCATTTTTCTCTGGCTGAGTACCAGGAGGACACTTGTCCTGGCCGAGATACCAGGAGGACACTTTCCACTGGCTGAGCTACCAGATGGATACATGGTCCCTGGGTAAGTTACCAGGTGGACATATGTCCTGGCCGAGTTACCAGGAGGACACTTTCCACTGGCCGAGCTACCAGATGGATACGTTGCCCCTGGCTGAGTTACCAGGTGGACACATGTCCTGGCCGAATTACCAGGAGGACACTTTCCACTGGCCGAGCTACCAGATTGGTACATACCCCTGGCCGAGTTACCAGGTGGGTACATGCCCTGGTCGAGTTACCAGGTGATTGCTTTACTGAGATTGAGATGGTCTGACTGGACGCCGAGATTTGGTGGCGTCGAGTTCATCCTGTTGGACTACCTGGAGCGCAGCTGTTGACTTGGAACCAGTTTCGTGCTTTGCGGCTCAGGGCCTTCTTTCCCGCCAGTGTAAGTAGAAACTGGACAGGGGATCTTAGACTCCTGCAGCAGGGGAGTCGACCTCTTTTGGGAGTATGTTCGCGAGTTTTGCGATTTGTTGAGCGGTGTACCCCATATCCCCTGGATGAGGCCCAGGAGGTTGAGCTAGTCGAGAAAAGACTGCATCGGGATATCCATCACTTGGTGTATTCTCGGCGGGTGCCAACGTTAGATGCAGCGATTGAGCATGCTCGGTGGGTTGACCGAGGAGCTGTGATCATGTATTGATAGACGGAGCGCTAGGGACCAGCTCCGGAGAGAGGCATCCAGTGCCGCCTGTGTTTGGACAGTCGAATAGATCGAGACCCCCGGGGCTGCCACGATCCCAGTCTGAGGGTCGTGAGTCTTTGAGGAGACAGAGACCAGGAGGTTCTCCAGAGCCGATGCATCAGCAGCAGCAGCGGGATGACTGTGTCTTTTGTGGTGGGCTGCATTCTGCGCCGTAGTGTGACCACAGGCAGGGCACAGATCATGGTCTTGTCCTAAAGCGGGGTCACCAGTCGCATTGGCAGCTTCGGCTCCTCCTCCTCCGCTCTTCCAGACAGGCGGAGCTTCGACAGGTTGTGGCCAAATAGTTAGGGCCACTTCTTCGCGGCAGTCCGACGGACGACCACCCCCGAGCGAGAGCGCCTATGTCGCACAGGATGAGGATTCGGGGGCAGCTAGCCACGTGGTGGCAGATATTAATCTTATCTCCCCTTCACGCACTTGAGCGTTATTTGTTACCGGAGCATCGCACTCTTTTCTTCTGTAGGGCATTTGCTTTGTTGGATGGGCTAGAGATAGGACCCTTAGCTTGTGCTCGTGAGGTTCAGATACCTGATCACGTGTTGCACATAGATGAGTGTTGTTGGTCCTGCCCTGTGAAGTTGGGGCCCTAGTTTTTGCCTATTGATCTTTTGGCCCTTCCTCAGCTCCGGAATTTTTTTCGAGGGTTTAGGACTGTGAGGATCTGAGGCCTTGATGCTTGAGTGATGCCACACCGTTGATACACGGTGGTGATGCCACGCCGTTGGTGCACGGCGGTGATGCCACGCCGTTGGTGCACGGCAGTGATGCCACACCGTTGATACACGGTGGTGATGCCACACCGTTGATACACGGTGGTGATGCCACGCCGTTGGCGCACGGCAGTGATGCCACGCCGTGGGTGCACGGCAGTGGTGCCACGTTGTAGGTACACAACGGTGAGAGTCTTTTGGATGTTTCGGACTTTTGACCGTGAGTTTGGGCATCAGCTTTATGATCGCCTTGTGAGCCAGTTTTCGGTCCCGTTCACCGACGGTTTGGTTCCCGTCAGGGTGTTCTTTATTAGTTGAGGGATCTACTTCGACCCGTGGGTCCGTTGGGGTTATGATAGCATGTTGAGCGACCAACTGTGGCACGAGATTGGGCCTTTTGAGGAGCCCTTTTGATGGTAGCCTGCAGTTGTGTAGTCCACTCGAGTGGTTTCGGATCGGGAAGTAACCAAGTGAAGACCCCAGCTTTTTGGATTCCCTTCCTTATTGGATGAATGTGCGGGTATGCTTCGGGTCGTCTTGTTGAGATTGGCACCATGTTGTGGTTTGGTGCGTGTTACACTTGTGGTTTTCCCGTTTCCCCCAGCCTTTTAGTGGAGCCTTTGGTTTTTCACGTCTCAGCTCAGTAGTGATGTGTTTTTCCTCGCCCGTGATTTACTTGGCCCTTGGAGATCCGTGATTAGAGGAGTACGAGGGACGCCCGTTGCAAATTCTGGCTCGAGAGATGAGAGAATTGCACATCGGGTCATACCGTACTTGTTGTTGTTGCGGAGTAATCACGTGGAGCGAGTGGAGCTTGGGGAGCTGAAGGCGTATTGTTAGATACCTAGCCGTGGTATTCTTGACTCCTGATGGGCTTGATCTAGTTTCGAGGACGAAACTTTCTTTTAGTGGGGGAGGATGTGAGGCCCCGGAATCCCCGGCGTAGGAGTTGCTGGTTGTTGGGCAGCTTTTAGTGGCCGTTGGGAGTGTTTGTACGCGTGTCGGGCCCAAGAAATGAATTTGTGATGCAATTTGGGATTTAGTTGCATCACTGGAGGCCTGCGGGATGTGTCGTTGGTGTTTGCACGCAATTTGGACACACGTGGTGGATTTCGGGCTTAAAAGGAGACCCCGCGGGAATTTGGATGACCCGTCGGGTGTTTAGCGGTGGTTTCGCGCGTTCCGGATGTCAAAATTGGACTCCGGGCGAAGTTTGGATAAAAGTTTACCTCTCCGGTCGCCTTCGGGAATTTTCAGAGTTGGATTTTGGCAAATCGGACTTTAAAAATGGACCCGGCGCGAAAATCGGATCGAGTGGGCATTCGGCAAATTTTTTGGGTGAGAATTTGGAGAAACGGACATCGTTTTTGGATTCAGCGCGCAAAATCGCTAAGAGTGGACTATTTATTTGTTGGATTTGGAGTCCGGTAGGCGTGCGCGTTTTTCGAGACGACGCGGCACGCAAACCGAGACGACGCGCGGCACGGATCCCGAGGTGGGCAGCGGCGCACTGCAATGCGCGCCAGCTGGCGCGCGTTGGGAACGTTGCATCGCGCCACGTGGCGCGCTGGGCGCGTGCGTGGACCCGGCGCACGCGCCCAGCCTTGTGGACCGGCCGGTTGGGCCTTTCCCATTGGTCCGAGCCGTGCACCGGCTCCGTGGACCGGCCTGGTCGACCGCCCCTTTCCTCTCCTTTTCTTCTTCTTCTTCCTCCTCCCCGCACCGCCATTTTCCTCCCTTTCTTTCTTTCTTCTGCAACCGAGAGCGAGAGGGAGTGAGGGTGGAGTTTGCGTGAGGTGCGGCAGCGCGGCGAGGACCTCGTTTTGAGTGCGAGGTCGCCCGGCGGAGCGTTTCGGCGACGGCGGCGCAAACGTGTAGGTCCCGTATGTTTGTTTTTCTGTATTTTTGTACAGTTTTTGGAGCGTTATTTTAGACTGTAATTGCCCCCACCGTGCACCGTTTTGCGTGCGGACTCCGGCACTGTGCACCGTTTTGCGTGCTGACCCCGTTTTGCGTGCGGATCCTGGCACCGTGCACCGTTTTGCGTGCGGACTCCGGCACTGTGCACCGTTTTGCGTGCGGACCCCGTTTTGCGTGCAGATCCTAGCACCGTGCACCGTTTTGCGTGCGGCACCGTGCACCGTTTTGCGTGCGGACCCTGTTTTGCGTGCGGATCCTGGCACCGTGCACCGTTTTGCGTGCGGACTCCGGCACTGTGCACCGTTTTGCGTGCGGACCTCGTTTTGCGTGCGGATCCTGGCACCGTGCACCGTTTTGCGTGTGGACTCCGGCACCGTGCACCGTTTTGAGTGCGGACTCCGTTTTGCGTGCGGATCCTGACACCGTGCACCGTTTTATGTGCAAACTCCGTTTCTGGTGCGGACTCCGGCGGCGTGCTCCGTTTTGCGTGCAGACTCCGGCGGCGTGCTCCGTTTTGCGTGCGGACTCCGGCGGCGTGCCCCGTTTGCGTGCGGATCGCGTGGAGGCCAATTGCAAGTGTCTACGAGCAATTGGTGGCAAATCGAGGTGGGTGGCCTTATCTCCAAGTTTTATGGACTGTACAGTATTTCTACTGATGTAGGACTATGCATGATAGTTTATTTCATTGTGTGGCATGCTAGATTGTAGGAATTGTTATTCCTTTTATTATCTGTTAATATGGTTATCTTGGAACTTGACCTAGCACCCCCGTCATATGTTGCATGTGTAACCAGACCAGTAGAAAACCCTCACTTGGGCTAGGGTTATTTATGCTTAGACATCCACACTGTTCTTCATCCCTGGACATAGTGTTTTCTCGCCCGGGTAGTGGGCCGAGAGGTCGGGACTTGCTTTTAGTGTGGGATGCTTTTGCACTCTTGCTTGGGAGCAGAGTGGAGTCTGGTAGTTGTACTGGGTTGCTTATCTGTGCGGGGAGCCGTTTGGGTAAACGGTAGTCCCGAGAGGTCTTGTTTCCCTCTTACGCTATCGTGGGAGGGAGCCGTTGAGTAGACGGTAGTCCCGGATCGTCGAGTATCTTCCGGTCCGTCTTGTTGGGAACCGTTGGGGTGGACGGTGGTCCCAGGTCGTGGAGTGTTACCCGACCTGTATTGTTACCCTGTGTTGTGGGTCGTTCCCGGCTGTGGAGTATCTCCAGCCAGTGAGCTTTGTGCTGCGAGCTGTTGGAGAGACTAGTGTCTCGTGTTTCGAGTTAGCCGATCAGCTGAGTCGTCGAGAGTGCTCCGACTGTTGTGCGAGATATATAGGGATCTTGAGTCCTACCGTTCTGTGAGTGAGCGTGGATTTTGACTAGCCTGCATATGCCAATGTTGATTACTCTATGCCGCGCCGTTTTCCTCAGTTGGGGCCGCGCCCCCTGAGATGCCGCAGTGGATGCGGTGGTTGGCCTGTTGAGGCAGTTTTGCGCGAGGGGTGAGTTAGGCGGACAGGATGCCCCACGTAAATCCCGTCCTCATGTGGATGTGTGGTAGTGGGCAGGTGCGCTCCTAGTCGTCAGGCGCAGGTTTGACTGGACTCTATGAGGCAGTTAGTTCGATTGGGTCGTTTGAGCACCTTGTGTGCGGGTGGTTTCATTTACTTTCCTCTGTCCCACTTTTTGAGTATCTAGATAGAGGCATGGTAGCTGTAGAGTAGTTCCAGCTTTTCTTGTTCAGATTTCTTTGCCTGTTATCTTTTACCTCTGGTAGACTTGGTGTGACACCCCCGGAATTTGTATTAGTCCTCTATATAAATGATATAATAGGACTAAAATCTCTAACCCGGCTATAGCATTTTGGATGGTAGCAAGATCCAAGAGGAACATGAGAGTTAAGCGTGCTATAGCTAGAGTAGTTCTAGGATGGGTTACCCCCTGGGAAGTGGGGCGTCACAGTCGTGATGCACATGTCTGAGCAGAGAACATTCCCCGAGGTACCGTCAGTGGTACCTCCGGCCGCGGCATCGTCGACTTAGACCCAGTTTGCACTATGCTTAGTGCAGGAGTAGCGAGAGCTTACTGATTAGTTGTTGTACCTCCGCCAGTTTCATCACCTACAGATTTCGGGATCAAGTTTGGAGCCTTGGAAGGCCAAACATTGGATTGCTGCTTTGGGAGAGTGTTTGAGGACTTGTTCATCCAGGAAAAACATCAAGTGCCCTTAGTTGCGCCCTTTTGGATAAGGACGCCGAGAGAGTGTGGCGTCGAGTTCGTCCTATTGGACCACCAGGAGAGTAGTTGAGGCACTAGTATAGTGTCAGGATGAGTATATTCTTGCAGGGAGCCGCATTCATCGCCTTAGAGTGACTTCAGGGAAAAAGGGCGATGCTATTCATATATTTAGTCAGGACGTCTTCAGGCAGAGGGTCCCAAGGTGGAGCTCTTGGAATTGCCGCTTGCGACGGCACCCCACTACCCCTTCTTCAGGATGTAGAGGTACCTCCGACTTACCGGCAGGCTGAGAGAGCCGTGATGCCGAGATGGATAGAGCGATGGCTACCAGTATCTAGAGGTTGAGGTTGTGCAGCCGGTTGGGGACGCCAGGATAGTGAATCGCGTCCTACCAGGTGTGGTTGCTTTCGGACACTAGAGTTGGAGCATGATGATGCCGACACTGCTTGGGTGTGTTTTAGTAGAGCAGGGATAGCTTCGTGTGGGCCAGTGATGGGATTGTTGGCTTGTGCACGTGAGGATCAGGTTCCAGATCACATACAGCACATGGATGAGTGTTGCCAGTTCCGCCTAGTTCAGTAGGACCTTGGATTTGATCCTAGAGTCGTTAGTCCTACATCAGCTCCGGGATGATGATATGAGGTTGGATAGAGATTGGATATCCCAATATTATGCTATCGTGGATTGTCAAGAGAGGACAATGACCCTTCGTGGCCCTGACCAGGAGGAGTGTGTTTAGAGAGGATGCTCGAGCACGACAGAGGTTGAGTCGTGGTCGTATCGCATGTTCGCGACTCTTGAGGAGGTGCCTATGGCGGCACTGGGACTAAGGAATATCTTTTATTGCCGAGTAATCTCGAGTGAGAGTCTACCAGATTCGAATTTAAAGCCGCCGTTTGGTGAGTTTGGGGTCGAGTTAGTGATCGGCGTGGTTAGGAAATCGCGCCGACTTCGACAGCAACTCTTGGGGTATTTACTCGTGGTATCTAGAGAGAGAGAGAGCTGATAGCATCGTTGCGGGATTTGATGGATTGAGAGGCCGGTATGACCTGGTACCATGTCGTAGGAGCACGATAGTGAGGATCCGAGAGATTGATATTGTGGAATGTGTTGCCACACCATGGGTACACGGTGGTGATGCCATGCCGTTGGTACACGACAGTGATGCCCGTTGAAAGTGCACAACGGTGAGGGTTTTATGATGGTTTGGGCACAGACGGTTTGGATTGTGTTTTGGTCGATCCCTTTGTGGGTGATTGGAGGCATTGTGGAACCCTACGGCTGAGAGCGGTGCTGGATAGAGTTCTGAACCCGATAGGGATATTTTGAGCTTACAGCAAGGTCGAGCGAGTTGACTAAGGCCCCGTGGCCTTTCGGATTTGAGGACTTGTGTGTTCCAGCTGAGGTTGATGGCAGCATCAATGTAGATGTTGCCAGTGCTTGGAAGAGGAGTGAATTATTCATGGACCCTCGAACCTGAAGTACTTGGATACTCAGGAAGAATTTGGTTTGAGCAAACGTCAGCGGATAGAGTTTTCAAAGACGTATCATTGTTATTAATTTTTCCCAGCGAGGACTTTTTGGTCAGTACGCCTTGGTTAGGCGAGCATGCAACCTTGGAATGAGGTGGTCGATCTGTGAGTGCCACTTTGGAAACTTGGAATTGAGAGCTTATTATTTGGAGAGTGCTGTAGGAGCAAGGGTTTATGTTGTGAGTTTATTTTTTTTTGGTGCAGTGAGACTTTGTATTGAGGACTTTTATTTTATCCAGATGTTCAGTTGATCTATGTAGCTTCTAGTTTTATTTCAGCTCTGATACCAACTGTGACGCCCCACGTCCCAGGGGGTCACCCATCCTAGAACTACTCTAGCTCTAGCACGCTTAACTCTCATGTTCCTCTTGGATCTTGCTACCATCCAAAATGCTATAGCCGGGTTAGAGATTTTATTAGTCCTATTATATCATTTATATAGAGGACTAATCCAAATTCCGGGGGTGTCACACTTGGTGGGCAGACCGTTGGACTTGTTGATGGCACCCACTGAGAACTACTGTGGGAAGTAGTTCTCACACCCGTCGTGGTGTCTTTTCCCCAGGGACTTCTTCTTCTGTTCCTGTGCTCCTGTTGCTGATCCTTCTGACCGAGGCGAGGGAGTCGCGAGCTAGTTCCCTACCCGTCGTTGGAGTGTAGCGGTACCCCCTTCAGTGGAGAGCTTCAGTAGATTAGTTTACTACCTTTACCTCTGTTGAGAGAACCTTGTTGTGAGGTATAGAGTTGTATTTTACTTTTACAGTTTGAGAGGCTGTTGTAGTGAGGATATTCTTGTATCGAGAGTCTATACACTGATGTATTTATTGGAGATACCTCCCTTTTGAGTTTTGTATCAGAGGACCTTTTTTTATACGATCGTATTTGGGAGATGGATATTGTCTATTTTCAGTTGTACAGTGTTTGGATTACAGCTTTTAGCAGTTTACTTTCAGCTCTCTAATATCTGTTTACTGTAGATGTTTCTTTCTGCAGGTTAGACGCTTCGTCTGTACGGCAGTTTCCGTACAGATGGCGGATCTGTTGGCGAGCCCGGGTCGCAGTTTCGACCCCGGGGCGTGACAATAATTATCTTCTAGGCATGCAATTCAATCCTCTATCTTTGGCAACCAACAGTTGCACTTTTCATCTGTGTCCTTTTTACGCATGCACACTTATCATTTATCTCTGGCAACCAACAGTTGCACTTTTTCATCCGAATCCATCTACACAGGCAATCATAATCATAATTACCTAACGCCTCTAACAGGCTACTATCATGCTTTGAATTGAAAAGCACAGGAGCAAGGGGAGAGGTCACCCCTTTTCGGCAGAATTCCCCACCATGTGGAGTTCCTGATTCCTTTCATATCTCCACACTTGATCGCCATTCTTCCAATTACTCGTAGACACTTGCAATTGGCCTCCACGCGGCTCCACTTGGTACCTCGAGCTTGCACGCGAAACGGAGCATGCTTCTCTGAAGGTTGCACGCAAAACGATGCGTGACCTCTCTTGCCCTGCATGCAAAACGGTGCACACTATTAGTGACGGCATGCTAAACAGTGCGCGACAACGCGACCTGCACGCGAAACGGAGCATATACCTCAAATTGGCACGCAAAACGGTGCATGCTCCACTGTAAGGTTGTACGCGGAACGGTACACCTTCATCCAGTCCTGTACGCAAAACGAGATGCATCGTTAAAACCGGCACGTAAAACGGTGCGCGATAACACGAACTGCACGCGAAACGGTGCACGTACCTCGAAACTGCACGCAAAACGGTGCACATCTGACTGTGGGGTTGCACGCAAAACGGTGCACCTTCATCCGGTCCTAAACGCAACACGAGATACATTATTAGCATCTGCACGCAAAACTATGCGCGATAACACGAACTGCACGCGAAACGGTGCACGTACCTCGAAACTGCACACAAAACGGTGCACATTTGACTGTAGGGTCGCACGCAAAATGGTGCATATTTTACCGACCCTGCACGCAAAACGGGGCGTATTGTTAGAGTCTACTCGAAAAACGGTGCCCGTTAGTCCAACCTGTGCGCAAAACGGAGCACATACCTCGTATCGGCACGCAAAACGAGACGCGCCAAAAATGCCGGCAAAACTCGAGCAGTAAGACGGCACAGAAGAGTTGGGTCCCTAACATGTATGTGGCAAAGGGGTCAAACCCAAAACCCATGAAGGAAGTTCAGAGCTGTGCCAAAAATACCACAAAAATATGACAAACGGCCTACCTCGACAGCATCGCGTAGTCTATCTGGCTTTTTGGAGCACTTTGCGCGCTCCACGATGCCCACGATGCCTCGCCGCAACACCTCCCCACCTCCTCCCTCACTCTCCCTCACTCTCGGTTTGGAGAAGAAAACGAAGAAGGGAAGAAGATGGCTTGCAGGGAGGAAGAAGGAGAAGAAAAAGAGAAAGGGAGAGAGGGCGGGTCCACGGTGCACCGGTCCACGGTGCACCGGCCAATGGGAAGCCACCAACCCTCGGTCCACAGCACAAGGGAGGTGCACCAGGTCCACGCGACGAAACGGCGGCCACGTGGCCGCGCCTCTGCGCGCCACGCGGCCGCGCTGCCTGCACAGGCGCGTGACACGCGCCCGTGACACTGGCGCGCGTCCATGCGCCCGTGACCCGGGGGCCGCCAGTGGGAGCCCGCCACGTGGCGGCCCCCCATGTGCCCCCACACAGGCGGGCGCGCTTCCCAGCGCGCCCGTGGCGCGTTGTGTCACGCGGCCGCCTCGACTGGCGTGCCGCGGCCTCCTTGGGGTCCGTGCCACGCGTGCCTTGATTCGCATGCCGCGATGCCTCGATTTGCGTGCCGCTTTGCCTCGAAAAGCGCGCACGCCTACCGGGCTCCAAATCCAACAAATAAATAGTCCATTCTTAGCGATTTCACGCGCTGAGTCCAAAAAAGATGTCCGTTTCTCCAAATTCTCATCCAAAAATTTGCCGATTTCCCCCGGATAGCCCACTGATCCGGTTTTCCGCACCGGGTCCAATTCTGAAGCCCGATTCGCCGAATTTCAACTCTAAAATTCCCCGGAGGCGCCCGGAGAGGCAACCTTCAATCCAAACTCCGCCCGGGGTCCGAATTTGACATCTACGACGCGCGAAACCACCCCTGGACACTCGACGGGTCCTCCAATGACCCACGCGATTCCTCTTTAAGCCCGGTTTCCAACGCTTGTGCCCAAATTGCACCACAATTCCATTTCTTGGGCCCGACACGCGTCCAGTCACGGCCAAGGCCACCGAAAGCCGCCGAACAACCAGCAAACCCTACGCTGGGAATTCCGGGACCCTTTTTGATTTGCCAAAAGTCCCACTGGATTTGAATTCGCTGGCGGAGCCCGTTCTCTCAATCCGGGTGTCCGATTAACGCGAAACTTTTACTGTGGCTTTAAAACATATTTACGGAGCTCCCGTAATTTTCTCGGAATTTTTCGAGACTGTGAATTTTCCACTTACAATCTGGGCCCACTTTCTCACATAAGATTTTAGATATCTTATTTTAATCCCGATTTGGGCCCAATTCATTTCTAGGTCATTCTTTACCTCAATAAACAATAGTATTTCATACTATTTTCATTTCCATTTATTTATATTTCAATTTCCGGTTCACTACAAAGACGCTTTCACCTAGGAGAGTAACTTCACGACCATTACCGACGCATTCCAAAAAGGTTTGGGTGCGCAAAGGTGAAATTTTCCCTTGTCTTGTTACTAATGTTTCCTTGCATGCATATGATAATTCGTCTTGGTATCTGGATAGCGGATGTTCCCGTCACATGACCGGTGACAAAAATAGTTTTCAAACCTTTGAGAAAATCTCCGGAGGACTTGTTGTTTTCGGAGACGGTCGGTCTTCCAAAATTGTTGGAAAGGGAACGGTAGCTATTCCAGATGGCCCGGTTCTGAAAAATGTGTTATTTGTTCATGGCCTTAAGACTAACCTCATAAGCATAAGTCAACTTTGTGATAATGGTTATTCAGTTAATTTTTCATCTGATGAATGTACTGTAACTGACAAGAACCATGCTTTCTTTTTAAAAGGGGTTAGATCAGAAAACAATTGTTATGTAGTTCCTACTAAATTTCTGAAAAATGTAACCTAGCATCTTTGAAAAATGAAACACTTTGGCATGAAAGGCTAGGTCACATAAACTTTAAGGAACTTGCTAGAATTTCAAACAAAGATGTGGTCAAGGGGGTTCCGAAACTTTCTTTTGAACAAAACCTTGTGTGTGGCGGTTGCCAAAAGGGAAAACAGTCTAGGACTGCACACAAGAACTTGAACCACATAGGTACAAAACGGCCTTTGGAACTTTTGCACATGGATTTAATGGGGCCAACTCGTCAACCATCTTTGGGAGGTAAATGGTATATTTTCTTATGGTTGATGATTTCTCTAGATATACTTGGGTAGCATTTTTAAAAGAGAAAGCTGATACTTTTGATTCTTTTCACGAGATTTGCCATCGTATTATGATTGAAAAGAATGAAAAGATTACTCGAGTTAGAAGTGATAGAGGTGGAGAATTCATAAATTCCAAATTCATTGATTTTTGCACTTCTAACGGCATTAAACATGAATTCTCCGCACCTTATACACCTCAACAAAATGGTGTAGTCGAGCGCAAAAACAGGGTCGTACAGGAGATGGCACGTGTTATGCTTCATAGCCGGAACTTACCTTTATATTTTTGGGCTGAAGCGGTGAACACTGCTGTCTATGTTATTAATCGAGTGTATTTGCGCCCGGGGACTTTGAATACACCATATGAACTATGGTTTTGTAGAAAACCTAACATCAAATATTTTCGTATCTTTGGGAGTCGGTGTTTTATTTTACGTGATCGCGAAAATCTTGGAAAATTTGACTCTCGAAGTGACGAAGGGATTTTCTTAGGTTATTCTACAAACAGTAGAGCATATCGAGTTTTTAACTTAGAATCTAAGACGATCGTAGAATCGATAAATGTTAAGGTAGATGAAGCTTTTCACTTTGAATCTGAAAAATCTACCCTCGATATCTCTCTTGATGATGATACACCTGCTAATGCATCTTCTTCTAACAATTCTTTCGATAATAATGATGCATCTAACGGTTCTTCAAGTTTATCTGATGTGCAGGAATCATCTCGTGTACCTCCGCCTACTCCTTACCTCAAACGTTACGCATCTCCAAGGATCACCCTGAATCGAACATCATTGGAGATCCACAAGAAGGAGTTAGAACACGGAGACAATTGGTTTGCGGATTTGCATGCTATGTATCTCAAATCGAACCAAAGAATGTTGATGAAGCTCTTCAAGATGACTACTGGATTAAAGCAATGCAGGAAGAGCTCCATCAATTTGAGCGAAACAAAGTCTGGGAATTAACGAAGCCTCCGAAGCAACACAATGTGATAGGTACCAAATGGATTTTCAAGAACAAGAAAAATGAAGATGGTACTATCATCAGGAACAAAGCAAGGTTAGTTGCTCAAGGCTACTCTCAAGTAGAAGGTATAGACTTTGATGAAACTTTCGCCCCTGTAGCTAGACTCGAGTCCATTCGTATATTGTTTGCGATTGCTTGTCATTTTAAAATCAAATTATTTCAAATGGACGTTAAGAGCGCCTTTTTAAATGGGTTTTTAAATGAGGAAGTTTATGTGGCTCAACCGAAAGGTTTTGTGGATCATAAACTACCTAACCATGTTTTTCGTCTGAAAAAGGCTCTTTACGGTCTGAAACAAGCACCGCGAGCATGGTACGAAAGGTTGACAAAGCACCTTTTGGAAAAGGGCTATACTCGAGGGGGAGCTGACAGGACTCTCTTTGTGAAGCATTATCAAAACAATTTCATTGTTGCACAAATCTATGTCGATGACATTGTATTTGGTGCAACAAGAGATAATGATGCTTCTAAATTCGCGGAGACCATGGAAAGCGAATTTGAGATGTCCATGATGGGCGAATTGACTTATTTTCTTGGATTACAAGTTAAACAAAACGATGAAGGAATTCACTTGTGTCAATCCAAGTATGCAATGGAGTTGGTCAAAAAGTTTGATCTAGAAAATTCTAAGGATTTTCCGACTCCAATGGGAACTAGCCATAAGGGACTTGGAAGTGAATCACATAGTGAGAATGTAGACGAGAAACTGTATCGCAGTATGATTGGAAGTCTACTATATCTCACGGCTAGTCGCCCGGATATATCCTTCAGTGTTGGGATTTGCGCGAGATATCAATCAGCACCGAAGGAGGTTCACCTGAAAGCGGTGAAACGGATCATCCGGTATATCAAAGGTACAATCAATTTCGGAATTTGGTATCCTATGGGAACAAGTTTGGATATTGTTGGATACTCAGATGCCGATTGGGCTGGATCAGTGGATGATCGGAAAAGCACGAGTGGTGCATGCTTCTATCTTGGCCATTGCCTTGTTGCATGGCACAGTAAAAAGCAGAACTGCATAGCACTCTCGACTGCCGAAGCGGAGTACATTTCAGCAGGAAGTTGTTCAACCCAATTGATTTGGATGAAAAGCGTGTTGAGCGATTTCCGGATTTCAGCAACTTCGGTAACCATTTTTGTGACAACACTAGTGCTATTAACATTTCTAAAAACCCTGTGTTGCACTCTAGAACAAAACATATTGAACTTAGATATCATTTTCTTAGAGAGCTAGTTGAATCAAATATTCTTCAACTGTCATATATTTCAACTGAGGATCAATTAGCTGATATCTTAACAAAACCTTTGGATCAAAAACGTTTTATTCACTTGCGTAAAGCAATTGGCATGCTTTCCTTGAAATAACCTCTTTTTGAAACCTTTGCTTAGGTTAGGTTTTGTTTTTGTGTTTTTGTTCTTTATCTATGTTTGTACATAGGACATTAATTGAGCATAAATCATAATTGACTTTAATTGCATCCTTTTATGCATTTAGAAATTTATTATGCTTTTGATATCATAATATTTCAATGTTGCAATGATCATTTACGTTAATTAAACCATCTTTTAAGTGATCAAAGTCAATTTCTCTCTCAATGATCTCTTGGTATAGTCATTATCTTATTTGATTGCTTAGTCGAGTATGAATTCGAGATCAATTTTTGGTTGAATACCTTATATATTAAATAATTGATAGCCAATTGAGGGGGAGTCAAAGAAATGTAAAATGCTCAAAAGATGTGGAAAGAGTTACATCCCAATGAGGAGTGTGAAAACTACCACCACATGGAGGAAAGAGCTACCACCTCGGTCGTCCGAGTACTGTGTGCAGCTACCACATGTATACCAAGCATGGTTTGTCAATTTTGATTAAAAAAATGCATATTGAAATACTTGACTCTGTCAAATTTCAAGGTTGGTATAAGGTGGGATTTTTAATGAAAGATGCTCAAAGAGCCACTCCTTCAACAGATTGTCTAGATATATTATCTAACTTATCTGGGATTTCAAACATCTATTGATCTTGGTATTTCATTTTCTTTACCAAATTGATGATTTGATAAAGGCATTACACATAAGATCAGGATAGATGTAATTGAAGTTGTTCAACTTTAAGGTTTTAATTTTCGTAAATTTTCGTTTCATTTTTGAATATTTTTGATAGATTTTGCATAATCTATTTCTTGTTGTATGAAACGATGATTTTTGTTTAAAGTTGATATGCTAAAGTGCTTACATACTTTTTCTGGATTTTATGGAATTTTTCTGAATTTTTCTGAAGAAAAAGTTGGAGCCGATCCGGATCGGACTAAGTGATCCGGATCCCGAACGCAGGATTTCCTGCGGGTAGCCGATCCGGATCACATTCTCGATCCGATCCGGATCACGGCTAGGGTTTTTAATAGAACAAGAGGGTTTTTGATTTCTTTTACCCTAATCTTTTGTTCTCAAGCCTCTAGAGCTTCTCTCTCTAGATTTCTTGCTTCTTGGAGCTTTCAAACTCAAAGTTCTTCGATTCCAAGTAAGTTTTATTGATCAAAATCTCGGTTTTTCACAGTTTTTCCTTGTTTCTCAAAACGTGAGTTGAAATCATGGAACTTTTTCGTTTGTGAATGGTTTTTGATCAAATTTCTTTTGAAATAAGAACTCTGGGTAGATTAGTTTTGATTATATGCTGGGTATTCTCCTGATTAACGAATTTTTGGGCTTCGATTTCTAAAAATTCGGTTTTAGGGCATATAAGAGGAATTTTTGAAAATCATGGAATTGATCTATTTTTAAAATTCTTTTTGCAAAACTAATTTGATTCTTAGCTCTCTACATGATTATGATTGTTTGGGTACAATTTTTCAAATTTTTCAAAATTGACAATTTTTCATGTTCTTGAGTTGGTCTTCACAGGTTTCAAACTTCTTAAAGCACGCACAGCAATGGAATTCTCATGGATCATCTTGCTGTTAGTCACAATGGTGCATACTCGAGCAACCAACAAACTGAAAAGAGCCAAGAAACCTCAACGAAAAGGTGAATTTCATCTTATTAGTGACTCGGAAACTGAAGCAGATAATAATGTAGTAGACTGGGACAAGTTGACGGATGATGATGAATCAATGCCCGTTAAACCTGAACAAAAGGCTTCCGATGGATCAAAAGGAAAGGCTTCCGATGGATCAAAAGGAAAGGCACCCATGGACACAGGAAAAGCACCTATGTCTGCACCGACTATCTCTGTGAAAAGGAAACGTCTGGCTCGACGCTTTGGACTACCACGAGACGTTAACATCAACAAGCCGATAGTTCCTGACTCCCCGCCTCGCGTGGAAGAAGTGCTCGTTAACACTGATCGCCTTAGAGCTTTTGAACATCGTGAATGCATCGGTGAACGACATGTCAACATTGAAGCTCTCCGAAATCACTCACCAGAATTTGGGAATTTAATTGAGCAAGCTAATCTCATCCAAGTCTGCCGATTCCCCGAATTACTTGGGTATTGTTTGTATCGTGTAAGAACCTTTTACACAAATGCAAGACATCTTCAAGAAGATGAACGTGGTTCAATGCATTTCTATACAAATATCCAAGGAATGACACTTAAAATCACTCCACAGTTAATCGGCGATGTCCTAGGAATGGACTCCAATAGATCGGGGATCAACTTTTTGACGGGAAGAAGTTTGACAAATGCCTTGTGGCAAACTGTGATAGAAGGAATTTGTTTGGAAGGAACTGAATTAACAGATGGTAAATCTATAAAATCCAAACAACTTCGGCTTGAGTACCGCTTTCTTAACTTCATCACGTGTTACAACATTCTCCCTAACATGCAGACAAAGGTAGTGAGATGGGATAGAATGTTGTTCTTATATCTCATAGGTCATCCTTCTGAGGCTGTAGGATTGAACATGAACATTCCCTACATAATTTGGAATAGAATGTCAAGATATGTTGAGCATCCTCATCCTTCTGAGCGACTTCCATTTCCATTGATCATCATGAGGATCTTGAAAAAGTTTGAAATTGATATCAGCTCGACATCATATCAACACTGTTGGGGGATGATAGATGAGTCAACGATTGTGAAGTCCCTTCATAAATTGCCACATGTTGCTCCGACGCCTTCGACTGGGAAGAAACCGTGTGTGGGCACCTCTGCCTCTCCATCTCAACAAACACCCGGCACACATGATGAAGCATCGGTAACTTCAATTTTCAAGCAACAACAGCGCCTATCTTTTGAACAAGAGCAGATATCCAAAGAACAAAGGCGAATTTCTGAGGAACTCGAGATCATCACGGCATCACAAATTACTTTGACCAAGAGAGCAAACTCGATGAAGAAATTGATCAAGAAAATGTTCACTAAGATGGGATATAGTGCGTCTGAGGAATCAGACTCCGATGAATAATTTGTGCTCTAACAACTTTTTGTGCAGGATTTCAGTTTTTAGGATTTAGTTCTGTTTTTACTTTGCTTTAGTTTTAGTTCTCAGGTTTTTCTTGATTTTGAACTTCTTAACTCTCCTTAAATTTTTGTAATTTTAGCTTTGTTTGTGATAAAAATGGGGAGAGAGTTTAGAGAGAACTTTGTGAGAACTCTTGAACAAACTTTGACTTTGGTGAAAGGTAAGTATCACAACTTCTAGCTTTATCTTGTGATTTGTTCGACTAACTATTTGGACATGTATTACACAACTTCTGGCTTTATCTTGTGATTTGTTGCATGTCCCTACTAATTATTCGACTAACTATTTGGACATGTATTATTACTAACAAGTTGTTTGATTACTAACAAAGCAAAGTTATGACATTTGGAATCTTATCGCTTAGAAGATATGTCAATGTTTGATTGTGATCTTATTACATATCTGAATTACTAAATGTCATGATGAGTATAAACTTTATCTCTGCTAGGTTTTGAATGCTAAATATTCTTGAGGTATCTAACGATCTCTTTTTGTCAAGAATGATTTCTTTTTGCAGAGAGTACAGATGTCTAAGTCTAGAGTCTGTTTTAGGAGTTTATCTCATGTATTTAATTTTTGGATCTCCATTGTAAATTTTTGTTGTATGGTGATAGCAACAAAAATATCCTTTTTGAATTTTCTTTTGTGGATTTGTGTTTTGTCACGAAACCGCCAAAGGGGGAGATTGTTACGGAATTTGAGTTGGCGTATTTCGTGAAAGTGTTAAGTCTTGAAGATTGAAGATGAAAGAAGTTTGGATCATATACCTCAATCTCAAGAAAGAAGAATTCAAAAGGATCAGGTATGTTTAACTAAAGATTTTTGGTGATCCGAATACTTCTTGTAGTGTAGAAACACTTGGAAGAATTTTCTATTGCATAAAAATCAAAAACTGGACATGGGACATGTTCAGGATCCGGATCAGACAGTCCAATCCGGATCCCGAAGGGTGCTTGTTCATTGGCAAATCCGATCCGGATCAAAGGTCATTTTCGATCCGGATCCCGAACATGGGATTTTGCTGGAATGTATGAACGATCCGGATCGGCACTTCGATCCGGATCCCGAATCCTGTTTTTCTGGAATTGTCTATCACGATACAACGATCCGGATCACAGTAAATCCGATCCGGATCGCCGTCCTGAAAATTTCCAGAAACGGTTAGTTTTTGATCCTTATCTTCTTCCAATGGTTTCTAACCTATAAATAGACCCTATTTCATTTCTAGGGTATCAAAAAATAATAAAAAAATACGACCGAAAGAGAAAAATCCACATATAGAGAAGAAAGGAAATCAATAGATTTAATTCTATGTTTCTTCATCTATATTGATTAATTTGATTCTAGGTTTTCCAAACTCAGATTTTGAGTAGAATCAAATTAATGAATACTTAGATGGTATTTCCGATCTATTTCTAATCTAAGTATTCGGCGGATCATCACCACCCAAAAACAACGATTTACCCTAAATCGGCGCGTGGACTCGCGTGGCCTTGTGGATTCAAGGTGCAACCGCTCTCGTGGATTCGGAGCGAGGTACGTTCGTGGATTCGAAGCGTGCTACTGGGTGAAGACCGTGGATTCGGTCGGACGTCGTGGACTCGACTTTGGACGCCGTGGATTCGGCGTTGGACGCAGATCGTGGATTCGAGACGCGTTGTGGAGCGAGCGGAGAAGATCTACTAGGAGCGTATGGTAAAAGGTTGAGTCGTCTGTGAGTACGTTATATCACCTTGTACGTGTGTTAATTCTAGTGGATTTCACCGTGTTATCAGTCCCGTGGTTTTTTTACTGCGGTTTGGAGTTTTTCCACGTAAAAATCTTGCGTGTTCATTTATATTGTGAGGTCCCGGAATCCCCGGCGTGGGAGTTGCTGGCTGTTGGGCAGCTTTTAGTGGCCGTTGGGAGTGTTTGTGCGCATGTCGGGCCCAAGAATGGTTTGTGATGCAATTTGGGATTTAGTTGCATCGCTGGAGGCCTGCGGGATGTGTCGTTGGTGTTTGCGCGCAACTTGGACACACGTGGTGGACTTCGGGCTTAAATAGAGACCCCGTGGGAAATTGGAAGACCCGTCGGGTGTTTAGAAGTGATTTCGCGCGTTTCGGATGTCAAAGTTAGACTCCGGATGAAGTCCGGATAAAAGTTACCTCTCCGGTCGCCTTCGGGAATTTTTAGAGTCGAAATTGGCAAATCGGACTTTAAAAATGGACCCGGCGCAAAAATCGGATCGAGTGGGTATTCGGCAAATTTTCGGTTGAGAATTTGGAGAAACGGACATCGTTTTTGGATTCAGCGCGCGAAATCGCTAAGAATGGACTATTTATTTGTTGGTTTTGGAGCCCGGTAGGTTTGCGCGTTTTTCGAGGCGAAACGGCATGCAAATCGAGGTAAGCGTGGCTCGGGAAGCGAAGAGGCGGCGGCGCGCATCCCGAGGTGCGCGTCAGTGCGCACCTCGGCGCGGAATGCGCGGAGCCCGCCACGTGGCGGGCTCCGATTCGCGCCCGCGCGGGCGCGGGGGCACGCGCTCCCGTGTCACGGGCGCGTGTCCCGCGCCTGACGCGGCCGCGGTGTAACGCGCCCGTGTGGCGGGCGCGTCACCGCGTGCCGCGTGGCGCCTCGGGCGCGCGCGTGGACCGGGCGCGCGCGCCCGTTTCTTGTGGACCGGCCGTTGAAGCTTCCCGGTTGGTCCACGCGGTGAACCGGCTCCGTGGACCGGCGCCGTGGACCATCCTCTTTCTCCCCTTTTTCTTCTTCTTCTTCTTCCTCCCCGCACCGCCATTTTTCTCCTCTTTTTCCTTCTCCTGCAACCGAGAGCGAGAGGGAGTGAGGGAGGAGGTTGTGTGAGGTGCGGCGGCGCGTCGTGGACTCCGTTTTGCGTGCGAGGACGCCCGGCGGAGCGGTTCGGCGACGGCGGCGCAAACATGTAGGTCCCGTGGGTTGGTTTTTCTGTATTTTTGTACAGTTTTTGAAGCGTTCTTTTAGACTGTAATTGCCCCCCCCGTGCACCATTTTGCGTGCGGACTCCGGCACTGTGCACCGTTTTGCGTGCGGACACCGTTTTGCGGGCGGATCCTGGCACCGTGCACCGTTTTGCGTGCGGACTCCGGCACTGTGCACCGTTTCGCGTGCGGACCCCGTTTTGCGGGCGGATTCTGGCACCGTGCACCGTTTTGCGTGCGGACTCCGGCACTGTGCACCGTTTTGCGTGCGGACCCCGTTTTGCGGGCGGATCCTGGCACTGTGCACCGTTTTGCGTGCGGACCCCGTTTTGCGGGCGGATCCTGGCACCGTGCACCGTTTTGCGTGCGGACTCCGGCACTGTGCACCGTTTTGCGTGCGGACCCCGTTTTGCGGGCGGATCCTGGCACTGTGCACCGTTTTGCGTGCGGACCCCGTTTTGCGGGCGGATCCTGGCACCGTGCACCGTTTTGCGTGCGGACTCCGGCACTGTGCACCGTTTTGCGTGCGGACCCCGTTTTGCGGGCGGATCCTGACACTGTGCACCGTTTTATGTGCAGACTCCGTTTCTGGTGCGGACTCCGGCGGCGTGCTCCGTTTTGCGTGCGGATTCCGGCGGCGTGCTCCGTTTTGCGTGCGGACTCCGGCGGCGTGCCCTGTTTGCGTGCGGATCGCGTGGAGGCCAATTGCAAGTGTCTACGAGCAATTGGTGGCAAATCGAGGTGGGTGGCCTTATCTCCAAGTTTTATGGACTGTACAGTATTTCTACTGATGTAGGACTATGCATGATAGTTTATTTCATTGTGTAGCATGCTAGATTGTAGGAATTGTTATTCCTTTTATTATCTGTTAATATAGTTATCTTGGAACTTGACCTAGCACCCCCGTCATATGTTGCATGTGTAACCAGACCAGTAGAAAACCCTCACTTGGGCTAGGGTTATTTATGCTTAGACATCCACACTGTTCTTCATCCCTGGACATAGTGTTTTCTCGCCCGGGTAGTGGGCCGAGAGGTCGGGACTTGCTTTTAGTGTGGGATGCTTTTGCACTCTTGCTTGGGAGCAGAGTGGAGTCTGGTAGTTGTAGCGGGTTGCTTATCTGTGCGGGGAGCCGTTTGGGTAAACGGTAGTCCCGAGAGGTCTTGTTTCCTTTTACGTTGTCGTAGGAGGGAGCCGTTGAGTAGACGGTAGTCCCGGGCCGTCGAGTATCTTCCGGTCCGTCTTGTTGGGAACCGTTGGGGTTGACGGTGGTCCCAGGTCGTTGAGTGTTGTCCGACCTGTTTTGTTACCCTGAGTTGTGGGTCGTTCCTGGCTGTGGAGTATCTCCAGCCAGTGTGCTTTGTGCTGCGAGCTGTTGGAGAGGCTAGTGTCTCGTGTTTCGAGTTAGCCGATCAGCTGAGTCGTCGAGAGTGCTCCGACTGTTGGGCGAGATTTTTGGGGATCTTGAGTCCTACCGTTCTGTGAGTGAGCGTGGATTTGGACTAGCCTGCATATGCCAATGTTGATTACTCTATGCCGCGCCGTTTTCCTCAGTTGGGGCCGCGCCCCCTGAGATGCCGCTGTGGATGCGATGGTTGGCCTGTTGAGGCAGTTTTGCGCGAGGGATGAGTTAGTCGGACAGGACGCCCCACGTAAATCCCGTCCTCATGTGGATGTGTGGTAGTGGGCAGGAGCGTTCCTAGTCGACAGGCGCGGGCTTGACTGGACCTTTGAGGTAGTCAGTTCGATTGGGACGATTGAGCACCTTGGGTGCGAGTGGTCTCATTTACTTTCTTCTGTTCCACTTTTGAGTGTCTAGATAGAGGCATGATAGCTGTAGAGTAGATCCAGCTTTTCTTATTCTGATTTCCTTGCCTGTTATCTTTTACCTCTAGTAGACTTGGTGGGCAGACCGTTGGACTTGTTGACGGCACCCACTGAGAACTACTGTGGGAAGTAGTTCTCACACCCGTCGTGGTGTCTTTTCCCCAGGGACTTCTTCTTCTGTTCCTGTGCTCCTGTTGCTGATCCTTCTGACCGAGGCGAGGGAGTCGCGAGCTAGTTCCCTACCCGTCGTTGGAGTGTAGCGGTACCCCTTCAGAGGAGAGCTCCAGTTGATTAGTTTTCTCCTCTTCTTCCTCTGTTGAGAGACCTTTGTAGAGAGGTATAGAGTTGTATTTTACTTTTACAGTTTGAGAGACTGTTGTAGTGAGGATATTCTTGTATCGAGAGTTTGTACACTGATGTATTTATTGGAGATACCTCCCTTTTGAGTTTTGTATCAGAGGACTTTGTATACGATCGTATTTGGGAGATGGATATTGTATTATTTCAGTTGTACAGTGTTCGGATTTCAGTTTTTAGTAGTTTACTTTCAGCTCTCTGATATCTGTTTACTGTAGATGATTCTTTCTGCAGGTTAGACGCTTCGTCTGTACGGCAGTTTCCGTACAGATGGCGGATCTGTTGGCGAGCCCGGGTCGCAGTTTCGACCCCGGGGCGTGACAGATTAGAGTGGTATCAGAGCCTAGGTTGTAGGTCGTGGTGGACTTAGAAACCCTAGGCTTGTGGTTGGATATTAGGATGACTACGTGAGAGTCGTGACTTTTAGCGAGAGTCCTGATTGAGTTTTTACCTCTCCCAAGAGACGGGATGAGAGATTGGCATGTTTATTTTCCTAAGCGATTATGTTCGCTGCCGAACAACATGATGCTATGGAATGGATGACATGCCTTAGACTTTCGCTGGATTGGGTCGTTGGTTGTTGTGTCCTGACGTTTGTTATTGTGCAGCGGATTGCGATACCCCTGAGACGTCATGTTGTGATAGGACACACCCCGCACCTGATGAGTACCCGCAGTGGGAGACGGAGCTATCAGAGCAGTGCGAGACCCAGGAGTTTGTGTGTTGAGATTGTTTCCCCACTTTAACCGAGAGGGCCGAATCCCTGAACGGTGAAAGGATCGAAAACTTCGATAGGCTGAGCCTAGAGTCTGTTCTTGTTTGATCGGGGTTCTAGGCACCGGTCTATCGGGAATTTTCGGATCTTTGCCGTGTCAGTCGGTTCTTCTCGCCTATTGAGTGGGGCGTTGTTGTGGGAGCCGTTTGAAGTGACGACGATCCCAGCTGTGAATACATTTTCCCTGGCTGAGTTACCAGGAGGATATTTTCCCTGGCTGAGTTACCAGGAGGATATTTTCCCTGGCTGAGTTACCAGGAGGGTATTTTCCCTGGCTGAGTTACCAGGAGGGCGTTTTTCCCTGGCTGAGTTACCAGGAGGGCGTTTTCCCTGGCTGAGTTACCAGGAGGGCGTTTTCCCTGGCCGAGTTACCAGATGGATAATTATCACTGGCCGAGTTACCAGATGGATAATTATCACTGGCCGAGCTACCAGAGGCGATGCCGCCCAGTGAGGGGCGATGCCGCCCAGTGAGGGGCGATGCCGCCCAGTGAGTGGCGATGCCGCCTAGTGAGTGGCGATGCCGCCCAGTGAGTGGCGATGCCGCCCAATGAGTGGCGATGCCGCCCAGTGAGTGGCGATGCCGCCTAGTGAGTGGCGATGCCGCCCAGTGAGTGGCGATGCCGCCCAGTGAGTGGCGAAGGTTTGGCCTGTTGAGGCGATTTTCACCTCCGGCCGAGTTACCAGGTGGTTATTTTAGTGAGATGGAGATGAGCTGACAGGACGCCGAGATTTGATGGCGTCGAGTTCATCCTGTTGGACTGCCTGGAGCGCAGTTGTTGACTTGGAACCAGTTTCATGCTTTGCGGCTCAGGGCCTTCTTACCCGCCAGTGTAAGCAGAAACTGGACAGGGGATCTTAGACTCCTGCAGCAGGGGAGTCGACCTCTTTCGGGAGTACGTTCGCGAGTTTTGCGATTTGTTGAGCGGTGTACCCCTTATCCCCTGGATGAGGCCCAGGAGGTTGAGCTAGTCGAGAAAAGACTGTCTCGGGATATCCATCACTTGGTGTATTCTCGGCGGGTGCCAACGTTAGATGCAGCGATTGAGCATGCTCGGTGGGTTGACCGAGGAGCTGTGATCATGTATTGATAGACAGAGCGCTAGGGACCAGCTCCGGAGAGAGGCATCCAGTGCCGCCTGTGTTTGGACAGTCGAATAGATCGAGACCCCGGGGCTGCCCCGATCCCAGTCTGAGGGTCGTGAGTCTTTGAGGAGACAGAGACCAGGAGGTTCTCCAGAGCCGATGCATCAGCAGCAGCAGCGGGATGACTGTGTCTTTTGTGGTGGGCTGCATTCTGCGCCGTCGTGTGACCACAGGCAGGGCACAGATCATGGTCTTGTCCTAAAGCGGGGTCACCAGTCGCATTGGCAGCTTCGGCTCCTCCTCCTCCGCTCTTCCAGACAGGCGGAGCTTCGACAGGTTGTGGCCAGATAGTTAGGGCCACTTCTTCGCGGCAGTCCGACGGACGACCACCCCCGAGCGAGAGCGTCTATGTCGCACAGGATGAGGATTCGGGGGCAGCTGGCCACGTGGTGGCAGGTTTTAATCTTACCTCCCCTTCACGCACTTGAGCGTTATTTGTTACCGGGGCATCGCACTCTTTTCTTCTGTAGGGCATTTGCTTTGTTGGATGGGCTAGAGATAGGACCCTTAGCTTGTGCTCGTGAGGTTCAGATACCTGATCACGTGTTGCACATAGATGAGTGTTGTTGGTCCTGCCCTGTGCAGTTGGGGCCCTAGTTTTTGCCTATTGATCCTTTGGCCTTTCCTCAGCTCCAGAGCTTTCGAGGGTATAGGACTGTGAGGATCTAAGGCCTTGATGCTTGAGTGGTGCCACACCGTTGATACACGGTGGTGATGCCACGCCGTTGATACACGGTGATGATGCCACGCCGTTGGTGCACGGCGGTGATGCCACGCCGTGGGTGCACGGCAGTGATGCCACACCGTTGATACACGGTGGTGATGCCACACCGTTGATACACGGTGATGATGCCACGCCGTTGGTGCACGGCGGTGATGCCACGCCGTTGGTGCACGGCGGTGATGCCACGCCGTGGGTGCACGGCAGTGATGCCACACCGTTGATACACGGTGGTGATGCCACACCGTTGATACACGGTGATGATGCCACGCCGTTGGTGCACGGCAGTGATGCCACGCCGTGGGTGCACGGCAGTGATGCCACGTTGTTGGTACACAACGGTGAGAGTCTTTTGGGGATGTTTCGGACTTTTGATCGCGAGTTTGGGCATCAGCTTTATGATTGCCTTGCGAGCCAGTTTTCAGTCCCGTTCACCGACGGTTTGGATCCCGTCAGGGTGTTCTCTTGTAGATGAGGGATCTACTTCGGCCCGTGGGCCCGTTGGGGTTATGATAGCATGTTGAGCGACCAACTGTGGCACGAGATTGTGCCTTTTGAGGATCCCTTTTGATGGTAGCCTGCAGTTGTGTAGTCCACTCGAGTGGTTTCGGATCGGGAAGTAACCAAGTGAAGACCCCAGCTTTTTGGATTCCCTTCCTTATTGGATGAGTGTGCGGGTATGCTTCGGGTCGTCTTGTTGAGTTTGGCACCATGTTGTAGTTTGGTGCGTGTTACACTTGTGGTTTTCCCGTTTCCCCCAGCCTTTTTGAGGAGCCCTTTGGTTTTCCACGTCTCAGCCCAGTAGTGATGTGTTTTTCCTCGCCCGTGATTTACTTGCCCCTTTGAGATCCGTGATTGTTGGAGTACGAGGGACGCCCGTTGCAAATTCTGGCTCGAGAGATGAGAGAATTGCACAACGGGTCATACCGTACTTGTTGTTGTGATGGTGTAATCACGAGGAGCGAGTGGGGTTTAGGGAGCTGGAGGCGTATTGTTAGATACCTAGCCGTGGTATTCTTGACTCCGGATGGGCTTGATCTAGTTTCGAGGACGAAACTTTCTTTTAGTGGGGGAGGATGTGAGGTCCCGGAATCCCCGGCGTGGGAGTTGCTGGCTGTTGGGCAGCTTTTAGTGGCCGTTGGGAGTGTTTGTGCGCGTGTCGGGCCCAAGAATGGTTTGTGATGCAATTTGGGATTTAGTTGCATCGCTGGAGGCCTGCGGGATGTGTCGTTGGTGTTTGCGCGCAATTTGGACACACGTGGTGGACTTCGGGCTTAAATAGAGACCCCGTGGGAAATTGGAGGACCCGTCGGGTGTTTAGAAGTGATTTCGCGCGATTCGGATGTCAAAATTAGACTCCGGTGAAGTCCGGATAAAAGTTACCTCTCCGGTCGCCTTCGGGAATTTTTAGAGTGGAATTGGACAAATCGGACTTTAAAAATGGACCCGGCGCGAAAATCGGATCGAGTGGGCATTCGGCAAATTTTCGGTTGAGAATTTGGAGAAACGGACATCGTTTTTGGATTCAGCGCGCGAAATCGCTAAGAATGGACTATTTATTTGTTGGTTTTGGAGCCCGGAGGTTTGCGCGTTTTTCGAGGCGAAACGGCACGCAAATCGAGGCAAGCGTGGCTCGGGAAGCGAAGAGGCGGCGGCGCGCATCCCGAGGTGCGCGTCAGTGCGCACCTCGGCGCGGAATGCGCGGAGCCCGCCACGTGGCGGGCTCCGATTCGCGCCCGCGCGGGCGCGGGGGCACGCGCTCCCGTGTCACGGGCGCGTGTCCCGCGCCTGACGCGGCCGCGGTGTAACGCGCCCGTGTAACGGGCGCGTCACCGCGTGCCGCGTGGCGCCTCGGGCGCGCGCGTGGACCGGGCGCGCGCGCCCGTTTCTTGTGGACCGGCCGTTGAAGCTTCCCGGTTGGTCCACGCGGTGGACCGGCTCCGTGGACCGGCGCCGTGGACCATCCTCTTTCTCCCCTTTTTCTTCTTCTTCTTCTTCCTCCCCGCACCGCCATTTTTCTCCTCTTTTTCCTTCTCCTGCAACCGAGAGCGAGAGGGAGTGAGGGAGGAGGTTGTGTGAGGTGCGGCGGCGCGTCGTGGACTCGTTTTGCGTGCGAGGACGCCCGGCGGAGCGGTTCGGCGACGGCGGCGCAAACGTGTAGGTCCCGTGTGTTGGTTTTTCTGTATTTTTGTACAGTTTTTGAAGCGTTCTTTTAGACTGTAATTGCCCCCCCTGTGCACCGTTTTGCGTGCGGACCCCGTTTTGCGGGCGGGTCCTGGCACCGTGCACCGTTTTTGCGTGCGGACTCCGGCACTGTGCACCGTTTTGCGTGCGGACCCCGTTTTGCGGGCGGATCCTGGCACCGTGCACCGTTTTGCGTGCGGACCCCGTTTTGCGGGCGGATCCTGACACTGTGCACCGTTTTATGTGCAGACTCCGTTTCTGGTGCGGACTCCGGCGGCGTGCTCCGTTTTGCGTGCGGATTCCGTGCTCCGTTTGCGTGCGGATCGCGTGGAGGCCAATTGCAAGTGTCTACGAGCAATTGGTGGCAAATCGAGGTGGGTGGCCTTATCTCCAAGTTTTATGGACTGTACAGTATTTCTACTGATGTAGGACTATGCATGATAGTTTATTTCATTGTGTGGCATGCTAGATTGTAGGAATTGTTATTCCTTTTATTATCTGTTAATATAGTTATCTTGGAACTTGACCTAGCACCCCCGTCATATGTTGCATGTGTAACCAGACCAGTAGAAAACCCTCACTTGGGCTAGGGTTATTTATGCTTAGACATCCACACTGTTCTTCATCCCTGGACATAGTGTTTTCTCGCCCGGGTAGTGGGCCGAGAGGTCGGGACTTGCTTTTAGTGTGGGATGCTTTTGCACTCTTGCTTGGGAGCAGAGTGGAGTCTGGTAGTTGTAGCGGGTTGCTTATCTGTGCGGGGAGCCGTTTGGGTAAACGGTAGTCCCGAGAGGTCTTGTTTCCTTTTACGTTGTCGTAGGAGGGAGCCGTTGAGTAGACGGTAGTCCCGGGCCGTCGAGTATCTTCCGGTCCGTCTTGTTGGGAACCGTTGGGGTTGACGGTGGTCCCAGGTCGTTGAGTGTTGTCCGACCTGTTTTGTTACCCTGAGTTGTGGGTCGTTCCTGGCTGTGGAGTATCTCCAGCCAGTGTGCTTTGTGCTGCGAGCTGTTGGAGAGGCTAGTGTCTCGTGTTTTGAGTTAGCCGATCAGCTGAGTCGTCGAGAGTGCTCCGACTGTTGGGCGAGATTTTTGGGGATCTTGAGTCCTACCGTTCTGTGAGTGAGCGTGGATTTGGACTAGCCTGCATATGCCAATGTTGATTACTCTATGCCGCGCCGTTTTCCTCAGTTGGGGCCGCGCCCCCTGAGATGCCGCTGTGGATGCGATGGTTGGCCTGTTGAGGCAGTTTTGCGCGAGGGATGAGTTAGTCGGACAGGACGCCCCACGTAAATCCCGTCCTCATGTGGATGTGTGGTAGTGGGCAGGAGCGTTCCTAGTCGACAGGCGCGGGCTTGACTGGACCTTTGAGGTAGTCAGTTCGTTTGGGACGATTGAGCACCTTGGGTGCGAGTGGTCTCATTTACTTTCTTCTGTTCCACTTTTGAGTGTCTAGATAGAGGCATGATAGCTGTAGAGTAGATCCAGCTTTTCTTTTCTGATTTCCTTGCCTGTTATCTTTTACCTCTAGTAGACTTGGTGGGCAGACCGTTGGACTTGTTGACGGCACCCACTGAGAACTACTGTGGGAAGTAGTTCTCACACCCGTCGTGGTGTCTTTTCCCCAGGGACTTCTTCTTCTGTTCCTGTGCTCCTGTTGCTGATCCTTCTGACCGAGGCGAGGGAGTCGCGAGCTAGTTCCCTACCCGTCGTTGGAGTGTAGCTGTACCCCTTCAGAGGAGAGCTCCAGTTGATTAGTTTTCTCCTCCTTCTTCCTCTGTTGAGAGATCTTTGTAGAGAGGTATAGAGTTGTATTTTACTTTTACAGTTTGAGAGACTGTTGTAGTGAGGATATTCTTGTATCGAGAGTTTGTACACTGATGTATTTATTGGAGATACCTCCCTTTTGAGTTTTGTATCAGAGGACTTTGTATACGATCGTATTTGGGAGTTGGATATTGTATTATTCCAGTTGTACAGTGTTCGGATTGCAGTTTTTAGTAGTTTACTTTCAGCTCTCTGATATCTGTTTACTGTAGATGATTCTTTCTGCAGGTTAGACGCTTCGTCTGTACAGCAATTTCCGTACAGATGGCGGATCTGTTGGCGAGCCCGGGTCGCAGTTTCGACCCCGGGGCGTGACAGATTAGAGTGGTATCAGAGCCTAGGTTGTAGGTCATTGTGGACTTAGAAACCCTAGGCTTGTGGTTGGATATTAGGATGACTACGTGAGAGTCGTGACTTTAGCGAGAGTCCTGATTGAGTTTTTACCTCTCCCAAGAGACGGGATGAGAGATTGGCATGTTTATTTTTCCTAAGCGATTATGTTCGCTGCCGAACAACACGATGCTATGGAATGGATGACATGCCTTAGACTTTCGCTGGATTGGGTCGCTTGGTTGTTGTGTCCTGACGTTTGTTATTGTGCAGCGGATTGCGATACCCCTGAGACGTCATGATGTGATAGGACACACCCCGCACCTGATGAGTACCCGCAGTGGGAGACGGAGCTATCAGAGCAGTGCGAGACCCAGGAGTTTGTGTGTTGAGATTGTTTCCCCACTTTAACCGAGAGGGACCGAATCCCTGAACGGTGAAAGGATCGAAAACTTCGATAGGCTGAGCCTAGAGTCTGTTCTTGTTTGATCGGGGTTCTAGGCACCGGTCTATCGGGAATTTTCGGATCTTTGCCGTGTCAGTCGGTTCTTCTCGCCTATTGAGTGGGGCGTTGTTGTGGGAGCCGTTTGAAGTGACGACGATCCCAGCTGTGAAGACATTTTTCCCTGGCTGAGTTACCAGGAGGATATTTTCCCTGGCTGAGTTACCAGGAGGGCGTTTTCCCTGGCTGAGT
>JAQOTM010000063.1:345670-368913 GCA_029168755.2 Tillandsia fasciculata | reverse complement strand
CACGTGATCCATTTAAGCCCGAATCCATCCTTGAATCCAAATTGGCGCGCGAACACCGCCGACATGCCCCGTAGGCCTCCCGAAGCTGCCGGTCACACTGTAGAAGCCCTGCAACGATCCGGGTCACCACATCCTCCCCCACTAAAAGAAAGTTTCGTCCTCGAAACTAAAGCAACTCCCAAGGAGTCTCAAAACCAGGGTCAAACCCAACACCGCCGTCTCCAGCTCCCAACCTATCACCCATCACTCCCCCCCGTGATTACTCGCAACAACCACAACAGCAACAACCAGAACGACAACGCCCGATTGCGCAATTCCCTCACCACACGAGCCGGAATTCGCAACGGGCGTCCCTCGTACAACCAAACTCTCATAGGGCTCAAAAGAAGCGAGTCAATCACGGGCGAGGGGTCCAAAGCATAACACTCCTGAGCTGAGACGCAGAAAAACCTCAGAACTCCAACAAAAGACTGGGAAAGGAACGAACAGCCCGAGCAACATGCTCAGAATCACACCCAAGAGCCAACTCAACCAAAGCGACCCGAAACACAAACACACAACACCTGCACAGAAAAGGGGCCCAAACAAGCAGGGGTTCACACTCGTCGCCCTCAAAACTCAACCACTTAAGCGGATTACTCAACCGCAAGCCTCAATCAAAGGATATCCTCTAGGACAAAACTCCAACCCAAAGCTCTTCTGCTCCAGGTATCCGCCACCACAGCGGCCCTATCGGGGTGATACAGGATGCTCAACAAAATCCAATGATAGCTCTACAGCCACTAAGGGAGGTATCACTATGACTCACAAATCCATCTCCCACCACTGACTAGGTTAAAATCGGCGCTGGTACCAAACTCGTCATCTGATCATCAGGCTCTGCTAGCACCATCCGGTCCAAAAGCTCCTCGCCCCACAATAACCGTCGATCTAGGCCAGTCTTAAATAACATCCATTTTGGCCGGATTTCCACAGTCGCCCCTATGGCTTGAATAGGCAATCCAGGAAGACATGCTCTCAAAGCTAAAACTTGCACCACAACGACCTGGCATAACGCTTCTTCCTCACAAACCTGCCACAGCATCTACAAATGCTCCACAAGCTCTAAGTCACTCAGGGAGAGGGTAAGCCAAAATATCCCTAGAGAATGCCACTATCAATCCGTTCAAGTCCCACAGGAAAACAGAGTTCCTCAATCTTAAGGCAACAGGGCATTAGTCATTCCATTGGCTTCACTGTACTCCTAATGCCCCTAGCGTCTCTTGTACGCCACCTTGGCGAAATACTCAACTGTAATTCCAAACTGGTGCAGGCATCATAATCGATCAACTGCCGGGGCAGAACTCCATCAAAAGGCCCTAAATAATACCTGGACCTGACTGGGCTCCAATCACAAAGGGCTCTCACCGTCGTATATCCACGACAACCACAAACTTAATTTCCATTTCGGGCGCATAATCATCGGCTCAGGTGGTCTCACACCCGGAATCTCACGAGCAATAGGGATATCCTTAAGTCCCGCTATCGCCGTAGGCACCTCTCACACCGTCGCTGTAAACGGTGCTCTAACAGTCTCAACAAACAAATTGCCTTCATTATCTGCCTTGCAGAAAATCAAAGCCCTTTCTCTCGACAGTCAAACATCCTGTGGCACTACGCCAACCAATCCCATGCACTGGGTCAAACACTAAGCTGCCACAGACACCAATATGTCTGCCGGCATAATTTACGGCCTCTGCTACACTGGACATGATCCACCAGCCTCCCCACTTACACAATGCCACAGTAACCGTACCTCAAGTGCATGTGGTAACGACTCTACCTCTAGTCTATGCAGGAATGCAACATGCTCTAACTCCGACTGCTGTGATGAAATCACACCTGCGACAACTCAAACCACAATCGTGGCGCCCTCCAACCGGGCGGCACAGATTCATCCGCTCGATGTAAGTGGTCGTCGCTCAGCCTGCCAACATATCTAGGACCAAACACAAAGGGGGGCACGACCTCAGTCTATGCTCACACTGAGGTGCCGAAAGAGGTCTCTCGCAGACAGCCAATCCACGCTACCGCTGCGCCATTCTGATAAAAGGGCTGTTGCTGTCATCGGGGTCCACCCAACCCCCGATGTCTCAAGATGCCGGCGAATAATCCTGACTTTTTCCTCTGCCTCCAAAAGTAACTCCGGTCCCAAAGTCCAAAACCTGTCAAAGATGGTCCGAGCAAACGGAAAGGTATCCTGGCGCAATCAACTCTCAGCCACGCATATCCTATGCGCCTCGTTCCTCAAATCATAGAACGCGCAATTCGACAACTGCGCACACCCTTTAGACACCAGAAGGCTGCCAAAGAGTCTCTCCATCATCACCAACCACGATTCCACCCCAAGAGGCTCCAAACCAAATCCTAAGAATCGGAGTGGTTTATCTGCCGAAACTGGCTCAACTGATCATTGGTGTCCCATAGCTCATCAGCTGTCAACTATCCACCCTGCCTCGGCGCCTCAGCACTAACCATTGGCACGGAGGGGCTACTTGCTCCATCAGTACTGCAGAAATCCCCACCCTTGAGGATGCTGCAAACGGTGGTCTCAGAAGGAAGCACTGTCGAGCTGCCCGCTGCTCCGACAACTGTGTCACCAAACCAGACGCTCGCTCACTCTGCCGCTGAAAAGCCTCTGACAATCCTGTCTCCTGGGTCCGGAGCTCTCTGACTCCAATCTGGTATCCGGCCCGAAACAACTAGCTCAGACCCAACTGCTGCACCAAAGTGCACCCGGGTCAGGGCCCAAAGTCGGGGAGACACCGCTCGCCACGACACACAGCAA
The DNA here is from genome assembly GCA_029168755.2 of Tillandsia fasciculata. NCBI lineage: Eukaryota > Viridiplantae > Streptophyta > Magnoliopsida > Poales > Bromeliaceae > Tillandsia > Tillandsia fasciculata. The sequence continues at coordinate 366,086 of JAQOTM010000063.1, read as the reverse complement.
ATCAGCACAACCCAAACACTCGACCCAATCTAGCGAAAGTCAAAAGACATCTCCCTATTTCTGTAACCTTATGTTGTCTGCAGCCAACATAATGGTTCAACAGAAATGGACTATGTCGATCCCTCTTCACTCACAGGAAGAGTTAACATATAAAAATCACCGACTTTCGCAAAATGTCACGCCACTCACGCCCTATCATCCTAGGGTCTGTCCAAAAGCCTAGGGTTTCCTAAGTCCCAACTGACCTATCCCTAAGCTCTGATACCAACTTAATCTGTCACGCCCCGGGTGTAAACCAGAACCCGGGCCCGTCTACAGATCCGCCGTGCATGCGGTATTTCCCACATACACGAAGCGTCGGTAACCTGCTCAGATAAGAAATAATAATAAAAGAGCATAATAATCAGAGCTGAAATAAAACTACTGTATCTCAGACAGATGCTGGAAGTAAAAGGTACAATAGTAAAATAAATACAGATGTCTCTCCCAGCTCACAACTATAATACAAACAGCTGGCAGAAGCCAGTCCCCAAAAAGAAATACAAGAAAACTGTCTGAGAAGTCCTGGTACCCAAAAATCTCCAGCTACGACCCTCGGTGGCTCTCTATCTAGTCCGCAATCCGCTTACCTCGATCAGTTGCTGACGGCCCAGCAACTCCCACAGAGGACTCTGCAAAACAAGGGAAAAGAAGGGACAAGAAAAACAATGGGGGTCAGTACTACTATAAACAGTAGCCTCCCCTAGTGGGTAAAGCCTCAGCTCAGATATGCCCACCAGGTGCTCAGAGGCAAAAAGGGGAAGAAGAAAAGAAGGGATGCAGATAAATGAAGCAACTGATAAAATGCTATCCCTAATATGCCTCTACATGACCAACCAATAAGGATGGGAAAAGTGATGCATCAGAATCAAGTAGCCTGTCATAATGACCCAATCTGACAGCCAGTGAACACTGGCACTGCCTGCTCTGCCGTCGAACTCAAGAAACCAGCATGGTGCCCGGCGCTCACACCGTGGAACTCAAGAAACTAGCATGGTGCCCGGCGCTCACACCGTGGAACTCAAGAAACTAGCATGGTGCCCGGCGCTCACACCGTGGAAAGCCTACTCCGGAGTGGCACTCGAGGGGAGCGACCCACACGAGTAAAGTAATATCACTGTATCAACATCTCTGTAACCACTGTCTCATAATAGCAGGACTGGATCGAGACTCAAGAAGTGGGAACAACCCTCCACTAAAGTAAGCCCGATCCCCGAACACCCAATCTGATGCAATAAAACAATCCGGTCAACCACCCAAGATCCGTGGTCGCCGCAACCCCCTGACAACTCAACCTGTCCCCAAATCCCCAATACCTGCCTACACTGTCCAACATACGCTCGAACCTGAGCGATTAAGCCGCTAGTGCCAACAATGAAAGAAGAAAGAGAAAAGCATGGTTTCTCCTAAGTCAAGTCCCAAAATAGTGTAGCAGTAAAAGATGGCAATAATTATGTGATCAATTTAATCATGCAATGTTCCAATACTTGTCCAATTTCCAAGTATAACAGTTTAGAAGTGACTTAAGCTAGGGTGACCGTTTCACATGAACAAACATCAGTTTTGCAGTCCTCTATTCCTATTTGTCTCCAATATACAGTTCCAGAATCAATAAGCGATTAAATCAGTGATTAATCTAACAATAATTTATTGGAGATCTGATAACAATAATCAATTTCCTAGAGCATGCAAGTCTACCAATCAACACATTTGGCATTGTCAAAACGAGGGTACTCTGATATTCCTAGTGGGCATACAAAGAGAGGAGTACAACAACCACCCACCTGAAGCGCAACTGTCCCAACTCGTACAGTCAGAAAATACCAGAATTCCAATTCCTCGCTCCCACAAATTTAGCACACCCGCAACACTCCTGGTACAACAAGGAATCCACTAATTACACTAGGGTCTCAATTACAGCACTAATTACCACATAAACACACCAGTACCAAACTGTCAAATTATCACCTGCAACAAATGTCCAGAAAATTCTAATAAAAATATCACGGCGATCCTCGCGACGATAGCTTCGCAACGGTACCTTGCACGCCCAAATCCGAGTTCTGTACACCAAGATAAAAATTCAGCAAGGGGGCCCTCTCATACTAAAATCAGGATTAAGGCAGATTACTGTTCACAGAGAAATCCTTAATTTTCACCTCGAAAGAAAATTCACAAAAATCCACTAAAAATACGAGCGCGTTCCTTGCGATCCGTAGATGAAAAAGTTGTATAAGCTCGTTTCCGTCAGACGCTCGTGCGCAAAGATATAGCCGAAACACTCCGCTGCTGTCAAGAATTCCATACAGAAAAAGGGGTCACTTGTAGCCTCGAAAACCGTGCCAAAACCTCGAAACGGGAAAGCGCGACCAAAACGAAAGATGAAGTCCTACCTCTTAGGAGTCTGTCGGTGCAAGAATCGCAGGAAAATGATGTCGGGGTAGCCCAGGGGAGCAAAAACACAATCGCTGCGCCGAGGAAGAACACAAGAAAGCAACGTCGCGCCGCACCGTAAAATGGGAAACCTCGGGATTCGTGCCACTAAAATTCCTGAGATTTGGCAGAGAGTTGAAGGACTCAGAGATGAAGCTTTTTCCCAGAAATAGACTTGGGCTGAAGGTGCTCGGATTGGGAGAAAAATGAGGAAGAAGGCAGCTCGGGTAAGTTTAATTAGGCTGAGGGGGGGAAAAATTCCCTGCGCCCGGTGCACGTGCGCCCGCCAATGGCGGAGCGCCACGTGGCACCGACTCCCCGTGCACCGCGCCGTGGACCGCGCACCCCGCACGCCCGCTGGTCGCGTACGGCACCTGCTCCACCCCATTGCGTGGACCGGGCGCACAACACCGGCCAATCACAAAGTGCCACGTGTCCACCTGGTCCACCGTGCACCAAGCACCGAACTCCGTGGACCGCGCGCTGTGGACCACCCAACCGGAAGACGCCACGTGGCACCGCCTAAGTGCACGGCCGCCGCCGTGGACCGCGCGCCTGCCGGGCGCGCCGCGCGCTGCCCGCGCCCTGCCCGCGCCGCGCGCCGCCGCTGCTCCGCCTGCCCGAGGCCGCGCCGCCGCCCGCCGGTGCTGCCCGCCGCCGCCGCCGGCGCCGGCGATAGCCGGAAAGTACTGTTCCGGCCGGTGAACAGTAAAATACTGTAGCAAGCTCCGAAAAATCCAAGTAAATAGCCCATCTTGACCGTTTTCGCGCGCTGATTCCAAATCCGGCGTCCGTTTCGCCAAATTCCAATCCTAAAATTTGCCGGAGGCTCCCGGAAAGGTATTTTCATTCCGAATTTCGCGCCGAGTCCAAATTTGATATCCGATTTGCGCGAAAACTCTTCTAAACATCCAACGGGGTCTCCCGGTTATCCACGTGATCCATTTAAGCCCCGAATCCATCACTTGAATCCAAATTGGCGCGCGAACACCGCCGACATGCCCCGTAGGCCTCCCGAAGCTGCCGGTCACACTGTAGAAGCCCTGCAACGATCCGGGTCAGACCACAAGAAGGAGTTAGAACACGGAGACAATTGGTTTGCGGATTTGCATGCTATGTATCTCAAATCGAACCAAAGAATGTTGATGAAGCTCTTCAAGATGACTACTGGATTGAAGCAATGCAGGAAGAGCTCCATCAATTTGAGCGAAACAAAGTCTGGGAATTAACGAAGCCTCCGAAGCAACACAATGTGATAGGTACCAAATGGATTTTCAAGAACAAGAAAAATGAAGATGGTACTATCATCAGGAACAAAGCAAGGTTAGTTGCTCAAGGCTACTCTCAAGTAGAAGGTATAGACTTTGATGAAACTTTCGCCCCTGTAGCTAGACTCGAGTCCATTCGTATATTATTTGCGATTGCTTGTCATTTTAAAATCAAATTATTTCAAATGGACGTTAAGAGCGCCTTTTTAAATGGGTTTTTAAATGAGGAAGTTTATGTGGCTCAACCGAAAGGTTTTGTGGACCATAAACTACCTAACCATGTTTTTCGTTTGAAAAAGGCTCTTTACGGTCTGAAACAAGCACCGCGAGCATGGTACGAAAGGTTGACAAAGCACCTTTTGGAAAAGGGCTATACTCGAGGGGGAGCTGACAGGACTCTCTTTGTGAAGCATTATCAAAACAATTTCATTGTTGCACAAATCTATGTCGATGACATTGTATTTGGTGCAACAAGAGATAATGATGCTTCTAAATTCGCGGAGACCATGGAAAGCGAATTTGAGATGTCCATGATGGGCGAATTGACTTATTTTCTTGGATTACAAGTTAAACAAAACGATGAAGGAATTCACTTGTGTCAATCCAAGTATGCAATGGAGTTGGTCAAAAAGTTTGATTTAGAAAATTCTAAGGATTTTCCGACTCCAATGGGAACTAGCCATAAGGGACTTGGAAGTGAATCACATAGTGAGAATGTAGACGAGAAACTGTATCGCAGTATGATTGGAAGTCTACTATATCTCACGGCTAGTCGCCCGGATATATCCTTCAGTGTTGGGATTTGCGCGAGATATCAATCAGCACCGAAGGAGGTTCACCTGAAAGCGGTGAAACGGATCATCCGGTATATCAAAGGTACAATCAATTTCGGAATTTGGTATCCTATGGGAACAAGTTTGGATATTGTTGGATACTCAGATGCCGATTGGGCTGGATCAGTGGATGATCGGAAAAGCACGAGTGGTGCATGCTTCTATCTTGGCCATTGCCTTGTTGCATGGCACAGTAAAAAGCAGAACTGCATAGCACTCTCGACTGCCGAAGCGGAGTACATTTCAGCAGGAAGTTGTTCAACCCAATTGATTTGGATGAAAAGCGTGTTGAGCGATTTCCGGATTTCAGCAACTTCGGTAACCATTTTTGTGACAACACTAGTGCTATTAACATTTCAAAAAACCCTGTGTTGCACTCTAGAACAAAACATATTGAACTTAGATATCATTTTCTTAGAGAGCTAGTTGAATCAAATATTCTTCAACTGTCATATATTTCAACTGAGGATCAATTAGCTGACATTTTAACAAAACCTTTGGATCAAAAACGTTTTATTCATTTGCGTAAAGCAATTGGCATGCTTTCCTTGAAATAACCTCTTTTTGAAACCTTTGCTTAGGTTAGGTTTTGTTTTTGTTTTTTTGTTCTTTATCTATGTTTGTACATAGGACATTAATTGAGCATAAATCATAATTGACTTTAATTGCATCTTTTCATGCATTTAGAAATTTATTATGCTTTTGATATCATAATATTTCAATGTTGCAATGATCATTTATGTTAATTAAGTCATCTTTTAAGTGATCAAAGTCAATTTCTCTCTCAATGATCTCTTGGTATAGTCATTATCTTATTTGATTGCTTAGTCGAGTATGAATGCGAGATCAATTTTTGGTTGAATACCTTATATATTAAATAATTGATAGCCAATTGAGGGGGAGTCAAAGAAATGTAATATGCTCAAAAGATGTGGAAAGAGTTACATCCCAATGAGGAGTGTGAAAACTACCACCACATGGAGGAAAAAGATACCCCATGAATGCAAAGCAAATTTTTTTTAAAAAATTGTTGATGAAATGCATATTGAAATACTTGACTCAGTCAAATTTCATGGTTGGTATAAGGTGGGATTTTTGATGAAAGATGCTCAAAGAGCCACTCCTTCAACAGATTGTCTAGATATATTATCTAACTTATCTGGGATTTCAAACATCTATTGATCTTGGTATTTCATTTTCTTTACCAAATTGATGATTTGATAAAGGCATTACGCATAAGATCAGGTTAGATGTAATTGAAGTTGTTCAACTTTAAGTGTTTTAATTTCCATAAATTTTCGTTTCATTTTTGAGTATTTTTGATAGATTTGGTATAATCTATTTCTTGTTGTATGAAACGATGATTTTTGTTTAAAGTTGATATGCTAAAGTGCTTACATACTTTTTCTGGATTTTATGGAATTTTTCTGAATTTTTCTGAAGAAAAAGTTGGAGCCGATCCGGATCGGACTAAGTGATCCGGATCCCGAACGCAGGTTTTCCTGCGGGTAGCCGATCCGGATCACATTCTCGATCCGATCCGGATCACGGCTAGGTTTTTAATAGAACAAAGGGGTTTTGATTTCTTTTACCCTAATCTTTTGTTCTAAGCCTCTAGAGCTTCTCTCTCTAGATTTCTTCTTCTTGGAGCTTTCAAACTCAAAGTTCTTCGATTCCAAGTAAGTTTTATTGATCAAAATCTCGGTTTTTCACAGTTTTTCCTTGTTTGCTCAAAACGTGAGTAGAAATCATGGAACTTTTTCGTTTGTGAATGGTTTTTGGTCAAATTTCTTTTGAAATAAGAACTCTGGGTGGATTAGTTTTGATTATATGCTAGGTATTCTCCTGATTAACGAATTTTTGGGCTTCGATTTCTGAAAATTCGGTTTTAGGGCATATAATGGGAATTTTTGAAAATCATGCAATTGATCTACTTTTAAAATTCTTTTTGCAAAACTAATTTGATTCTTAGTCTCTCTACATGATTATGATTGTTTGGGTACAATTTTTCAAATTTTTCAAAATTAACAATTTTTCATGTGTTCTTGAGTTGGTATTCACAGGACTTCTTTCTTCATTAAGCACTTGGATCAATGGCATTCTCATGGATCATTCTTCTCTTGGTTTCAATGGTGCATACTCGAGCAACCAACAAACTGAAAAGAGCCAAGAAACTTCAACGAAAAGGTGAATTTCATCTTATCAGTGACTCGGAAACTGAAGCAAATAATGATGAAGTAGACTGGGACAAGTTGACGGATGATGATGAATCAATGCCCGTTAAACCTGAACAAAAGGCTTCCGATGGATCAAAAGGAAAGGCTTCCGATGGATCAAAAGGAAAGGCACCCATGGACACAGGAAAAGCACCTATGTCTGCACCGACTATCTCTGTGAAAAGGAAACGTCTGGCTCGACGCTTTGGACTACCACGAGACGTTAACATCAACAAGCCGATAGTTCCTGACTCCCCGCCTCGCGTGGAAGAAGTGCTCGTTAACACTGATCGCCTTGGAGCTTTTGAACATCGTGAATGCATCGGTGAACGACATGTCAACATTGAAGCTCTCCGAAATCACTCACCGGAGTTTGGGACTTTAATTGAGCAAGCTAATCTCATCCAAGTCTGCCGATTCCCCGAATTACTTGGGTATTGTTTGTATCGTGTAAGAACCTTTTACACAAATGCAAGACATCTTCAAGAAGATGAACGTGGTTCAATGCATTTCTATACAAATATCCAAGGAATGATACTTAAAATCACTCCACAGTTAATCGGCGATGTCCTAGGAATGGACTCCAACAGATCGGGGATCAACTTTTTGACGGGAAAAAGTTTGACAAATGCCTTGTGGCAAACCGTGATGGAAGGAATTTGTTTGGAAGGAACTGAATCAGCAGATGGTAAATCTGTAAAATCCAAACAGCTTCGACTTGAGTACCGCTTTCTTAACTTCATCACGTGTTACAACATTCTGCCTAACATGCAGACGAATGTAGTGAGATGGGATAGAATGTTGTTCTTATATCTCATAGGTCATCCTTCTGAGGCTGTAGGGTTGAACATGAACATTCCCTACATAATTTGGAATAGAATGTCAAGATATGTTGTGCATCCTCATCCTTCTGAGCGACTTCCATTTCCATTGATCATCATGAGGATCTTGAAAAAGTTTGAAATTGATATCAGCTCGACATCTTATCAACACTGTTAGGGGATGATAGATGAGTCAACGATCGTGAAGTCCCTTCACAAATTGCCACATGTTGCTCCGACGCCTTCAACTGGAAAGAAACCGTGTGTGGACACCTCTGCCTCTCCATCTCAACAACCACCCGGCACACATGATGAAGCATCGGTAACTTCAATTTTCAAGCAACAACAGCGCCTATCTTTTGAACAAGAGCAGATATCCAAAGAACAAAGGCGAATTTCTGAGGAACTCGAGATCATCACGGCATCACAAATTACTTTGACCAAGAGAGTAAACTCGATGAAGAAATTGATCAAGAAAATGTTCACTAAGATGGGATATAGTGCGTCTGAGGAATCAGACTCCGATGAATAATTTGTGCTCTAACAACTATTTGTGCAGGATTTCAGTTTTTAGGATTTAATTCTGCTTTTACTTTGCTTTAGTTTTAGTTCTCAGGTTTTTCTTGATTTTGAACTTCTTAACTCTCCTTAAATTTTTGTAATTTTGGCTTAGTTTGTGACAAAAAGGGGGAGAGAGAGTTTAGAGATGTGAGAACTTTGAACAAACTTTGACTTTGGTGAAAGGTAAGTATCACAACTTCTGGCTTTATTTTGTGATTTGTTGCATGTCCCTACTAATTATTCGACTAACTATTTGGACATGTATTATTACTAACAAGTTGTTTGATTACTAACAAACAAAGTTATGACATTTGGAATCTTATTGCTTAGAAGATATGTCAATGTTTGATTATGATCTTATTACATATCTGAATTACTAAATGTCATGATGAGTATAAACTCTATCTCTGCTAGGTTTTGAATGCTAAAATTCTTGAGGTATCTAACGATTCTTTTTGTCAAGAATGATTTCTTTTTGCAGAGAGTACAGATGTCTAAGTCTAGAGTCTGTTTTAGGAGTTTATCTCATGTATTTAATTTTTGGATCTCCATTGTAAATTTTTGTTGTATGGTGATAGCAACAAAAATATCCTTTTTGAATTTTCTTTTGTGGATTTGTGTTTTGTCACGAAACCGCCAAAGGGGGAGATTGTTACGGAATTTGAGTTGGCGTATTTCGTGAAAGTATTAAGTCTTGAAGATTGAAGATGAAAGAAGTTTGGATCATATACCTCAATCTCAAGAAAGAAGAATTCAAAAGGATCAGGTATGTTTAACTAAAGATTTTTGGTGATCCGAATACTTCTTGTAGTGTAGAAACACTTGGAAGAATTTTTTATTGCATAAAAATCAAAAACTGGACATGGGACATGTTCAGGATCCGGATCAGACTTCCAATCCGGATCCCGAAGGGTGATTGTTCATTGGCAAATCCGATCCGGATCAAAGGCCAATTCCGATCCGGATCCCGAACATGGGATTTTGCTGAAATGTATGAACGATCCGGATCGGCCACTTCAATCCGGATCCCGAACCCTGTTTTTCTGGAATTGTCTATCACGCTACGACGATCCGGATCGCAGTAAATCCGATCCGGATCGCCGTCCTGAAAATTTCCAGAAACGGATAGTTTTTTATCCTTATCTTCTTCCAATGGTTTCTAACCTATATATAGACCCTATTTCTCATTTCTTAGTGTATCCGAAGATAATCCGAAAAAATACGACCGAAAGAGAAAAATCCACATATAGAGAAGAAAGGAAATCAATAGATTTATTCTATGTTTCTTCATCTATATTGATTAATTTGATTCTAGGTTTTCCAAACTCAGATTTTGAGTAGAATCAAATTAATGAATACTTAGATGGTATTTCCGATCTATTTCTAATCTAAGTATTCGGCGGATCATCACCACCCAAAAACAACGATTTACCCTAAATCGGCGCGTGGACTCGCGTGGCCTTGTGGATTCAAGGTGCAACCGCTCTCGTGGATTCGGAGCGAGGTACGTTCGTGGATTCGAAGCGTGCTACTAGGTGAAGACCGTGGATTCGGTCAGACGTCGTGGACTCGACGTTGGACGCTGTGGATTCAGCGTTGGGCGCAGATCGTGGATTCGAGAAGCGTCGTGGAGCGAGCGGAGAAGATCTACTAGGAGCGTATGGTAAAAGGTTGAGTCGTCTGTGAGTACGTTATATCACCTTGTACGTGTGTTAATTCTAGTGGATTTTACCGTGTTATCGGTCCCGTGGTTTTTTACTCCGGTTTGGAGTTTTTCCACGTAAAAATCTTGCGTGTTCATTTATATTTCCGCATTGGGTTTTATTGCGCAATGATTTTTTGAGTGTTTATTGTTTACACCTATTCACCCCCCCTCTAGGTGTTTTTTCCCCTATTTAGATCCATTATTACATACAACTCAACATAGGACTCATTTGAATTTTGTCTCGATTCAAAGAAATTCCTATTTATTTCAATATCCCCTTTTATTTTATTTTATTTGGCGTCCGAAGAAAATTTTCTAAATTTATCGGAGAAATACCGTTATTTTATTTTGATGTAAATTCCCTTTTTGGAAATATTTGGAGTTATTTTGATGTAAATTCCCTTTTTGGAATTATTTGGGGTCCGAAGAAGTTCCTATTTTTTTTTGAAATTATCGGGGATCCGAAGAAGTCCCCTTTTTATTTTATTTTATTTGACTTGAGTCGGACGGAAATCCATTTTGATTTATCTTGAGGTTCAATGTAATTTGATTTGGGATCCGAAGCGGTTCCTTTTTGGCTTAACCTAGGTTCGGATGTTCGAAGAAATCATCCGAACCAATTTTTTTCTTTTTTCTTTTTTTTCTTTTCCTATTTTTATTTTTCTTTTTTTTTTCTCTTTTCAGCCTGAAGTAAGGGGCGTCCGCAGAGGTCCCAAACCAGCTTTAAAAAAATTTATTTTTTTTTCTTTTTCCTTTTTTTTTTTTTTTTTTTCTTTCTTTTCTTTCTTTTTTTTTTTCTTTTTTTTCTTTTTTTTCTTTTCTTTTTTTTTTTTTTTCTTTTCAGCCTGAAGTAAGGGGCGTCCGCAGAGGTCCCAAACCGGCTTTAAAGAAATTTCCCTTTTTTTTTATTTTTTCTTTTTTTTTCTTTTTTGTTTTTTCTTTCTTTTCTTTCTTTTTTTTTCTTTCTTTCCTTTTCTTTCTTTTTTTTTTTCAGCCTGAAGTAAGGAGCGTCCGCAGAGGTCCCAAACCGGCTTTAAAGAAATTTTCCTTTTTTTTTTTTATTTTTCTTTCTTTCTTTTCTTTTCAGCCTGAAGTAAGGGGCGTCCGCAGAGGTCCCAACCGGCTTTACTGACTTTCATTTTTTTTTCTATTCTATTTTTTCTTCTTTATTTTTTTGAGCCTAAAGTTTGGGCGTCCGGAGAGGTCCTAACCGGCTTTACTGACTTTCTTTTTTTTTTCTATTCTTTTTTTTTCTTTATTTTTTTTGAGCCTAAAGTTAGGGCGTCCGGAGAGGTCCTAACCGGGTTTGTTGACTTTCCTTTTTCCTTTTCTTTTTTTCTTCTTTATTTTTTTGAGCCTAAATTTAGGGCGTCCGGAGAGGTCCTAACCGGCTTTGTTGACTTTCTTTTATTCTTTTCTTTTTTTCTTCTTTATTTTTTTGAGCCTAAAGTTAGGGCGTCCGGAGAGGTCCTAACCGGCTTTACTGACTTTCTTTTTTTTTTCTATTTTTTTTTTTTTTTTTTTTTACTTATTTTTACGTGAGAAATACGTCTAAAAAAAAAAGAAGCCGAGGAGGTCGATTGGGGGTGCCGAGGAAGTCGATCGAAGCTGCCGAGGAAGTTGGCCGGAGGAGTTGAGGGAGTTGACCGGAGGGGTTGAGGAAGTTGACCGTAGCTGCTGAGAAAGTCGATCGGAGCTGTGGATGAGGTGGAATATGGGACGGTTTTTCTTTTTTTTTTTTGTGTGGAATATCGGACAAGCTTTTTTTTGTGTGGAATATGATTTTTCTTTTTTTTTCTTTTTTTTTTTTTTTTTGTGGAATATGGGATGAGCTTTTCTTTTTTTGTGGTGGAATATCGGACGTGTTTTCAGACCAGGCCAAAAGAAAAAAAATCCTCTCTATTTATAGTGGGAAGTGGCAGAGAAATATCGCGTGGGGTTGTTAGGATTCGTTGAGGGGTTGGCGAGAAAATGTGGGTTCGTTGAGGAGAGTACGTGAGTTGGAATATCTTTTCGTTGAGGAAAAGGCGAGGTTCAAACTTGAAGAAGTTATTATATTCCACTTTCAAATTTCAAATTTTAAATTTTAAATTTCACATTTAAATTTTTAAATTGAAAGGATATGTTTAAAATTCAAATTGAATATGTTCAAATGTTCAAATATGTTGAGAGAGTATGGTTGTATTTAAATTTTAAATTTCAAATTTCAAAATCGAGTATGTTCAAATTTCAAAATTGTGAGAATGTGGTTATATTCAAATTTCAATTTTAAAATTGACCGATTATGTTCAAATTTCAATATGTGTTCAAATTTCAAAATTGAACGGTTATATTCGAATTTGAGAAAGTACGGTTGTGTTTAAATTTTAAATTTCAAGATTGAATATATTATGGGGAAGTATGTTTGTATTTAAATTTTAAATTTTAAATTTCAAAATTGAATATGTTACATTTAAATTTGAGGACGTATGTTTGTATTTAAATTTCAAAATTAAACGGTTAACGAACGAGAGAATTTGCTTGGATTCAAAAATTCAAAACCAGATATAGATGAGTTTGGGTAAGTCATATTTTAAAATGTCGTTTAAGATTTGGATAGGTGCGTTTGAGATAATTGACGCATGAGGAATTTCGGTTGGATTCAAAAATTTAAATTTGAGTATATGTGGCATTTGAGAGATATTTTGAAATTTCGTTGAAAATTTGAAATTCAAAATTCAAAATTTAATTTGAACATAATTTTTGAAATTGAATTTTTAAACAAGAAGTTGACTATAATGTAAGGCCCGCTGGGCAGAAAAAAATAGGATCCGACTTAAAAAATCGACGGAGCTTTGATGAGACCCGTGTTCACAAATGGCCTATTAAAAAATTAAATTTGTTGGACCCAAATTATTGATATGTTAAAAATTTTTGGGCTTTTACGGGGGACAAATCAATATTACGGACCAACCACAATCTTTCCCCCCCCCTTTTTTTTATATAATATTTTTCATATAATTTTTTTTTTACCTCAAACAAATGCCCCCCATCTTTTCGTTGTGCGAGGTACGAGTACAGTGAAAAGATGCACGCTCAATTGTTTTTCACTCTTCACTTTTTTTTCAAATATATTTTTTTTAATTTGTTTTCTCAGTTTAATGACATGGCGGTCGATTAAATATGGCTCGCTCAGTTTAGTGACATGGCGGTCGATATGGGTATGGGTCGCTCAGTTTATTGACATGGCGGTCGATATGGGTATGGGTCGCTCAGTTTATTGACATGGCGGTCGATATGGGTATGGGTCGCTCAGTTTATTGACATGGCGATCGATATGGGTATGGGTCGCTCAGTTTATTGACATGGCGGTCGATATGAATATGGATCGCTCAGTTTAGTAACATGGCGATCAATATGGGTATGGGTCGCTCAGTTTATTGACATGGCGGTCGATATGAATATGGATCGCTCAGTTTAGTGACATGGCGGTCGATATGAATATGAGTTGCTCAGTTTATTGACATGGCGGTCGATATGAATATGGGTCGCTCAGTTTATTGACATGGCGGTCGATATGAATATGAGTTTAGTTTAATGACTTTTTAGTCGTTTGGAATTAGGTTTAGTTTAATGACATTTCGGTCGTATGAAATTGGGTTTAGTTTAATGACTTTTCGGTCGTTTGGCTTGGGTTTAGTTTAATGACTTTTCGGTCGTTGTTGGAATTTGGGTTTAGTTTAATGACTTTTCGGTCGTTTGGATTTGGGTTTAGTTTAATGACTTTTCGGTCGTATGAAATTGGGTTTAGTTTAAAGACTTTTCGGTCGTTTGGCTTGGGTTTAGTTTAATGACTTTTCGGTCGTTGGGAATTTGGGTTTAGTTTAATGACTTTTCGGTCGTTTGGATTTGGGTTTAGTTTAATGACTTTTCGGTCGTTTGGAATTAGGTTTAGTTTAATGACTTTTCGGTCGTTTGGATTTGGGTTTAGTTTAATGACTTTTCGGTCGTTTGAAATTGGGTTTAGTTTAATGACTTTTCGGTCGTTTGAAATTGGGTTTAGTTTAATGACTTTTCGGTCGTTTGAACTTGGGTTTAGTTTAATGGCTTTTCGGTCGTTTGGAATTGGGTTTAGTTTAATGACTTTTCGGTCGGTTGGAATTGGGTTTAGTTTAATGACTTTTCGGTCGTTTGAATTTGTGAGTCGATTAAGTTGACTCAGCAGATTTATTTGGAGTTAGCTCGGTTTGAACTCTTGATTTATTTCAGTTCGGATGGAGCTGGTTTGCTTGATTTGGATCATCCCTGATATTCAATTTGAACCTTTGTTCAGGTTGGGTTCAAATTGAATTGGTTTGAACCTTTTGTATTTGATTTGGGCTGAGCCGGTTTAGGCTTTCACTTGATTTGTCCCTTTTGAATTTGATTTGAGTCGAACCGTTATACTTTGGTTCAGAACCCTTTGAGACATAGTCTAGGTCGAACCCTTATAACTTAGTTCGAGACCCTTTGAATTCAATTTCGGTCGGGCCCTTATAATTCGGCTCGACTTGGACCCTTCTGCAGTTCAGTTTGGATCAGCTCGTAACCTTATGGTTAGGTTCGAGATCCGTTTGGACTTGAAACTCCATTGCATTTGGTTTGGATTTGATTTAAGATGCCTTCGAGTTTGGTTTGAGTCACCCACTTTGCGGTTTGGCTCAAAACCCTTTGACTTTGATTTGGGGTCGAGCTGGTGCATGGTCTAGTTCATATGATTCCACCTAAATTCCATTTAGGTTGAACTGGCTTATAATTTGGGGGCATTTTCTTTTTTTTTTTTTTTTTTCTTTTTTTTTTTGTATTGAAATATATGAGTTTATTTTGTCTCGGAAAGCAATCGAAATTGTTGTGTATAACCGACCCTAAGGTGAGTTAGAATTCCGTCGTAGACAAGAAAACTATTTTTGAGTTTAAGAAAATATGGATTTATTTTGGTTTATTTTGAAAAATATTGGTTTATTGAAAAATATGAGTTTGTTTTGAAAGAAAATATGTTTTTGTGTGACAATCGGGCGCCCATCGGGTTTTCACCCAATAACTTCCCCTAACTTTTGCTTGTCAGATCGAATTGTGTATTCTCACGGCGGGTACCCCATTTTTGCCTGTGGGATTATACCGCAGCCGGGAATGGTTTTTTTTTCTTTTTCTTTTTTTGAGATATTTTTTTTTCTTTTTTCCTATTTTTTTCTTTTTTTTTTTCCTTTTTTGTTTTGTTTTGTTTTGTTTTTTTCTTTTCTTTTCTTTTTCTTTTTTTTTTTTTTGAGATTTTTTTTCTTTTTTTTTGTATTTTATTTTTTTGAAAATTTTTTTTTTGTATTGAAAAATATGTGTATTTTGTCTCGGTGAGCAAACAAAATTGTTGTACATAATCGACCCTAAGATCAGTTAGCATTCCGTCGTAGACAAAAATATATTTGAAAGAAAAATATTTTTGAGTTTTAAAAAAAATATGGGCTTATTTTGGTTTATTTTGAAAAATATGGGTATATTAAAAAATATGGGTTTGTTTTGGAAGAAAAATATATTTTTGGTGACAATCGGGCGCCCACATGGGTTTTCACCCGATGCCTTCCCCTAACTTTTGCCTGTGAGTTCGAATTGTGTATTCTCACAGCGGGGATCCCATTTTTGCCTGTGGGGTTATGCCACAGCCGGGAATGGTTTTTTTTTTTTTTTTTTGGATTTTTTTTTCTTCTTTTTTTTGTTTTTGTTTTTTTCTTTTCATTTGAGATTTTGTTTTCTTTTTTTTTTTTTTTTTTTTTTTTTTTTTTTTTTTTTTTTTTGCTATTGAAAAATACGAGCAAATAAAATTGCTGCGCATAACCGATCCTAAACTCAGTGAGCTGTCATAGACAAAATATGTTTGAGTATTAAAAAAAATATGGGTTTATTTTGGTTTATTTTAAAAAATATGGGTTTATTGAAAAATATGGGTTTATTGAAAAATATGGATTTTTTTTTGAAAGAAAAATATGTTTTGGTGACAATCGGGCGCCCACATGGGTTTTCACCCGATGCCTTCCCCTAACTTTTGCCTGTGAGTTCGAATGGTGTATCCTCACAGCGGGGATCCCATTTTTACCTGTGGGGTTATACCACAGCCGGAAATGGTTTTTTTTTTTTTTTTTTTTTTTTTTTTTTTTTGGTTTTTTTCCATTTGAGATTTTTTTTTTTTTTTTTTTTTTTTTTTTTTTTTTTTTTTTTTTTTTTTCTTTTCTTTTTTTTTGGTTTTTTTTTTTTGAGAAATTTTTTTGGTATTGAAAAATACGAGTGTATTTTGTCTCAATTAGCGAACAAAATTGCTATACATAGCCGACCCTAAAATCAGTTAGCATTCCGTCGTAGACAACAATGGGTTTATTTTGGCTTATTTTGAAAAATATGAGTTTATTGAAAAATATGGGTTTATTTTGAAAGAAAAATATGTTTTTTTTGTGGCAATCGGGCGCCCACATGGGTTTTCACCCGATACCTTCCCCTAACTTTTGCCTGTGAGTTTGAATTGTGTATTCTCACAGCGGGGATCCCATTTTTGCCTGTGGGGTTATACCACAGCCGGGATTTTTTTTTTTTTTTTTTTTTGAGATTTTTTTTCTTTTCTTTTTTTGTTTTTTTTTTTGAGATTTTTTTTTCTTTTCTTTTTTGTTTTTTTTTTCAGATTTTTTTTTCTCTTTTTTTTTTTTTTTTTTTTGGGGGGGGATTTCTTTTTTTTTTTTTTTCATTTCTAATCGATGCACTTCGACAAAAATGGTCGAGAACCTCCGGTAACCTTTTCTCAGTTGAGTCGGTGGCGATTACTCGTCTTAAAGGAAGCTCCGGTTGAAGGGATTATAATTATCGTGTCACTAGAAATATCAGCCTATCTAATACCGACGATTTCTGTTACTGGTTCTCCAAAAATATGAACTTGCCTTTGAATATCATCCTTTTTTATGCAGGCGAGTAGGTGAGCCATTCACCTACGGGTCGGTGAAGAGGATTGGGTATGCCCCCATTAGATTATTTTTTCGAGGTTGCAACCGAGGAATTGACCATATTGTATGCATTCTTGGAAAAGGGCAGTAAAGATAATCATGCCCCACAGTAAAAGCAGCATATGTTGGTGCTATTTTTTCGATGCAAGTATTAGGATTTACCTTTACCGCTTATTTTCTTTTTTTCCCCTTTTTTTTTTTTTGAATATATATATTAAAGGTCTCAAAGATGGAAGGAAAAGTCATGTCCCACCGGGCGTGCCATTTTGTCTGCGATCCCGAATGACTCATCTCGCGCGGTTCGCCTTTTTCTTTTCGAGTTCCCGTGGGATGGTATTCACGATTCAGATTTATATTTATATGTTGATGGGTGTATGTGGGTATCACGTGTTGCGGATCCATGACTTCCAATAGACGCAAGCATCTATTGTTAATTACCCCCTTGTGATTGGGGCACCTTCGATTAAGAGACCTTTGTGAGGAGGATAGAATAAACCGTATCCTAATAATTGACTAAATCTTAAGTATATGTGTTAGGATTTAGCTGGGTTTGTAATTGACTTGATCCTGCTTATATGTGTTGAGGACTAGTCGATATTAAACTCTAATTATATGTGTCAGAGTTTAATTGGGTTCAATTGGCTCTAAATATATGTATTAGAGTTCAATTATGTTTGATTCCATATTTGGCGTATGTTCCAAAGTGGAAACATGACCAAACCCCTAGAATATGTATTGAAGTAGGTCGGATTTGATGCTACTCGAAAGTAGGATGTGGCTAAGTCCTATATGTATTAGGATTGGCCGAGTTTTGATATGTTTTTCACTCTAGTTATATGTGCTAGAGTGAGAGGTTGACTAACCCTAAGTATATGTATTAGGATTAGTTGGGTTGATCTGGTTTCTACCCTAGATAAATGTGCTAGAGTAAAAGGTTAACTACACCCTAAGTATATGTATTAGGGTTAGTTTGGGTTGGTTTGGATGAACTCTAAGTATATGTGTTAGAGCTCGATCGAATTAGATTTGGCTAAATTCTAAGGATATGATTTAGAATCTAGTCGGTTTGAATATGATTTTGCCTTAATTATATGTGTTAAGGCGATGAGATTGAATGGGTTTTGGATTTTTTTTTTTTTTATTTGTGGATCGAATATGTTTTGGGTTTTTATTTGTGGACTCGAATAGGTTTTGGATTTTATTTGTGGATAGAATAGGTTTTGGGTTTTATTTGTGGACTGAGCCTATGTCATATGTGGATTTGATTCCGTGCCCATATATGGACTGGATTTGGGACCCGTATATGGATTGGGCCTTATGTCATACGTGGATTGGATTTGGGATCCGTATGTGGATTGGATTTGGGACCCGTATATGGATTGGGCCTTATGTCATATGTGGATTGGATTGGGATCCGTATGTGGATTGGATTTGGGACCCGTATATGGATTGGCCTATGTCATATGTGGGATTGGATTTGAGATCCGTATGTGGATTGGATTTGGGACCCGTATATGGATTGGGCCTTATGTCATATGTGGATTGGATTTGGGATCCGTATGTGGACTGAGCCTATGTCATATGTGGATTTGATTCCGTGCCCATATATGGACTGGATTTGGGACCCGTATATGGATTGGGCCTTATGTCATATGTGGATTGGATTTGGAATCCGTATGTGGATTGGATTTGGGACCCGTATATGGATTGGGCCTTGGCGTCCGAAAAATTTTTTCTAATTTTATCGGGGAAATACCGTTATTTTATTTTGATGTAAATTCCCTTTTTGGAATTATTTGGGGTTATTTTGATGTAAATTCCCTTTTTGGAATTATTTGGGGTCCGAAGAAGTTCCTATTTTTTTTTGAAATTATCGGGGATCCGAAGAAGTCCCCTTTTTATTTTATTTTACTTGACTTGGGGTCAGAAGGAAATCCACTTTGATTTATCTTGAGGTTCAATGTAATTTGATTTGGGATCCGAAGCGGTTCCTTTTTGGCTTAACCTAGGTTCGGATGTTCGAAGAAATCATCCGAACCGGTTTTTTTCTTTTTTCTTTTTTTTCTTTTCCTATTTTTTTTTTTTTTTTTTTTTTTTTTCTCTTTTCAGCCTGAAGTAAGGGGCGTCCGCAAAGGTCCCAAACCGGCTTTAAAAAAATTTATTTTTTTTTCTTTTTCCTTCGTTTTTTCTTTTTTTTTTTTCTTTCTTTCTCTTTTTTTTTTTTTTCTTTCTTTTTTTTTTTTTTTTCTGTCTTTTCTTTTTTTTTTCTTTTCAGCCTGAAGTAAGGGGGCGTCCGCAAAGGTCCCAAACCAGCTTTAAAGAAAAATTTCCTTTTTTTTTTTTTTTTTTTTTTTTTTTTTCTTTCTTTTTTTTTTCTTTCTTTTCTTTTTTTTTTTTTTCTTTTTTTCTTTTTTTTTTTTTTCTTTTTTTTTCTTTCTTTTTTTTTTTTTTTCAGCCTGAAGTAAAGAAATTTTCCTTTTTTTTTTTTTTTATTTTTTTTCTTTCTTTTCTTTTCAGCCTGAAGTAAGGGGCGTCCACAGAGGTCCCAACCGGCTTTTACTGACTTTCTTTTTTTTCTATTCTTTTTTTTTCTTCTTTATTTTTTTTGAGCATAAGTTTGGGCGTCCGGAGAGGTCCTAACCGGCTTTATGACTTTCTTTTTTTTTTTCTTTATTTGTTTGAGCCTAAAGTTAGGGCGTCCGGAGAGGTCTAACCGGCTTTGTGACTTCTTTTTTCTTTTCTTTTTTCTTCTTTATTTTTTTGAAGCCTAAAGTTAGGGCGTCCGGAGAGGTCCTAACGGCTTTACTGACTTTCTTTTTTTTTTTTCTATTCTTTTTTTTTTTCTTCTTTATTTTTTTGAGCCTAAAGTAGGGCGTCCGGAGAGGTCCTAACCGGCTTTACTGTTTCTTTTTTTTTCTATTCTTTTTTTTTCTTCTTTATTTTTTTTGAGCCTAAAGTTAGGGCGTGGATCCGAGAGGTCCTAACCGGCTTTACTGACTTTCTTTTCTTCTTTTTATTTTTATTTTTTTTTTTTTTACTTATTTTTACGTGAGAAAAACGTTTCTAAAAACAAAAAAGAAGCCGAGGAGGTCGATTGGGGGTGCCGAGGAAGTCGATTCGGAGCTGCCGACGAAGTTGGCCGGAGGAGTGAGGATATTGACCGGATTGGGGTTGAGGAAGTTGACCGGAGGGGTGAGGAAGTTGACCGTAACTGCTGAGACGTCGATCGGAGCTGTGGATGAGTGGAATATGGCAACAACCCGGTTTTTCTTTTTTTTTTTTTTGTGGTGGAATATCGGACAAGCTTTTTTTTTGTGTGGAATAAGCTTTTTTGTTTTTTTTTTTTTTTTTTTTTTTTTTTTTTTTTGTGAATATGGGGATGAGCTTTTCTTTTTTTGTGGTGGAATCTGGACGTGTTTATCAGACCAGGCCAAAGAAAAAAAAAATCCTTTCTATTTATAGTGGGAAGTGGCAGAGAAATATCGCGTTGGGGTTGTTAGATTCGTTGAGGGGTGGCGAGAAAATGTGGGTTCGTTGAGGAGAGT
>JAQOTM010000063.1:296662-345570 GCA_029168755.2 Tillandsia fasciculata | reverse complement strand
AAAAGATAATTAAATTGAATGAAAATTTAATTTTAATTTTTTAATTGAATGGGAATTCCAATTATGAGGCATTTATTTTAAAACGCATATTTACATTTTGAATTCATCCGAATTCAAAAAAAAAAAACAACAAAATATTTAATATATATTAAAAAATAGAACTATATAATTATTGTTT
This sequence comes from Tillandsia fasciculata, assembly GCA_029168755.2. NCBI lineage: Eukaryota > Viridiplantae > Streptophyta > Magnoliopsida > Poales > Bromeliaceae > Tillandsia > Tillandsia fasciculata. Next base: position 345,392 of record JAQOTM010000063.1, on the reverse strand, counting down.
GCAACGAACTTGTAATTTAAATCCGGAATAATATAAATTTTATAATAAACATATGAGCAAATAAATTAACTTACTTTTTTTTAAAATAAATTTTATATGATTTTTTTTTTTCTTTTTCGATATTATAGCAATGCATTTTAATAGTATTCTTTTGTTATTGGGATGTTAGAAAGTAACCAAAATTTAGATAGAAAATTAAAAAATTTAATCTTTCATATATCTACTTGCATCGGTCGCCCACACCGTGACCGTTGCCGATCCGCCTTCGACAGCCACGCCGCCTGCCGGAGACTGGTTGCCGCGCATCCTTGCCGCTCGCCGGCTTAGATCCGGCGTCCTAGGCCAGACTAGCCAGGTTGCCGGCCCGAGCGCAGACGAGATTGTATGTACAAAGCCCGTAAGGCCTAGCCCAGCCGAAAAAAGCAAGTCCGAGCCGGCAAAGGCCTGGCCCACCTAAGCCAGGCCGAACTGAGCCTATCCAGGATATTCGGGCCGGCCGACGCACAACGAGCCGAGCCGAGCAGTTTCGTGTGAAGGAGTTGTTATCGCATCCGATAATTTGGACTGTTTTTGGATTATTGGGTTATCGGATAAATTTGGGACTAGATACGCAAAAATTTCGGCCAGACTAGCCAGGTTGGGCCGGTCCTGAGCGCAGACGAGATTGTATGTACAAAGCCCGTAAGGCCTAGCCCAGCCGAAAAAAAGCAAGGCCGAGCCGGCAAAGGCCTGGCCCACCTAAGCCAGGCCGAACTGAGCCTATCCAAGATATTCGGGCCGGGCCGACGCACAACGAGCCGAGCCGAGCAGTTTCGTGTAAAGGAGTTGTTATCGGATCCGATAATTCGGGCTGTTTTTGGATTATTGGGTTATCGGATAAAATTGGGACTAGATACGCAAAAATTTTGAAAGTTTTTTTGAGAGAAGGTAGCATGCTACCCGCTTCGTTTATTTTTTAAATAAACTTAGCTGGAAATGTGAAGCAACTAGGTTTCAAACTCGGGTCACGGGTATCAACCACCAAGCCCTTTGCCACTTGCACTAGGGACGGTTGATATATATTGAATATTTCGGAAGTTGTTGACATAATATATAGGATTCGTGATAGTAATTTGTGAGAAAACAAAAAGAAAGAACATAATGCACACATTCCGTAAATAAATATACAATAAAATTAAGGAATAGTCATCTGAAAAAAAATTATGTGAATAATTAATGATTTAACAAATTAACATAATAATTTTGTCCGTGAATATTGATATATTAACAATTCATAAACAAAACAAAATTATTCTCATCAATAATATTTTGGGGTACATCTTATGTTAGGTACATTTGAGCATAGAAAAATTTATTATCTAATTTAAAAAGCCTTGTTAGATTGGACCAGAACCGGGCCAGATTTGGACTCGGATTGGAGCAGAATCGAACAATGAAAGAATTTCGGTTCGAGCCGGGATTGGAGCGGGCCGGGATATAAGCGGTCCGGAAAAAATGTAGCCAACTTATTCTATGAAAGCCCTTTAACTTGGACAGCTATGACCTCAAATTTGTTTAGCAAATAACCCACAAAATAAATATTTTAGCAGGAATTGAGGGACATTATGAAGGGAGGGTGACCATACTCATATAAATGTTAAATTGTACTCCGGTCCTAAATGGGCCCCAGAACGGCCCATACAGATCCGGCCCGGAAAAAAAAATCGGCCGACCCGAAAATTAGGCCCCAGGACCAGGGCCGTGCAGTGCTTAGTGGTTTTTTTTTTTTTTCTTTTTTTTTTTTTTTTTTTTTTTTTTTTTTGAAGGTTTTAGAATTTTACATAGTTAAAAATTCAAAAGATAAAATCTTTAAATTTAAACTTTTGAATTTCTAAATTTAAATTTTAAATTTTCAAATTTTAGTTTTATCTTAAATTTTAATTTTTAAATTTTATATTTTATTTGATATTTGAAATTTAGAATAAAAATTTTTGAAATTTGATATTTATAATTTGTGATTTGAAATCTAAATTTATGAATTTTAGTTTAGAAAAAATATATTTCAACATAAGATGATATGGACATAAGCTATAAGAAGAAGTAAGTTCAAAAAAAACTTTTCCAAACCAACTATGGTTACTAATTCTGACATTCCTAAAAGAGATAGTTTAACAATTTGAACATTCAAATATAAAATAAAAAAATAAAAATCTAAAATTTAAAATTCAAATATATAATTTAAAGTTAGAACAAAATTTTAAATTTTATAATTTATTTTAAAATTAAATTTGAAATATAAAATATGAAATTTTATAAATTTAAATTTTGAAACTTGAAATATAAAATTTGGAAGTTGAATATTTAAATTTTAAAATTTGAATTAAAAATGCAATTTACTGTACATCAATTAAGAATCGTTTAATTTTTTTTTTTTTGATGATAAAGGATTACAAATTTTAAAAAATATATAAATTATAGGAAAATTAAATTTGAATATTTTAATTGAAATATAATTTAAATTTTGATACATCTTTTTAAAAAATGCTTACTTAATATGTATTTTAAAAAAAGATTAAAATAAAGATATCTTAATTTATTTATATATAATTTAAAAATATGTAAATCATATCTTAATTATTATATAATTCAAAATAAAATTTATAATTTTTAAATTAAGATTTGAGTTTAAATTGTATCGAAATTAAAAAATATACATTGTCTTTCAAAATTGTTTTCTCTCTGCGTAAGCTCAGACTGGGCTGGCCCGGATTAAAAATCAGGCCGGAGCCGAGCTGAGCCGCGCCGCGCCGCGCTGCACCGAGCCGGGACAAGCCCTGCCGAGCCAAGCCGAGGCGCCGTCGAGCCTGTCATAAAGACGGGCCGGGCCTTGCCTGTTAAATCTTCTGGCGGAGACGGGCCGGGCCTAGCACTGCATTAGAAAAGGCCTCAATGTGCTCCGCAATGCCCGTACCATCAGAGTGGAGCCGAGGAGCGCCAAGAAGAGCCGAGCGGAGCCGAGCCGCGCTGAGCTGCGCCGATCCTCGCTGAGCCGCGCAGATCCGGGCCAAGCGGTCCTAGCCGCGAGTAAAAAAAGGCCGGGCACCGCTTGGTCCGGCTCAGCACATCTCGGCCGGATCGCCACAGCTCGGTCCGGCCCAAGCTGCGCTTAGGCCCTTTTCTTTATTGTTTTTTTTTTTTTTAATATTTTTTTATTGTTCAAATTTTAATTTAAAATTTTCAAAATTTATTTAAATAATTTAATTGTATCTTTTTGAAAAAATTTAATAATATTTCTTTGTGCCTAAATAATTTTATTAATCTAGACATTAGAAAATAACGAAGATATAGATGGTAAATTAAAAATTTTAAATTTTAGGTATCATAATTTATATTTACCTGATTATTGATAAAGATTGAATATTTTCGTGTATTTTTTAAATTTAGATAAATTCAAAATTTAAGTATGCATTTTAAAAGAAATATATTAAAATTTTAATTCACACTTAATTCAAAAATTAAAATTTAATTTTCATCCAGTTTAATTAAAATTTTAAATTGTTAAGTCAAATTTGATATCGAAAATAGAATTTAATTCACAATTTAAACTCAATTTTTAACTTTAATTTAAATTTCATAAATTTTAATTTTAATTATACAAGATTAAACACAAATTTTAACTTTTTAATAGTTAGAAAAAAAATTAACTTTCTTCGGCCTTTTTAGGGAAATGGGCCTGCAAAGCCCATGCTCCTTTTTCGACACTGTGCAATATTTTATGCCTGGTATCGCCTCAAGATGCATGATTAGTCTTGTGTATGATATATGAGTGACTCTTATATAATTTTTGTTCACAGTGGATCGAACAAGTTGGATTCAAAATTGAAAACTCTCCATTTTAGGGGGGAAAAAAAACGAAACACTCCCAAAATAGACTTACCAGAGTCCAGAGACCATCTTGTTCTATGCTTGGGCCATTCCAAGGTCCATTTGTCACTGGGCTTACTGAGTAGGCTCAGTTAGCTCTTTTAGATATTTTCACTGATTCGTCCAATATGTTTGGCCCAATATTTTTGTTGACCGAACCCAATTTAACTTTTTATTATATTTTGGCAGACCTTAAGTAGTAGCGGGCCTCGCATTGAAATTTACGGTATTTTGCTACAGTTTCTACCTTTTTAAGTAAGAAGAAAGATATTCGTTTGATTTAAGCACCCCAAAATAGTAATATTAAACAATATTAAGCAAATTTGTAAGATCAACTAGCAAACTAAACAATTAAATCCTGTCTCAGTGTTAGCCTTTCGCGGCCCTACCTCAGTGAATTATCCTCAAAAAATGAGATTCGAGGTAATAAGTTTTTTATACTCAACTATTCCTATGCATAGTTTGAAAATAAGTATGAAAGTTTAATCAACTGTCCTTAGTGTAATTGGCAAAGGGTTTACTTGTTGATATTCGAGATCCGAGTTCGAAACATAATTGCTTCATATTTTCAGTTAAGTTTATTTCAAAAATAAACAAAGCGGATAGTATGCTACATTTATCTCTTTAAAAAAAAAAATAAAAAAAAAATAAAGGAGTATGAAGGTTTAATAGTTTGGGCTAGTTCTTATCTGAATAAGGCCTAATAAGAATGCAATGGCATGGGGAGACCCCATCTCATTAATGCAAGTCTTATGTCTGTGACTAGTGGGTCGGGCCATTAATACAGGTTACAATGTTTTGTACTAGTTGTTGCTTGGAATATATCCTAGTTATATTAATATATTGAGGTTTAGATAAAAACGTCTGAGAGCGAACAACAGGAGAAGGGCCTGGGCTAAGCCCTTTGTCAGCCCAAATATCCTAGGTTGTCAGTAAATATTTGTTAATGAATAGTAGACTGTGCCATTGGAATGAAATTTATGATTCTTTGTGCTGGTTCTCGCCAAAAATATGATCTTTGTATAAGCCCAATAGAGCAACTGCGATCCTACTAGGCTGTCGAGTTCCCTTATCCCGGACCTACCGGCATGGGCTAGCCCTTTTCAGTCTACATAACTTATGATAGTAAATATTTCCATGTGAAATAGTGGGCTGGGCAATGTTAGTGGAAAGATTCACTTAGACCAATGTTAGTGGGAAGATTGTATACAACTGAGCACCAGTGTGGATAAGATGGCTGGACCACTGAAATGGAGTTTGTGATGCTCTAGGCCACTCAATATTATTAGTAAGAAGGCTCAATAAAAAATATAGAGCACTAACAAGAGTTGTTTAATCGGACCCTAATTAATTTCTTTCTTTTTTTTTTAGATAACAAAATAACAAAAAGGCTGGTTAACTAGTAAACTAACTTACATGATAAATGGCATTTGAAGCCATCACCGTATCCATGGTGTCTCCTTCACCAGCATGTCACGATTTTTTTCTTTTCCTGATCATACTTCCTTTGACAATGGCCGGGCCTAGCTTGATCTGATTCAATACTTATACATTCCCATCCGGCACGGCTCAAAACCTCAGGCTCTCATTCCGTCCGGCCCAGAAATCTGGCCCGCAATTCAGGTTCAATCCCCGAATAGTAGAACCCTTTCAAAATGGGACCGAATAACCTGTCCAAAGCTTAAATCGGCCCATTAACTACCGAGGGCCATTCGAGATATATCCGGGCTAACTAGCTTGGGGGCGATCATAGCACAACATACAATCTTTTTAAAAATTTGGCCATTTGTGTGGTGACCCGGATCGTTGCAGGGCTTCTACAGTGTGACCGGCAGCTTCGGGAGGCCTACGGGGCATGTCGGCGGTGTTCGCGCGCCAATTTGGATTCAAGTGATGGATTCGGGGCTTAAATGGATCACGTGGATAACCGGGAGACCCCGTTGGATGTTTAGAAGAGTTTTCGCGCAAATCGGATATCAAATTTGGACTCGGCGCGAAATTCGAAATGAAAATACCTTTCCGGGAGCCTCCGGCAAATTTTAGGATTGGAATTTGGCGAAACGGACGCCGGATTTGGAATCAGCGCGCGAAAACGGTCAAGATGGGCTATTTACTTGGATTTTTCGGAGCTTGCTACAGTATTTTACTGTTCACCGGCCGGAACAGTACTTTCCGGCGATCGCCGGCGCCGGCGGCGGCGGCGGGCAGCACCGGCGGGCGGCGGCGCGGCCTCGGGCAGGCGGAGCAGCGGCGGCGCGCGGCGCGGGCAGGGCGCGGGCAGCGCGCGGGCGCCCGGGCAGGCGCGCGGTCCACGGCGGCGGCCGTGCACTTAGGCGGTGCCACGTGGCGTCTTCCGGTTGGGTGGTCCACAGCGCGCGGTCCACGGAGTTCGGTGCTTGGTGCACGGTGGACCAGGTGGACACGTGGCACTTTGTGATTGGCCGGTGTTGTGCGCCCGGTCCACGCAATGGGGTGGAGCAGGTGCCGTACGCGACCAGCGGGCGTGCGGGGTGCGCGGTCCACGGCGCGGTGCACGGGGAGTCGGTGCCACGTGGCGCTGCCCATTGGCGGGCGCACGTGCACCGGGCGCAGGGAATTTTTCCCCCCTCAGCCTAATTAAACTTACCCGAGCTGCCTTCTTCCTCATTTTTCTCCCAATCCGAGCACCTTCAGCCCAAGTCTATTTCTGGGAAAAAGCTTCATCTCTGAGTCCTTCAACTCTCTGCCAAATCTCAGGAATTTTAGTGGCACGAATCCCAAGGTTTCCCATTTTACGGTGCGGCGCGACGTAGCTTTCTTGTGTTCTTCCTCGGCGCAGCGATTGTGTTTTTGCTCCCCTGGGCTACCCCGACATCATTTTCCTGCGATTCTTGCACCGACAGATTCCTAAGAGGTAGGACTTCATCTTTCGTTTTAGTCGCGCCTGCCCGTTTCGAGGTTTTGGCACGGTTTTCGAGGCTACAAGTGACCCCCTTTTTCTGTATGGAATTCTTGACAGCAGCGGAGTGTTTCGGCTATATCTTTGCGCACGAGCGTCTGATGGAAACGAGCTTATACAACTTTTTCATCTACGGATCGCAAGGAACGCGCTCGTATTTTTAGTGGATTTTTGTGAATTTTCTTTCGAGGTGAAAATTAAGGATTTCTCTGTGAACAGTAATCTGCCCTTAATCCTGATTTTAGTATGAGAGGGCCCCCTTGCTGAATTTTTATCTTGGTGTACAGAACTCGGATTTGGGCGTGCAAGGTACCGTTGCGAAGCTATCGTCGCGAGGATCGCCGGGATATTTTTATTAGAATTTTCTGGACATTTGTTGCAGGTGATAATTTGACAGTTTGGTACTGGTGTGTTTATGTGGTAATTAGTGCTGTAATTGAGACCCTAGTGTAATTAGTGGATTCCTTGTTGTACCAGGAGTGTTGCGGGTGTGCTAAATTTGTGGGAGCGAGGAATTGGAATTCTGGTATTTTCTGACTGTACGAGTTGGGACAGTTGCGCTTCAGGTGGGTGGTTGTTGTACTCCTCTCTTTGTATGCCCACTAGGAATATCAGAGTATCCTCGTTTTGACAATGCCAATTGTGTTGATTGGTAGACTTGCATGCTCTAGGAAATTGATTAATTGTTATCAGATCTCCAATTTATGATTGTTAGATTAATCACTGATTTAACCGCTTATTTGATTCTGAAACTATATATTTGGAGACATATAGGAATAGAGGACTGCAAAACTGATGTTTGTTCATGTGAAACGGTCACCCTAGCTTAAGTCACTTCTAAACTGTTATACTTGGAAATTGGACAAGTATTGGAACATTGCATGATTTAATTGATCACATAATTATTGCCATCTTTTACTGCTACACTATTTTGGGACTTGACTTAGGAGAAACCATGCTTTTCTCTTTCTTCTTTCATTGTTGGCACTAGCGGCTTAATCGCTCAGGTTCGAGCGTATGTTGGACAGTGTAGGCAGATATTGGGGATTTGGGGACAGGTTGAGTTGTCAGGGGGTTGCGGCGACCACGGATCTTGGGTGGTTGACCGGATTGTTTTTATTGCATCAGATTGGGTGTTCGGGGATCGGGCTTACTTTAGTGGAGGGTTGTTCCCACTTCTTGAGTCTCGATCCAGTCCTGCTATTGGAGACAGTGGTTACAGAGATGTTGATACAGTGATATTACTTTACTCGTGTGGGTCGCTCCCCTCGAGTGCCACTCCGGAGTAGGCTTTCCACGGTGTGAGCGCCGGGCACCATGCTAGTTTCTTGAGTTCCACGGTGTGAGCGCCGGGCACCATGCTGGTTTCTTGAGTTCGACGGCAGAGCAGGCAGTGCCAGTGTTCACTGGCTGTCAGATTGGGTCGTTATGACAGGCTACTTGATTCTGGTGCATCACTTTTCCCGTCCTTATCGGTTGGTCATGTAGAGGCATAGTAGGGATAGTATTTTTATCAGTTGCTTCATTTATCAGTATCCCTTCTTTTCTTCTTCCCCTTTTTGCCTCTGAGCACCTGGTGGGCATATCTGAGCTGAGGCTTTACCCACTAGGGGAGGCTACTGTTTATAGTAGTACTGACCCCCATTGTTTTTCTTGTCCCCTACTTTTCCCTTGTTTTGCAGAGTCCTCTGTGGGAGTTGCTGGGCCATCAGCAACTGATCGAGGTAAGCGGATTGCGGACTAGATAGAGAGCCACCGAGGGTCGTAGCTGGAGATTTTTTTGGGTACCAGGACTTCTCAGACAGTTTTCTTGTATTTCTTTTTGGGGACTGGCTTTTGCCAGCTGTTTGTATTATAGTTGTGAGCTGGGAGAGACATCTGTATTTATTTTACTATTGTACTTTTTACTTCCAGCATCTGTCTGAGATACAGTAGTTTTATTTCAGCTCTGATTATTATGCTCTTTTATTATTATTTCTTATCTGAGCAGGTTACCGACGCTTCGTGTATGTGGGAAGTACCGCATGCACGGCGGATCTGTAGACGGGCCCGGGTTCTGGTTTACACCCGGGGCGTGACAGATTAAGTTGGTATCAGAGCTTAGGGATAGGTCAGTTGGGACTTAGGAAACCCTAGGCTTTTGGACAGACCCTAGGATGATAGGGCGTGAGTGGCGTGACATTTTGCGAAAGTCGGTGATTTTTATATGTTAACTCTTCCTGTGAGTGAAGAGGGATCGACATAGTCCATTTCTGTTGAACCATTATGTTGGCTGCAGACAACATAAGGTTACAGAAATAGGGAGATGTCTTTTGACTTTCGCTAGATTGGGTCGAGTGTTTGGGTTGTGCTGATTTGCTGTGTGTCGTGGCGAGCGGTGTCTCCCCGACTTTGGGCCCTGACCCGGGTGCACTTTGGTGCAGCAGTTGGGTCTGAGCTAGTTGTTTCGGGCCGGATACCAGATTGGAGTCAGAGAGCTCCGGACCCAGGAGACAGGATTGTCAGAGGCTTTTCAGCGGCAGAGTGAGCGAGCGTCTGGTTTGGTGACACAGTTGTCGGAGCAGCGGGCAGCTCGACAGTGCTTCCTTCTGAGACCACCCGTTTGCAGCATCCTCAAGGGTGGGGATTTCTGCAGTACTGATGGAGCAAGTAGCCCCTCCGTGCCAATGGTTAGTGCTGAGGCGCCGAGGCAGGGTGGATAGTTGACAGCTGATGAGCTATGGGACACCAATGATCAGTTGAGCCAGTTTCGGCAGATAAACCACTCCGATTCTTAGGATTTGGTTTGGAGCCTCTTGGGGTGGAATCGTGGTTGGTGATGATGGAGAGACTCTTTGGCAGCCTTCTGGTGTCTAAAGGGTGTGCGCAGTTGTCGAATTGCGCGTTCTATGATTTGAGGAACGAGGCGCATAGGATATGCGTGGCTGAGAGTTGATTGCGCCAGGATACCTTTCCGTTTGCTCGGACCATCTTTGACAGGTTTTGGACTTTGGGGTGCTTCGATGGTGGAGGCAGTGTTTATGGAGCTGGCGCTGCAGTTCTTTTGGATGGGTATCTGCTGTCAGAGGCAAGTTTTGGGATAGAGGCGCTTGATGCCAGATGATGGAGGATAGATCGGCCGGCAGAGACATGTTCGTTTTCCTTCCAGGATGGTGGATATCCTTGTGGATGGATTATGTAAAACTTACCCAAGGGGGATGTTACCCTGTGTGAGTGATAATTGGCATGTTTGGGGTGCAATAGACGTGATTGAGGAGCTGAAGCAGAGATTGATGACCGCTCCAATCCTTGCCCTCCCTGTTATGGGGGAAGGATTTGTGATTTACAGTGATGCCTCACATAGTGGTCTGGGGTGTGTGTTGATGCAGCAGGGTAGGGTGATTGCCTATGCTTCGCGGCAATTGAAGGACTATGAGAAAAATTACCCTACTCATGATCTGGAGTTGGCAGCGGTGGTATTTGCTCTGAAGCTGTGGCGGCATTACTTGTATGGTGAGCATTGCGAGATATATACTGATCACAAGAGCTTGAAGTATCTGTTCACCCTAAGGAGCTGAATTTGAGGCAACGCCGGTGGTTGGAGCTGCTAAAGGATTATGATCTGAGTATCCTTTATCACCCCGGCAAGGCCAATGATGTGGCGGATGCTTTGAGCAGGAGGACGAGGCTGAGCTTATTGATCTCGCAGCAGGCGCCGTTGGTCGAGCAGATGAGGCGATTACAGCTGGAGGTAGTATCCCCTGGGGTCTCTGCTAGACTCATGTCTATGGTCTTGCAGCCCACTCTGTTGGAGAGGATCAGGGACACTCAGAGTGAGGACCCCCATTTGACGAGGATCAGAACGCAGCTTCAGGCGGATCAGACAGGGGATTTTTCTGTGGATAGCTCGGGAGTACTGCGGTACAGGGACCGAGTGTGTGTGCCTAGGGATCAGGAGATTAGAGATCAGATTTTGAGAGAGGCCCACTATACACCTTATACCGTCCACCCTGGAGGTACTAAGATGTATAAGGACCTCAAGGCACAGTTTTGGTGGCCCGGAATGAAGCGGGACATTGGAAGATTCGTAGCTCACTGTTTAACTTGTCAGCAAGTGAAAGCAGAGTATCGCGTTCCTGCTGGCAAGTTGCAGAGTCTTCCAACTCCCGAGTGGGAATGGGACCACGTCACTATGGATTTCGTCACTGGATTGCCGAGGGCACAGAGCGGGGCAGATGCGATCTGGGTTATTGTTGACAGACTCACCAAGTCGGCGCACTTCTTACCGGTTCAGATGACTTGGTCATTGGAGTATTTGGCACAGTTATATATGGATGAGATAGTGAGGCTTCACGACATACCTGCTTCGATTGTGTCAGATCGGGACCCGAGATTCGTGTCATGCTTTTGGGGTTGGAGATCTTGATTGTGGAAGCCACGATCCGCATCAATATGTTCAATCGAGATTTATGCGGGGAGTTTGCATTCTGCATTGGGGACTCAGCTCAGGTTTAGCACCGCTTTCCACCCACAGACCGATGGGCAGTCAGAGCGCACCATATAGACCCTCGCGGATATGCTTAGAGCGTGCGTTATGGATTTTGGAGGAGGGTGGTACCGACACTTATCCTTGGTTGAGTTGGCTACTTGGTGTGATTCTTGAGCATTGTTGCTCGGGCTGTTCGTTCCTTTCCCAGTCTTTTGTTGGAGTTCTTGAGGTTTTTCTGCGTCTCAGCTCAGGAGTGTTATGCTTTGGACCCCTCGCCCGTGATTGACTCGCTTCTTTGAGCCCTATGAGAGTTTGGTGTACGAGGGACGCCCGTTGCGAATTCCGGCTCGTGTGGTGAGGGAATTGCGCAATCGGGCTTTGCCGTTCTGGTTGTTGCTGTTGTGGTTGTTGCGGAGTAATCACGGGGAGTGATAGGTGACTTGGGAGCTGGAGACGGCGGTGTTGGGTTTTGACTCTGGTTTTTGAGACTCCTGGGGAGTTGCTTTAGTTTCGAGGACGAAACTTTCTTTTAGTGGGGGAGGATGTGGTGACCCGGATCGTTGCAGGGCTTCTACAGTGTGACCGGCAGCTTCGGGAGGCCTACGGGGCATGTCGGCGGTGTTCGCGCGCCAATTTGGATTCAAGTGATGGATTCGGGGCTTAAATGGATCACGTGGATAACCGGGAGACCCCGTTGGATGTTTAGAAGAGTTTTCGCGCAAATCGGATATCAAATTTGGACTCGGCGCGAAATTCGGAATGAAAATACCTTTCCGGGAGCCTCCGGCAAATTTTAGGATTGGAATTTGGCGAAACGGACGCCGGATTTGGAATCAGCGCGCGAAAACGGTCAAGATGGGCTATTTACTTGGATTTTTCGGAGCTTGCTACAGTATTTTACTGTTCACCGGCCGGAACAGTACTTTCCGGCGATCGCCGGCGCCGGCGGCGGCGGCGGGCAGCACCGGCGGGCGGCGGCGCGGCCTCGGGCAGGCGGAGCAGCGGCGGCGCGCGGCGCGGGCAGGGCGCGGGCAGCGCGCGGGCGCCCGGGCAGGCGCGCGGTCCACGGCGGCGGCCGTGCACTTAGGCGGTGCCACGTGGCGTCTTCCGGTTGGGTGGTCCACAGCGCGCGGTCCACGGAGTTCGGTGCTTGGTGCACGGTGGACCAGGTGGACACGTGGCACTTTGTGATTGGCCGGTGTTGTGCGCCCGGTCCACGCAATGGGGTGGAGCAGGTGCCGTACGCGACCAGCGGGCGTGCGGGGTGCGCGGTCCACGGCGCGGTGCACGGGGAGTCGGTGCCACGTGGCGCTCCGCCATTGGCGGGCGCACGTGCACCGGGCGCAGGGAATTTTTCCCCCCTCAGCCTAATTAAACTTACCCGAGCTGCCTTCTTCCTCATTTTTCTCCCAATCCGAGCACCTTCAGCCCAAGTCTATTTCTGGGAAAAAGCTTCATCTCTGAGTCCTTCAACTCTCTGCCAAATCTCAGGAATTTAGTGGCACGAATCCCAAGGTTTCCCATTTTACGGTGCGGCGCGACGTAGCTTTCTTGTGTTCTTCCTCGGCGCAGCGATTGTGTTTTTGCTCCCCTGGGCTACCCCGACATCATTTTCCTGCGATTCTTGCACCGACAGATTCCTAAGAGGTAGGACTTCATCTTTCGTTTTAGTCGCGCCTGCCCGTTTCGAGGTTTTGGCACGGTTTTCGAGGCTACAAGTGACCCCCTTTTTCTGTATGGAATTCTTGACAGCAGCGGAGTGTTTCGGCTATATCTTTGCGCACGAGCGTCTGATGGAAACGAGCTTATACAACTTTTTCATCTACGGATCGCAAGGAACGCGCTCGTATTTTTAGTGGATTTTTGTGAATTTTCTTTCGAGGTGAAAATTAAGGATTTCTCTGTGAACAGTAATCTGCCCTTAATCCTGATTTTAGTATGAGAGGGCCCCCTTGCTGAATTTTTATCTTGGTGTACAGAACTCGGATTTGGGCGTGCAAGGTACCGTTGCGAAGCTATCGTCGCGAGGATCGCCGGGATATTTTTATTAGAATTTTCTGGACATTTGTTGCAGGTGATAATTTGACAGTTTGGTACTGGTGTGTTTATGTGGTAATTAGTGCTGTAATTGAGACCCTAGTGTAATTAGTGGATTCCTTGTTGTACCAGGAGTGTTGCGGGTGTGCTAAATTTGTGGGAGCGAGGAATTGGAATTCTGGTATTTTCTGACTGTACGAGTTGGGACAGTTGCGCTTCAGGTGGGTGGTTGTTGTACTCCTCTCTTTGTATGCCCACTAGGAATATCAGAGTATCCTCGTTTTGACAATGCCAATTGTGTTGATTGGTAGACTTGCATGCTCTAGGAAATTGATTAATTGTTATCAGATCTCCAATTTATGATTGTTAGATTAATCACTGATTTAACCGCTTATTTGATTCTGAAACTATATATTTGGAGACATATAGGAATAGAGGACTGCAAAACTGATGTTTGTTCATGTGAAACGGTCACCCTAGCTTAAGTCACTTCTAAACTGTTATACTTGGAAATTGGACAAGTATTGGAACATTGCATGATTTAATTGATCACATAATTATTGCCATCTTTTACTGCTACACTATTTTGGGACTTGACTTAGGAGAAACCATGCTTTTCTCTTTCTTCTTTCATTGTTGGCACTAGCGGCTTAATCGCTCAGGTTCGAGCGTATGTTGGACAGTGTAGGCAGATATTGGGGATTTGGGGACAGGTTGAGTTGTCAGGGGGTTGCGGCGACCACGGATCTTGGGTGGTTGACCGGATTGTTTTTATTGCATCAGATTGGGTGTTCGGGGATCGGGCTTACTTTAGTGGAGGGTTGTTCCCACTTCTTGAGTCTCGATCCAGTCCTGCTATGGAACAGTGGTTACAGAGATGTTGATACAGTGATATTACTTTACTCGTGTGGGTCGCTCCCCTCGAGTGCCACTCCGGAGTAGGCTTTCCACGGTTGTGAGCGCGCGGGCACCATGCTAGTTTCTTGAGTTCCACGGTGAGAGCGCCGGGCACCATGCTAGTTTCTTGAGTTCCACGTGGTGAGGCGCCGGGCACCATGCTGGTTTCTTGAGTTCGACGGCAGAGCAGGCAGTGCCAGTGTTCACTGGCTGTCAGATTGGTCGTTATGCAGGCTACTTGATTCTGGTGCATCACTTTTCCCGTCCTTATCGGTTGGTCATGTAGAGGCATAGTAGGGATAGTATTTTTCCAGTTGCTTCATTTATCAGTATCCCTTCTTTTCTTCTCCCCCTTTTTGCCTCTGACAACTGGTGGGCATATCTGAGCTGAGGCTTTACCACTAGGGGAGGCTACTGTTGTATAGTAGTACTGACCCACATTGTTTTTCTTGGCCCCTACTTTCCCTTGTTTTGCAGAGTCCTCTGTGGGAGTTGCTGGGCCATCAGCAAATGATCGAGGTAAGCGGATTGCGACTAGATAGAGAGCCACCGAGGGTCGTAGCTGGAGATTTTTTTTGGGTACCAGGACTTCTCAGACAGTTTCTTGTATTTCTTTTTGGGGACTGGCTTTTTGCCAGCTTTTGTATTATAGTTGTGAGCTGGGAGAGCATCTGTATTTATTTTACTATTGTACTTTTTACTTCCAGCATCTGTCTGAGATACAGTAGTTTTTTATTTCAGCTCTGATTATTATGCTCTTTTATTATTATTTCTTATGAGCAGGTTCCGACGCTTCGTTCGATTGGGAAGTACCGCATGCACGGCGGATCTGCAAACCAATTGTCTCCGTGTTCTAACTCCTTCTTGTGGATCTCCAATGATGTTCGATTCAGGATGATCCTTGGAGATGCGTAACGTTTGAGGTAACGGAGTACTCGGAGGTACATGAGATGATTCCTGCACATCAGATAAACTTGAAGAACCGTTAGATGCATCATTATTATCGAAAGAATTGTTAGAAGAAGATGCATTAGCAGGTGTATCATCATCAAGAGAGATATCGAGGGTAGATTTTTCAGATTCAAAGTGAAAAGCTTCATCTACCTTAACATTTATCGATTCTACGATCGTCTTAGATTCTAAGTTAAAAACTCGATATGCTCTACTGTTTGTAGAATAACCTAAGAAAATCCCTTCGTCACTTCGAGAGTCAAATTTTCCAAGATTTTCGCGATCACGTAAAATAAAACACCGACTCCCAAAGATACGAAAATATTTGATGTTAGGTTTTCTACAAAACCATAGTTCATATGGTGTATTCAAAGTCCCCGGGCGCAAATACACGCGATTAATTACATAGACAGCAGTGTTCACCGCTTCAGCCCAAAAATATAAAGGTAGGTTCCGGCTATGAAGCATAACACGTGCCATCTCCTGTACGACCCTGTTTTTGCGCTCGACTACACCATTCTGTTGAGGTGTATAAGGTGCCGAGAATTCATGTTTAATGCCGTTTAGAAGTGCAAAAATCAATGAATTTGGAATTTATGAATTCTCCACCTCTATCACTTCTAACTCGAGTAATCTTTTCATTCTTTTCAATCATAATACGATGGCAAATCTCGTGAAAAGAATCAAAAGTATCAGCTTTCTCTTTTAAAAATGCTACCCAAGTATATCTAGAGAAATCATCAACCAATAAGAAAATATACCATTTACCTCCCAAGATGGTTGACGAGTTGGCCCCATTAAATCCATGTGCAAAAGTTCCAAAGGCCGTTTTGTACCTATGTGGTTCAAGTTCTTGTGTGCAGTCCTAGACTGTTTTCCCTTTTGGCAACCGCCACACACAATGTTTTGTTCAAAAGAAAGTTTGGAACCCCCTTGACCACATCTTTGTTTGAAATTCTAGCAAGTTCCTTAAAGTTTATGTGACCTAGCCTTTCATGCCAAAGTGTTTCATTTTTCAAAGATGCTAGGTTACATTTTTCAGAAATTTATAGGAACTACATAACAATTGTTTTCTGATCTAACCCCTTTTAAAAAGAAAGCATGGTTCTTGTCAGTTACAGTACATTTATCAGATGAAAAATTAACTGAATAACCATTATCACAAAGTTGACTTATGCTTATGAGGTTAGTCTTAAGGCCATGAACAAATAACACATTTTTCAGAAACCGGGCCATCTGGAATAGCTACCGTTCCCTTTCCAACAATTTTGGAAGACCGACCATCTCCGAAAACAACAAGTCCTCCGGAGTTTTTCTCAAATGTTTGAAAACAGTTTTTGTCACCGGTCATATGACGGGAACACCCGCTATCCAGATACCAAGACGAACTATCATATGCATGCAAGGAAACATTGGTAACAAGACAAGGGAAAATTTCACCTTTGCGCACCCAAACCTTTTTGGAATGCGTCGGTAATGGTCGTGAAGTTGATTCTCCTAGGTGAAAGCGTCTTGTTGAAGATTGCTGCTCCTTGATGATGTCGTCTTGAGCGGTGAACTACCAAGGCTCTTTTCCTTTGAATGATTTGCATTGATTTCTGAGGAATCACCTTTTTGGTAGTCATTGCAAGAGGTGCTTGAGGTGTGCGTTTGGCTCCGTCTTGCAATTTCTCCTTATGTGCCCTGAAATGCCACAACGAAAACATACCTTAGATCTTGACGATCCCGAGGAGGATGAAGTAGGCTTGTTGTCGTTGCTTGTCGTGAATTCCGGTGTCGGAGGAGGAGATACCGACTGAGGCACAAAAACTGTCCCACTCGAACTTGGAATGTCTCCAGTTTGAGTGTATCCGAGGCCGAACTTATTTGTTTGACCAAGACCAAGAAGCTGTCCAACTTACTCCTTCCAGAAGAAAATCTCTTTAAGTCATCCTTAGTTGGCGTATGGTCTTTGTCATTTCCATTTTTCCTGTCGAGCCTCGCCGTAGAGCTTCAAGAAGTAATTCGCTTTGTTCACCATTTCTCATGTTCTTTCTCGAAAGCTCATTGGACTCTTGAAGGGAAACATTTGCTTTGGCTAAGATTATCCCTTTCCACTTCAAGATCGGTTGAGAGAGAAGATGCCCTTTTTGCTTCTTCTTCGAGATCCTGCAATCTCCCTCTCAAACCCTTGTTTTGCTTTGCCAGTTTCTTTGAATCCCTCAAAAGCTTATGGTAGGCAAGAGCAAAATCTTCACCTTCAGAATCATCGATTCATCGTCCGTTGCAATCTTTTCAACAGGGAGGAGTTGGACAAGGAATCGGATGTACTTGCCATTAAGCACATGAAGGGTGAAGATGTGGACGCGTGGAATGCTGTCGCGTTGTCTTCTTCATCACTTGAGGATGACTCATTTGACGTTGAGTTGTCATCCCAAGTGACGACTTGCATCGCCTTCTTCTTTGCCGGATTCTTGTTGGGACACTCCGTTGCAATGTGGCCGTAGCCTCGACATTTGAAGCACTGTACTTGTCCCTCTGAACTTTTCTTATCCTTTGAGAAGTTCTCTTGCTTTCTTGACTTGTAGCTTGAAGAACCCTTGCCTTTCTTCGACTTTCCGAAGGATGGAGTTTTGCTTGAATTACCCCTTCGAAAGTTGCGGCGAAACTTCCTTGTCAAGAGAGCGAGCTGCTTCTCAAAGTCCTCCATAGATAGGTTCTCGTCATCGTCCGAGGAGGATGAATCCGCGTCTTCTTCCTTTGTTGTTTTCAATGCATAACCTGAAGACTTAGAAGAGGATGCCTTTCCAGAAGAATAGTTAGTAGGAAATGTCATTTCATAAGTTTGTAATGCACCAACTAATTCTTCTACACGCATTTCGTCCGGGTGTTTAATTGTTTCAATGGCTGCGACCTTCGGGCGAAATCGTTCAGGAAGAGTTCTTAAATCTTTCTTACAACTTTAAATTCTGGAATCTTCTCTCCCAAGTTAGCACATGAGTTTACGATGTCTTGCAATCGTGTGTAATAGTCAGTGAAAGATTCATTTTCTGCCATAGAAATAGAGTCAAACTTGCTCGTAAGCATTTGCAGTTTCTGAATCTTCACAAGGTTAGTTCCCTCATGCGTAACTTGAAGAACATCCCAGATTTCTTTCGCAGTCTCACATGCCGAGACGCGAGAGAACTCTGTTTGTGACAAAGCATTAAATAGAGCATTAATTCCTTTGCCATTGTAAGAAGATGAATCTATCTCTTCCTTGGTCCATTTCGACCTAGGTTTTAAGGTGCGAACATCAGAAATAATTTCAGTTGGATTAGACCATCCTAATTCAATTGATTGCCACACCCTTTCGTCGATGGAAATTAAAAAGGCTTTCATCCGTACTTTCCAGTACGCATAATTTGTTCCATCAAAGAAAGGGGGTCGATTGATGTTTCCACCTTCAACCATTGTTTACAACCCTATTCCCGCTCTGATACCACTTGTTGGGTTATATGTATAATGGATCTAAATAGGGGAAAAAACACCTAGAGGGGGGTGAATAGGTGTAAACAATAAACACTCAAAAAATCATTGCGCAATAAAACCCAATGCGGAAATATAAATGAACACGCAAGATTTTTACGTGGAAAAACTCCAAACCGGAGTAAAAAACCACGGGACCGATAACACGGCGAAATCCACTAGAATTAACACACGTACAAGGTGATATAACGTACTCACAGACGACTCAACCTTTTACCATACGCTCCTAGTAGATCTTCTCCGCTCGCTCCACGACGCTTCTCGAATCCACGATCTGCGCCCAACGCTGAATCCACAGCGTCCAACGTCGAGTCCACGACGTCCGACCGAATCCACGGTCTTCACCCAGTAGCACGCTTCGAATCCACGAACGTACCTCGCTCCGAATCCACGAGAGCGGTTGCACCTTGAATCCACAAGGCCACGCGAGTCCACGCGCCGATTTTGGGTAAATCGTTGTTTTTGGGTGGTGATGATCCGCCGAATACTTAGATTAGAAATAGATCGGAAATACCATCTAAGTATTCATTGATTTGATTCTACTCAAAATCTGAGTTTGGAAAACCTAGAATCAAATAATCAATATAGATGAAGAAACATAGAATTAAATCTATTGATTTCCTTTCTTCTCTATATGTGGATTTTTCTCTTTTCGGCTCGTTTTTTTCGATTATCTTCGATACCCTAGAAATGAAAATAGGGTCTATTTATAGGTTAGAAACCATTGGAAGAAGATAAGGATCAAAAACTTTTCTGGAAATTGGACGGCGATCCGGATCGGATTTACTGCGATCCGGATCGTCGTAGCGTGATAGACAATTCCAGAAAACAGGGTTCGGGATCCGGATCGAAGTCCCGATCCGGATCGTTCATACATTTCACCAAAATCCCATGTTCGGGATCCGGATCCGAATTGGCCTTTGATCCGGATCGGATTTGCCAATGAACAATCACCCTTCGGGATCCGGATTGGACTGTCTGATCCGGATCCTGAACATGTCCCATGTCCAGTTTTTGATTTTTATGCAATAAAAAATTCTTCCAAGTGTTTCTACACTACAAGAAGTATTCGGATCACCAAAAATCTTTAGTTAAACATACCTGATCCTTTTGAATTCTTCTTTCTTGAGATTGAGGTATATGATCCAAACTTCTTTCATCTTCAATCTTCAAGACTTAATACTTTCACGAAATACGCCAACTCAAATTCCGTAACATCCTAATCAACTTGGAGCCTAAGTCCGATTCAAAAAGGACTAAATAAATGAACTCAATAAGGCTCACCCCATATGAAGGCCTCAAATTTACCCATATGAAAATAAGGCCCAATCCATATCCGGGTCCCAAATCCAATCCACATACGGATCTCAAATCCAATCCATATATGACATAAGGCCCAGTCCACATACGGATCCCAAATCCAATCCACATATGACATAAGGCCCAATCCATATACGGGTCCCAAATCCAATCCACATACGGATCTCAAATCCAATCCACATATGACATAAGGCCCAATCCATATACGGGTCCCAAATCCAATCCACATACGGATCCCAAATCCAATCCACATATGACATAAGGCCCAATCCATATACGGGTCCCAAATCCAGTCCATATATGGGCACGGAATCAAATCCACATATGACATAGGCTCAGTCCACATACGGATCCCAAATCCAATCCACATATGACATAAGGCCCAATCCATATACGGGTCCCAAATCCAATCCACATACGGATCTCAAATCCAATCCACATATGACATAAGGCCCAATCCATATACGGACCCAAATCCAATCCACATACGGATCCCAAATCCAATCCACATATGACATAAGGCCCAATCCATATACGGGTCCCAAATCCAGTCCATATATGGGCACGGAATCAAATCCACATATGACATAGGCTCAGTCCACAAATAAAACCCAAAACCTATTCCATCCACAAATAAAATCCAAAACCTATTCGAGTCCACAAATAAAAAACCCAAAACACATTCGATCCACAAATAAAAAAAAAAAATCCAAAAACCCATTCAATCTCATCGCCTTAACACATATAATTAAGGCAAAATCATATTCAAACCGACTAGATTCTAAATCATCCTTACAATTTAGCCAAATCCAATTCGATCGAGCTCTAACACATTACTTAGTTCATCCAAACAACCCAAACTAACCCTAATACATATACTTAGGGTGTAGTTAACTTTTACTCTAGCACATTTATCTAGGGTAGAAACCAGATCAACCCAACTAATCCTATACATATACTTAGGGTTAGTCAACCTCTCACTCTAGCACATATAACTAGAGTGAAAAACATATCAAAACTCGGCCAATCCTAATACATATAGGACTTAGCCACATCCTACTTTCGAGTAGCATCAAATCCGACCTACTTCAATACATATTCTAGGGGTTTGGTCATGTTTCCACTTTGGAACATACGCCAAATATGGAATCAACATAATTGAACTCTAATACATATATTTAGAGCCAATTGAACCAAATTAAACTCTGACACATATAATTAGAGTTTAATATCGACTAGTCCTCAACACATATAAGCAGGATCAAGTCAATTACAAACCCAGCTAAATCCTAACACATATACTTAAGATTTAGTCAATTATTAGGATACGATTTATTCTATCCTCCTCACAAAGGTCTCTTAATCGAAGGTGCCCCAATCACAAAGGGGTAATTAACAATAGATGCTTGCGTCTATTGGAAGTCATGGATCCGCAACACCTGATACCCACATACACCCATCAACATATAAATATAAATCTGAATCGTGAATACCATCCCACGGGAAACCCCAGGTGAACCACGCGAGATGAGTCATTCGGGATCGCAGACAATCTACTGAAGCTCTCCTCTGAAGGGCTACCGCTACACTCCGACGACGGGTAGGGAACTAGCTCGCGACTCCCTCACCTCGGTCAGAAGGATCAGCAACAGGAGCACAGGAACAGGAGTAGAAGTCCCTGGGGAAAAAGACACCACGACGGGTGTGAGAACTACTTCCCGCAGTAGTTCTCAGTGGGTGCCGTCAACAAGCCCAACGGTCTGCCCACTAAGTCTACTAGAGGCATAAAGTAACAAAGTAATACGGAAAGAAAAGAGCTGGAAAAGGATAACTCTACAGCTACTATGCCTCTATCTAGATGCTCAAGAGGTGGAACAGATGAAAGTAAATGTGACCACTCGCACCCAAGGTGCTCAATCGACCCAACTGAACTGACTGCCTCAAAGGGTGTGACGCCCCAACTTCCCAGGGGGTCACCCATCCTAGAACTACTCTCGCTCTAGCACGATTAACTCTCATAACCTCTTGGGTCTTGCTACCATCCAAAAGGCTATAGCCGGGTTAAGAGTTTTAGTCCTATTATATCATTTATATATAGGACTATTTCAAATTCTGGGGGTGTCACATAGGGTCCAGTCAAGCCTGCGCCTGTCGACTAGGAACACACCTGCCCACTACCTCATATCCACATGAGGACGGGATTTACGTGGGGCGTCCTGTCCGACTAACTCACCCCTCGCGCAAAACTGCCTCAACAGGCCCATCATCGCATCCACTGCGGAAAACTGCCTCAACAGGCCAACCATCGCATCCACTGCGGCATCTCAGGGGGCGCGACCCCAACTGAGGAAAATGGCGCGGCATAGAGTATCAAAAATTGGCATAAGCAGGCTATAGTGAAAATCCACGCTCACTCTCAGAACGGTAGGACTCAAGATCCCCAAAATATCTCGCACAACAGTCGAAACACTCTCGACGACCCAGCTGATCAGCTCACACGAAACACGAGACACTAGCCTCTCCAACAGCTCGCAGCACCAAGCACACTGGCTGGAGGTACTCGACAGCCAGGAACGACCCACAACTCAGGCTAACAATACCGGTCGGACAACACTCAACGACCTGGGCCCACCGTCAACCCCAACAGTTCCCAACAACACTGACCGGAAGATACTCGACGGTCCGGGACTGCCGTCTGCGCAACGGCTCCCTCCCACGACAGCACAACAGGGATACAAGACCTCCTGGGACTGCCGCTTACCCAAACGGCTCCCGGCACAGATAAGCAACCCACTACAACTACCAGACTCCACTCTGCTCCCAAGCACGAGTGCAAATGCATCCCACACTAAAAGAAAGACCCGACCTCTCGGCCCACTACCCGGGCGAGGATAACACTATGTCCAGGAATAGAAAAATAGTGTGGGTGTCTAACATAAATAACCCTAGCCCAAGTGAGGGTTTTCTACTGGTCTGGTTACACATGCAACATATGACGGGGGTTCTAGATCAAGTTCCAAGATAACTATATTAACAGATAATAAAAGGAATAACCATTCCTACAATCTAGCATGCTACACAAGGAAATAAACTATCATGCATAGTCCTACAACAGTAGAATTACTGTACAGTCCATAAAACTTGGAGATAAGGCCACCCACCTCGATTTGACACCAATTGCTTGTAGACACTTGCAATTAGCCTCCACGCGATCCGCACACAAAACGGAGCACGCCGCCGAAGTCCGCTCGCAAAACGGAGTCCGCACGCAAAACGGTGCACAGTGCCGGAATCCGCACGCAAAACGGTGCACAGTGCCGGAATCCGCACGCAAAACGGTGCACGGTGCCGGAATCCGCACGTAAAACGGTGCACGGTGCTGGAGTCCGCACGCAAAACGGAGTCCACACGCAAAACGGTGCACGGTGCCGAAATTCGCACGCAAAACGGAGCACGGTGCTAGAATCCGCACGCAAAACGGAGCACGGTGCCAGAATCCGCATGCAAAACGGAGTCTGCACGCAAAACGGAGCACGCCGTCGGGGACCGCACGCAAAACAGTGCAGTAAAACACGGTCCCTCGACGCGCCGCACCGCCCAACTGCTCCGTTGGAAAAAATCTCGCGCGCTCCACGAGGCCCACGACGCCAAGCCGCACTTCCCACCATCTCCTCCCTCACTCTCCCTCTCGCACGGTTGAAGAAGAAAGAAAAAGAAGAAGAGGAATGGTGTGCGGGGGAGAAAGAAGAAGAAGAAAAAGAGGAGGAGAAAGAGGATGGTCCACGGTGCACCGGTCCACGGTGCACCGGCCAATGGGAGGGCTCCACCCGGCAGTCCACACGCAGGGGCGCGCGCACCAGGCACAGCGCGCGCCCCCGCCCTCCAAGCGGCCGCGTCACCGCGCGCCACGCGGCGCGCGGCAGTCACGCGCCACACGGGCGCGTGACACCCAGCGCCGCGCAGGCGCGGGACATGCCGCGCGCCACACGGGCGCGCGTCACCCGCGCCCGCGCGGGCGTGAGTGGGGGGCCGCCACGTGGCGGCCCCCGCGCAAACCGCGCCGAAAGCGCGCTTCCCGAGCGCGCCTACGCGCCACACAGTGCCCTCGAACCGCGTGCCGCTGCCGCCTCAGGATCCGTGCCGCGCGCCACGCCTCGGAATTCGTGCCGCGTCGCCTCGAAAAACGCGCATGTCATCCGGGCTCCAAAACAAACAAATAAATAGTTCATTCTCAACGATTTCGCGCGCTGAATCTAAAAACGATGCCCGTTTAACCAAATTCTCATCCGAAAATTTGCCGAATGCCCCCAGATAGCCAACTTGATCCGATTTTCGCGTCGGGTCCAATTCTGAAGTCCGATTTTGCCAAATTCCAACTCTAAAAATTCCCGAACGCAACCGGAGAGGTAATCTTTTATCCAAACTTCGCCCGGAGTCCAAATTTGACTTCTACGTCGCGCGAAACCACCTTTAAACACTCGGCGGGTCCTCCAATTTCCCACGGGATCTCCTTTTAAGCCCAAAGTTCACCACTTGTGTCCAAATTGCGCGCAAACACCACCGACACACCACGCAGGCCTCCAGTGATGCAACTAAATCCCAAATTGCATCACAAATCCATTTCTTGGGCCCGACACGCGCACAAACACTCACAAAGGCCACTAAACCGACAGTAATCTCTTAAGTGGGAATTCGGGTCCTCACATCCTCCCCCACTAAAAGAGAGTTTCGTCCTCGAAACTAGATCAAGTCCATCAGGAGTCACAAATACCACCGGTTGGTATCCATCAATACGCCTCTTGTAAAGTACCGAATTTTCGGCACATAAATAAATATGAATAAAGATGGTATGAAATACTATTGTTATGAAAGTTAGGGAAGTAAAGAATATGTGGACGCGAGTTGGGCCCAAATCGGGTTAAAATGGAGAGATCTAAAAATTTATTTGAGAAAGGGGGCCCAGATTTTTAGTGAAAAATTCACAGTGTCAGAAAATTCCGAGAAAATTACGGGAGCCCCGTAAATATGTTTTAAGGTCACAGTAAAAATTTCGTGTTGATCGGATAGCCGGATTGCGAGAACGGGGTCCGCCAGCGATTCTGGATACAGCGAGGCTTTTGGTGGCCTAGAAATGGCCAAAAGTGAAAATTTAAATTTTTCTGTGGTAAATTAAGCTGAAACGAAGCCGCCTGTCAAATTTGGACAGAAACGGACGAAGAATGGACAAAAAACGGGACAAAAACGGATCTCAAGGTGGTGACGGCGCGCGAGTCGAGGCGAAGGTGGCGTGCTGCGCAAGGCGCATTCCTGCGGGGGTCAACGGGGGGCCGCCACATGGCGGGCCCCCATTGGGCCCGTACGGGCAGGGACGTGCGCCCGCAGGGGGGCGCGCGTGCCTGGGCCGGGTGCACCCGGCTGGGTGCTGTGGACCGGCGGGTGCACCGTGGACCGGTGCACCGTGGACCACCTTCCTCTCTCTCCCTCCTTTTCTTCTTCTTCTTCCTCCCCGCACCCCATTTTTTTTCCTTCTTTCGTTTCCTTCTCCAACCGAGTGAGAGGGAGAGTGAGGGAGGAGGTTGTAGGTGATGCCGTTTTGCGTCGTGGGCCTCGTGGAGCGCGCGAAGTTTCCGATGGGGGCGATTCGATGGCGGCGGCGCGGTCGGGTAAGTCCCGCATTTTTATTTTTGCGGTATTTTTGCACAGTTTTGGGGGACGTTTTGTTGACCTTGGTTTAAACCCCTCTCTCTCATCTGTGTTAGGAACCGTATTTTGCTGCACCGTTTTGCGTGCAGACCACGACGGTGTGCACCGTTTTGCGTGCGGGCTCCGTTTTGCGCGCGGGTTCTGACACCGTGCTCCGTTTTGCGCGCGGATGCAGAAAATATGCGCAGTTTTGGGCGCAAACTCAGAAAATATACACCGTTTTGCGTGCAACGTTGAAAAAGAAAAGTGCACCGTTTTGCGTGCCAAACTGAGGTATGTGCTCCGTTTTGGGTGCAACTTTGTTATCGCGCACCGTTTTACGTGCGAAGCCTAATAATATACATCGTTTTTCGTGCAGGGTTAGAAAAATATGCATCGTTTTGTGTGCAATCTTACAGTTAAGCGTGCACTGTTTTGCGTGCAGATCATTTTATCGCGCATCGTTTTGCGTGCAGTTTATAATATTATACATCGTTTTTCGTGCAGGGATAGAAAAATATGCATCGTTTTGTGTGCAATCTTACAGTTAAGCGTGCACCATTTTGCGTGTAGATCATTTTATCGCGCATCGTTTTGCGTACAGTTTATAATATTATACATCGTTTTTCGTGCAGGGATAAAAAAAAATGTGCACCGTTGGCGTGCAACCCTACAGTGAGGCGTGCACCGTTTTGCGTGCATATTTGAGGTACGTGCACCGTTTTGCGTGCCGATCGTGTTGTCGCGCACGTTTTGCATGCCGACCCTAATATTATGCATCATTTTTCGTGCAGGGCTAGAAAAACGTGTATCATTTTGCGTGCAATCCTACAGTCGAACTTGCACCGTTTTGCGTGCAGATTCGAGGTACGTGCATCGTTTTGCGTGTAGATTGAGTTGACGCACATTGTTTTACGTGCCGGCTGAAGTGGTGCGCATCGTTTTGCGTGTGGATTTTACTGACATGCACCGTTTTGCGTGCAGGTTTGGAGGACGTGCACCGTTTTGCGTGCGGACTCGAGGGATGCGCACCGTTATGCGTGCAAGCTCGAGGAAACAAGAAGAATCGCACGGAGACCAATTGCAAGTGTCTACAAGCAATTGGGGACACCACAAGGTGGGGAATTCTGCCGAAATTGGGTGACCTCTCCCCTTGCTCCTTTGCTTTTCGATCAAGAAGCATGATAGTAGCCTGTTAGAGGCGTTAGGGAATCATGATAGTAGTGGCATGCAGAGAAAAATAAATATTATTTTTGTGCTGGAGATGAAAATAATGTATGCATGAAAATGATTAGCTATTGATGATTGTGATCATGTTAGGGTCTAACCCTAGGAATCATGTGAGACATAAGGGAAAAGAACATGTTGGTAGTAAGACTAGGAGAAAACCTAGATTTAGGTTTAACGAGTGGCATGATGACCTAGGAGATATACCTAGATCGACGAGTGGCATTATCTTAGAAAAATAACCTAAGGTTGAGCATAGAGTGTTAAACATAGAGTCAGAGAACTCTAGGTTAAACAAGATATGAACTTAGGTAAAGGAACCTAAGATGAACTAGTAGGGTTAAACCCTAGTGAAGAAATAGAGTTAGTGCAACCCTAGGTTAAACATGGAACAGGAAAAATAGAGTTAGTAAAACTCTAGGATTCATGAGGAATCAGGAAATATGGGGATTTGATCCCTAGGTTAAAGAATTAAATATTGTAACCCCAGAAAGTCATAGGACGTCTGGGTAAAGGGATTAATTAGTTTAACTTCAATCTGAGTTAAATAAAGGAAATGGAAAATGATCAAATGTGGAGACATGAAAGGAAGAGAAAATGAAAATAGGATTAATAAACTCTTAAGTTAGATAAGCTTGAAAGTAACTAGTGTCCTAGTGACATAGTGCAGTGATATAGTGCAACCTTAAGGGTAATTGAAGCTTAGGGTTTTGAATTGAGAACAAGTAAGAAAAGTGTAAAGTGGTCAGGAAACTTAAGATATCGCCAAGTGGCGAAATAAGTGGAAATGTGAATGAGTAAATTGTTCAAACTTAAATTGGTGTTATAGACACCCAAATTATCCTAGAGTAAAGAACTTAGGATAAAGGAAATAAAGCTTAAGTGTCACGCCCCGGGATCGAAACTGCGACCCGGGCTCGCCAACAGATCCGCCACCTATGCCAGCCTGCATAGGCGAAGCGTCCTACCTGCAAGAAAAGTACTACAGCTAAACATAATATCAGAGCTATAAATAAAAGAATCTGCTGTATAACTAAAATCAATCACTGTACAACCGGAAATGATGCAACAATGTCCACCTCCCAAAAATGATAATCGTACAAAATCCTCAGATACAGAACCCATGGCTCAACAGGGAGGTATCTCCAATAAATACAACAGTGTACAGGCTCTCAATACATATCATCCTCACTACAACAGTCTCTCAAAAGAGGAAATAAAACAACTAATCTACTGAAGCTCTCCTCTGAAGAGGTACCGCTACTCTCCAAACATGGGTAGGGATCTAGCTCGCGACTCCCTCGCCTCGATCAACAACCGCGGAATCAGCAACACCCGCTAAGACTCTGCAAAGCAAAGGAGAGAAGGAAAAAGAAGGGGGAAAACCCCCAAAGGGTGTGAGAACTACACCAAAAGAGGGAGTTCTCAGTGGGTACCACCGCCAGAACCGACGGTCTGCCCACCAAGTCCTCAAGAGACAAAAACTAACCAAAGCCGTAAAGACAGATAAAAAGAAGCTGGAGCCTCACAACAGCTATCCTGCCCCTAAGCTTGCTATGCCCGCCATGCCTGCTATGCCTGCCTATGCCTGCCATGCCTGCTATGCCTGCCATGCCTGCCATGCCTGCCATGCCTGCCTATGCCTGCCATGCCTGCCTATGCCTACTATGCCTGCTTGCCTGCCTATGCCTGCCTATGCCTGCCTATGCCTACCCTGCCTGCCTATGCCTACTATGCCTGCCTTCCTGCCATGCCTGCCCTGCCTGCCTATGCCTACTATTTCTGCCATGCCTGCTTGCCCGCCTATGCCTGTCTATGCCTACCTATGCCTGCCTGCCTGCCATGCCTGCCCTGCCTGCCTACCATGCCTGCCCTGCCTGCCTATGCCTACTATGCCTGCCATGCCTGCTTGCCTGCCTATGCCTGCCTATGCCTGTCTATGCCTACCTATGCCTGCCTGCCTGCCATGCCTGCCCTGCCTGCCTACCATGCCTGCCCTGCCTGCCTATGCCTACTATGCCGGCCATGCCTTCTTGCCTGCCTATGCCTGCCTATGCCTGTCTATGCCTACCTATGCCTGCCTGCCTGCCATGCCTGCCCTGCCTGCCTACCATGCCTGCCCTGCCTGCCTATGCCTACTATGCCGGCCATGCCTGCCTATGCCTACTATGCCTGCCATGCCTGCCCTACAACGGTCAACAACTCACAAAGACTTTGGGACCACCGTATCCCCAAACGGTTCCCAGCAACACTACCACTGGTCTAAACACAGCTACTAAACTCCACTCGGTCCCCCTGACACGAGTGCAACTATAAAGCAAATGTCTGTAATAAACCAAATCTAACGCCACCAGTACAACTGGTACTGCCTGCTGTGCCTGCCGCATCGGGTATGCCAGCCTACGCATAACACCGATGCAAAGGAGTCTCAAGGACTCGAAGTCTGTAAATCGCACACTCCGGAGTGGCACTCGAGGGGAGCGACCCACACGAGTAAAGTGCCTCAGTAACAAGTATCATAAATCAGCAGGACTGGATCATGACTCTGATCAAAGTGGGAAAGCCCAACCACTAAAGAAAGCCTCGGTCCTCAATCAGATGCAAAGATACTCAAATAGTGGGAAACCCTGTCCACTAGAGAAATCAGATACCCAATCTGGTGCATAAATAAATATCCGGTCAACCGCCCACTATCCGCGGTTGCCGCAAAGCCCCACACTAATCCAACCTGTCCCAGACACCAAGTCCCGACTACACTACCCAGAACCCCTGCTCGAACCTGAGCAACACGGACCACCTGACTAACAAAGAAGGAGAAAAGGATAACATGGTTTCTCCTAAGTCAAGTTCCAAAAGTAGTGCAGCGATAAAAGATGGCCTAACTACATGTCCATGCACGCATGCTTTGTCCTCAGAATCAATAAAAGTAGGTGAAGCATATATTAGTAAAGCATGCTAAAACATTCCTACTATGGTATACCAATCTCACCCAAGTGGGCCATTCCTTGCTTACCTCTCGCTCATATCGGTGGTACATCAAATACGCCCGTTATCGATCATAGAGGGGTGATATCCCCACATGTGCACTTACATTCACCAAGATATAAAAACCTTATACAGTTACTAAATTAAGCTTACCCACCTGAAGAGCTCAATCCAAGGCAAACCTGGAGTCGGTGAAGAGTGTAGACGCTCATAGTCCAAAATCTGCCAAAATTGCACCCTCGGTACATGTCGCGCAAGCCGTGGCTCCAAACAACTAAAAGTATCCCGAAATCAAAGTCTACAGATCCATCGGGTCCAGCAACACTTGGAAACACCCCTGGGTACAACAATAAGGTCCAACATTACACTTTCATTCCCAAAATTAACCACGCACAAACACACAGAAAATCAGTCCCAAAGATATGCTTATTTCACCTGCCGAAAGTGCCCAGAAAAATCCAATAAAAATATCACAGCAATCCTCGCGTCGATACCTTCGAAACGAGTACCTGCACGTCCAATTCCGAGCCCCGTAGGCCGAGTTATAAATTCCACAGTACAGGTGCGCAAAACCACACAGCAACATAACTGTAATTCCATTTACAGATAAGGGGAAGAACATATACCTTCGGGAAAACTCACAAAAATCCAAGAAAAATACTGTGATATTCCTTGCGTCGAGTAGATGAAAAAAAGTGTATAAGCACGTCGCCATACGATGCCCGGTTGCGGAGATATCGCCGAAAAACCACGCCGCTGTCCAAATCTCCATCACAGAAATGGGGTCACAGTAAGCTCGAACAAACACCTCGAAAAGCGCGAAACTAGGAGGAGAGAAGAATACCAAGATTGTAGCTCTGTCTGTCGCGGATCCAACGGTGCAAGAATCACCTAAAACGGAGGTCGGAGTAGGCCGGGGAAGCTCGCGCACCGAAACGCGACGAAGGGGAGTACAAAAAGACGAGCGTCGCGCCGCGCATCCGTCCAGCTGGAAAAATCTCGCGCGCTCCACGAGGTCCACGGCGCCCCGCCGCACCCTCACCAAATCTCTTCCCTCACTCCTTCTCTCTCGGTTGAAGAAGAAGAGAAGAAAGGGACAAAGAGATGGTGTGCGGGGAGAAAAAGGAAGAAGAAGAGAAGAAAAGGGAGGAGGGGGTTCCCGGTGGACCGGGTCCACGGTGCACCGGCCGCTGCCAGC
The DNA here is from genome assembly GCA_029168755.2 of Tillandsia fasciculata. NCBI lineage: Eukaryota > Viridiplantae > Streptophyta > Magnoliopsida > Poales > Bromeliaceae > Tillandsia > Tillandsia fasciculata. The sequence goes on along the minus strand of JAQOTM010000063.1, from coordinate 314,279 downwards.
CGGTCCACCGCACAGGGCCACGTGCGCCAGGCGCAGGCACACGCCTGCCAGTCCACGCGGCGCTCGGCCAGTGGCCACGCGGGCGCGGTTGTCGCGCGCCACACGGGCGCGTGACACCCAACGCCGCGCAGGCGCGGGACATGCCGCGCGCCACACGGGCGCGCGCTCCCCCCCCCGCGACCCTGCGCGCCAGTGGGGGCCCGCCACGTGGCGGCCCCCAGCGCCACACACCGCAGGCGCGCTTCCCCAGCGCGCCTGCCTGCCGCGCCAGGTGCTCCGTACGCCTCGAACTGCGCGCCAGCGCCTCCTCGGGATTCGTGCCACACCTCGATTCCCGCACCGCGTCACCTCGAAAAACGTGCAACTCAACCGGGCTCCAAATCAAACAAGTAAATAGTCCATTCTTAGCGATTTCGCGCGCTGAATCCAAAAACGATGTCCATTTCTTCAAATTCTCGTCCGAAAAATTGCCGAATGCCCCCGGATAGCCAACTTGATCCGATTTCCGCGCCGGGTACATTTCTGAAGTCCGATTAGCCAAATTCCAACTCTAAAATTCCCGAAGGCAATCCGAGAGGTAATCTTTTATCCAAACTTCGCCATGAGTCCAATTTTAATATCCATTGCGCGCGAAACCACTACTAAGCATTCGACGGGGCCATCTGACTACTCTCGTGATCCATTTAACACACCGAGTCCGTCAAAAGTGTCCAATTGGTGTACAAATGCCACCGACACGCCACCTAGGCCTCCAGAAGCTGCTGGTCAGCCAGTAAACTCGTCGTGGGGATCCAGGTCCTCACATCCTCCCCCACTAAAGAAAGTTTCGTCCTCGAAACTAGCTCAATTCCACCAGGAGTCACAAACACCAAGGGTAAGTACTCAACATCGTCATCTCCAGCTCCAAGTCGCTACTCACTCCCCGTGACCACTCCTCAACAACAACAACAACAACAACAGCCAGTACGGCATAGCCCGATTGCGCAACCCCTAATCTCACGAGCCAGAATTCGCAACGGGCGTCCCTCGTACTCCAAACATCCCTAGATCTCAAACGGGGCGAGTCAATCACGGGCGAGGGATCCAAAAACAAATCCTTCCGGAGCTGAGACATGTAATACAACCGGGGTTCCAACAAAAGTTAGGGGGAAACCAGATAACCGCCAGTGTAACACACACCAAACCACAACCTGTGACAACTCAACCAAGGCAACCCGAAGCAGACCCACACGACTAACCAATAAGAAAAAGAGCCCTAACAAGGAGGGGTCCTCCCTCGGTCACTCCCGAATCTTGACCATCCGAGTGAACTACCCAGCCGCGGTCTATCATCCAAAGGAACCCTCAGGGACACAACCAAAAGCCAAGTTTGCCCCAACAGTCCACACAGCGCCAGCTGTGGAATTATCAACTCATCCCCAGATAGCTTTCCTGCGCCAGGTATCCGCCATCACAGTGGCCCTGTCGGGGGTAATCCAGAATGCTCAACAATAACCCAACGGTAATTCCACAGTCGCTACAGGAGGCATCACTAAAACTCGCAGATATCTCTCCCAACACTGGAAATACTAGCATTGGCGCTGGTAGCAATCTCATCATCCGATTGCCAAGCTTTCCTAGCACTACCCAGTCCAAGAAACTCCTCACCTTGACAATAAATGGTGGTCTCAGCCAACTTGGAATAACATCCAATTGGTCGGGTTCCACCGCTGCTCCAACGGCTAGAACAAGGTGACCCAAGAAGGCATGTTTCAGAAGCTACAACTTGTACCTCAATAACTTGGCATTCAGCTTCATTCACACATGCATGGTAGCACATCCACAAGTGCTTCTCGTGCTCCAAGTCACTCAGGGAGTAAATCAAAATATCCTTAGGGAAACATCACTCCCAAATCCGCCCGGGTACAACTGGGACACACAATTCCTCAGATCTCAAAGACAACAGGGCATCAATTATTCCATTTGGCCTCACTATGCTCTCATAATGCCCTTACCGGATCCTGAATGCCATCTAGGCGAAGTCCTCGGCTGTCTGATTCCGAGTAGGTACTCGCATCATACCATAACTGCCGGAGTATAACTCCATCACAAGGTCCTAGATACCACCCGGACCTGTCTACACTCGAACCATAAAAGGACCCTCACAGTCGTGTATCAACGACGTGGCATCACCACCGTATACCAACGGCGTGGCATCACCGCCGTATACCAACGGCGTGGCATCACCGCCGTATACCAACGGCGTGGCACCAGGTCAAACAGACCCCTCGATCCATCAGATCCTGCAACTGAGCCATCAGCTCTCTCAGCTCTACAGGCGATATCCAATGAGGTGCTGTCGAGGGTGGCGCGGTTCCCCGAACCACGTCCAATGCAATCTCTATCTCCCTAACCGGCGGCATCATCAACAGTTCAGGTGAAATCACACCCGGGATCTCATGAGCAACAAGGATATCCCTGAGTCCCGGTGCCGCCGTAAGCACCTCTCACACTGTCGCTAAAACCTGTGTGCTCTAACAATCTCAACAAGCAAGCCTTCTCTTGTCCGCCTTGCCGAAGATCAACGTCCTCTCTCGCCGCAGCCAAACATTCCGTGGCATTGTGCCAATCAATCTCAAGCACAGGGTCGAAACACCGAATTGCCACAATTTCCAATAATTCTGCCGGTAACTCGCGGTCTCAGCCGCACTGGACATGATCCAACAGCCTCCTCCACGTGCACAATAACAACAGGAACCTGTACCTCTAGTGCACGTGGTAACAAATCTGCCTCTAGCCCATGCAAGAGTGGAACGTGCTCTAACTCCGACTACTGTGGTGAAATCCCACCTGCGACACTCGATCCACTACCGTGGCGCCCTCCAACCGGGCGGCACAGATTCATCCGCTCAAAGCAAGTGGTTGTCTCTCAATCTGCCTGAAAATCAGGACTATCCATAAGGAAGCACGACCTCTGTCTCTGATCACATTGAGGCGACGAATAAGGTCCTCCGCAGATAACAAATCCACGCTACCGCTGCGCAACTCCGACATAGATACTGATGCTGCCATCGGGGTCCACCCGATCTCCGACATCTCGGGAACTCGTTATCCTGGAAAAAGGAAATCAGAAATGCCTCTGCCGGCCAATCTGTCCTCCATCACCCGGCGCCAAGCGCCAAAATCCAAAACTCGCTTCTGGCGGCAGATCCCTCTCCAAAGGAACTGCTATGCCACGCTCCAAACACAACGCCTACACCAACGAGGCGTCAATAATCCGTAACTGAGGGACTAACTAAGCTGAAAGGTATCCTGGCGCAATCCACTCCCAGCCACACATACCCTGTGCGCCTCGTCCCTCGAAATCTGGAGCGCGTAATTCAACAACTGCAAAAACTCTCTAGCATAGGGAGGCTCTCAATTGATCACTCCCTTACTACCAACCACGACTCTGCCTCCAAATATTCCAACTCAATCCTACGAGTCGGGGTGGTTCATCTGCCAAATCTGGCTCAATAGATCGATCATGTCCCACAGCTCCTCTGCTGTCAGCTATCCACCCTGCCTCGGTGCCTCGGCACTAAATATTGGCACAGAGGGGGGTACCCAATGCTCCGACAACTGCGTCACCAAGACCAGCTGCTCACTCCACCGCTGATAAGCCTCTGACAATCCTGTCATCTGAGTCCGGAGTTCTCTGACCTCAATCCGGGTATCCGGCCCAAAACCAACTGCTCAAGCTCAACTGCTATGACAGGATGCACACGGGTCAAAACCCAGCGTCGGGGAGACACAGCTCGCCACGACGAAACTGCAAAACAGCACACAACAACGCTCGACCCAATCCAGCGAAAGTCTAAAGCATGTCACCCGTTCCACAGCATTATGTTGTCTGCAGCCAACATAATCACTTAGGAGAATAAACATGCCAATCTCTCTTCCCATCCCTTGGGAGAGGTATAAAACTAAATCAGGACTCTCGCTAAAAATCACGACTCTCACGAAGTCAACCAAGGGTCAAACCATAAGCCTAGGGTTTCTAAGTCCACCATGACCTACAACCTAGGCTCTGATACCACTCTAATCTGTCACGCCCCGGGATCGAAACTGCGACCCGGGCTCGCCAACAGATCCGCCACCTATGCCAGCCTGCATAGGCGAAGCGTCCTACCTGCAAGAAAAGTACTACAGCTAAACATAATATCAGAGCTATAAATAAAAGAATCTGCTGTATAACTAAAATCAATCACTGTACAACTGGAAATGATGCAACAATGTCCACCTCCCAAAAATGATAATCGTACAAAATCCTCAGATACAGAACCCATGGCTCAACAGGGAGGTATCTCCAATAAATACAACAGTGTACAGGCTCTCAATACATATCATCCTCACTACAACAGTCTCTCAAAAGAGGAAATAAAACAACTAATCTACTGAAGCTCTCCTCTGAAGAGGTACCGCTACTCTCCAAACATGGGTAGGGATCTAGCTCGCGACTCCCTCGCCTCGATCAACAACCGCAGAATCAGCAACACCCGCTAAGACTCTGCAAAGCAAAGGAGAGAAGGAAAAAGAAGGGGAAAACCCCCAAAGGGTGTGAGAACTACACCAAAAGAGGGAGTTCTCAGTGGGTACCACCGCCAGAACCGACGGTCTGCCCACCAAGTCCTCAAGAGACAAAAACTAACCAAAGCCGTAAAGACAGATAAAAAGAAGCTGGAGCCTCACAACAGCTATCCTGCCCCTAAGCTTGCTATGCCCGCCATGCCTGCTATGCCTGCCTATGCCTGCCATGCCTGCTATGCCTGCCATGCCTGCCATGCCTGCCATGCCTGCCTATGCCTGCCATGCCTGCCTATGCCTACTATGCCTGCTTGCCTGCCTATGCCTGCCTATGCCTGCCTATGCCTACCCTGCCTGCCTATGCCTACTATGCCTGCCTTCCTGCCATGCCTGCCCTGCCTGCCTATGCCTACTATTTCTGCCATGCCTGCTTGCCCGCCTATGCCTGTCTATGCCTACCTATGCCTGCCTGCCTGCCATGCCTGCCCTGCCTGCCTACCATGCCTGCCCTGCCTGCCTATGCCTACTATGCCTGCCATGCCTGCTTGCCTGCCTATGCCTGCCTATGCCTGTCTATGCCTACCTATGCCTGCCTGCCTGCCATGCCTGCCCTGCCTGCCTACCATGCCTGCCCTGCCTGCCTATGCCTACTATGCCGGCCATGCCTTCTTGCCTGCCTATGCCTGCCTATGCCTGTCTATGCCTACCTATGCCTGCCTGCCTGCCATGCCTGCCCTGCCTGCCTACCATGCCTGCCTGCCTGCCTATGCCTACTATGCCGGCCATGCCTGCCTATGCCTACTATGCCTGCCCCTGCCCTACAACGGTCAACAACTCACAAAGACTTTGGGACCACCGTATCCCCAAACGGTTCCCAGCAACACTACCACTGGTCTAAACACAGCTACTAAACTCCACTCGGTCCCCCTGACACGAGTGCAACTATAAAGCAAATGTCTGTAATAAACCAAATCTAACGCCACCAGTACAACTGGTACTGCCTGCTGTGCCTGCCGCATCGGGTATGCCAGCCTACGCATAACACCGATGCAAAGGAGTCTCAAGGACTCGAAGTCTGTAAATCGCACACTCCGGAGTGGCACTCGAGGGGAGCGACCCACACGAGTAAAGTGCCTCAGTAACAAGTATCATAAATCAGCAGGACTGGATCATGACTCTGATCAAAGTGGGAAAGCCCAACCACTAAAGAAAGCCTCGGTCCTCAATCAGATGCAAAGATACTCAAATAGTGGGAAACCCTGTCCACTAGAGAAATCAGATACCCAATCTGGTGCATAAATAAATATCCGGTCAACCGCCCACTATCCGCGGTTGCCGCAAAGCCCCACACTAATCCAACCTGTCCCAGACACCAAGTCCCGACTACACTACCCAGAACCCCTGCTCGAACCTGAGCAACACGGACCACCTGACTAACAAAGAAGGAGAAAAGGATAACATGGTTTCTCCTAAGTCAAGTTCCAAAAGTAGTGCAGCGATAAAAGATGGCCTAACTACATGTCCATGCACGCATGCTTTGTCCTCAGAATCAATAAAAGTAGGTGAAGCATATATTAGTAAAGCATGCTAAAACATTCCTACTATGGTATACCAATCTCACCCAAGTGGGCCATTCCTTGCTTACCTCTCGCTCATATCGGTGGTACATCAAATACGCCCGTTATCGATCATAGAGGGGTGATATCCCCACATGTGCACTTACATTCACCAAGATATAAAAACCTTATACAGTTACTAAATTAAGCTTACCCACCTGAAGAGCTCAATCCAAGGCAAACCTGGAGTCGGTGAAGAGTGTAGACGCTCATAGTCCAAAATCTGCCAAAATTGCACCCTCGGTACATGTCGCGCAAGCCGTGGCTCCAAACAACTAAAAGTATCCCGAAATCAAAGTCTACAGATCCATCGGGTCCAGCAACACTTGGAAACACCCCTGGGTACAACAATAAGGTCCAACATTACACTTTCATTCCCAAAATTAACCACGCACAAACACACAGAAAATCAGTCCCAAAGATATGCTTATTTCACCTGCCGAAAGTGCCCAGAAAAATCCAATAAAAATATCACAGCAATCCTCGCGTCGATACCTTCGAAACGAGTACCTGCACGTCCAATTCCGAGCCCCGTAGGCCGAGTTATAAATTCCACAGTACAGGTGCGCAAAACCACACAGCAACATAACTGTAATTCCATTTACAGATAAGGGGAAGAACATATACCTTCGGGAAAACTCACAAAAATCCAAGAAAAATACTGTGATATTCCTTGCGTCGAGTAGATGAAAAAAGTGTATAAGCACGTCGCCATACGATGCCCGGTTGCGGAGATATCGCCGAAAAACCACGCCGCTGTCCAAATCTCCATCACAGAAATGGGGTCACAGTAAGCTCGAACAAACACCTCGAAAAGCGCGAAACTAGGAGGAGAGAAGAATACCAAGATTGTAGCTCTGTCTGTCGCGGATCCAACGGTGCAAGAATCACCTAAAACGGAGGTCGGAGTAGGCCGGGGAAGCTCGCGCACCGAAACGCGACGAAGGGGAGTACAAAAAGACGAGCGTCGCGCCGCGCATCCGTCCAGCTGGAAAAAATCTCGCGCGCTCCACGAGGTCCACGGCGCCCCGCCGCACCCTCACCAAATCTCTTCCCTCACTCCTTCTCTCTCGGTTGAAGAAGAAGAGAAGAAAGGGACAAAGAGATGGTGTGCGGGGAGAAAAAGGAAGAAGAAGAGAAGAAAAGGGAGGAGGGGGTTCCCGGTGGACCGGGTCCACGGTGCACCGGCCGCTGCCAGCCGGTCCACCGCACAGGGCCACGTGCGCCAGGCGCAGGCACACGCCTGCCAGTCCACGCGGCGCTCGGCCAGTGGCCACGCGGGCGCGGTTGTCGCGCGCCACACGGGCGCGTGACACCCAACGCCGCGCAGGCGCGGGACATGCCGCGCGCCACACGGGCGCGCGCTCCCCCCCCCGCGACCCTGCGCGCCAGTGGGGGCCCGCCACGTGGCGGCCCCCAGCGCCACACACCGCAGGCGCGCTTCCCCAGCGCGCCTGCCTGCCGCGCCAGGTGCTCCGTACGCCTCGAACTGCGCGCCAGCGCCTCCTCGGGATTCGTGCCACACCTCGATTCCCGCACCGCGTCACCTCGAAAAACGTGCAACTCAACCGGGCTCCAAATCAAACAAGTAAATAGTCCATTCTTAGCGATTTCGCGCGCTGAATCCAAAAACGATGTCCATTTCTTCAAATTCTCGTCCGAAAAATTGCCGAATGCCCCCGGATAGCCAACTTGATCCGATTTCCGCGCCGGGTACATTTCTGAAGTCCGATTAGCCAAATTCCAACTCTAAAATTCCCGAAGGCAATCCGAGAGGTAATCTTTTATCCAAACTTCGCCATGAGTCCAATTTTAATATCCATTGCGCGCGAAACCACTACTAAGCATTCGACGGGGCCATCTGACTACTCTCGTGATCCATTTAACACACCGAGTCCGTCAAAAGTGTCCAATTGGTGTACAAATGCCACCGACACGCCACCTAGGCCTCCAGAAGCTGCTGGTCAGCCAGTAAACTCGTCGTGGGGATCCAGGTCCTCACATTAAGTGAAGGCTAAAGTGGCTAATAAGCAAGATAAGCAAATTGCTCGAGAGCGAGCTAAAAGTGATTAATGATCAAGACAAGCAAATTGCTTGAAATAAAAGAGAAAAGTAAAAGAGAAGCATTGAGGCATGAATGCTAACGGGAGGGTTGAGCATATGTCACTCCCGGGTAGATGAGTGCCAAGGTGCCTTAAACTCATCTGAAACTAAAGTGTAAAGAGAGTGGTTAAAGAAAGAGAATGATTAATGAAAGGTAAAAAGGATAAGATAAACTACATTGGGCCGAGCACTATGGGAGGCGATGCTACAACCTGTTCTTGTTTGATTGGGGTTGTAGGCATCCGTCTTTTGGAACCCTCGGACCCCGTAAAGGAAAAGCCTAAATGGCCATTGGGAGGGTTGAGCATATGTCACTCCCAAGTGAATTAAAGTGTTAAAGCTAAGTTGCCAACGGGAGGGTTGAGCATATGTCACTCCCGGGGGAAGTGTGTGAGCAAGACTCAGCTTCCCAAGTAAAGGCAAAGCAAGAGCTAAAGGCAAAAGAAAAGATAAAGATAAAATGGGCGGACCTACGGAGTGAAACGCGGCCCAGGTTGGAGCAGTTGGCAGTGCCCCTCTCCCGGGTAGAGACCCGTTCGGGACGTTTCTTCCGTAGGACGGGGTAACACTTGCGGGTGTTATCGGCAACCTTAGAAATCTTATCTTATGGTAGCAGGACTACCGGGCTGGGGCCCGTTGGATAAGAATTTCTGAGGGTTAACTTGAACTAAAGCACCAGAATTTAAAGAATAAAGAGAAATTAGAGTGGCCAGGGTGGCCGGGTTAGTTTGACCCTGTATACAGCGGCATAGTGGCCGAGTTGGTGCTTAGCAGCCTAGTGTGGCTAGACAGAGTAGTGCTGGGTCGAGGAGTATACACAGATAGTGTAGTCATATATGATATTGCGTAGCAGCATTTTGATATTGAGGATTTTAGTTTCCTAGCACTATTATTATTGCTTCCATCGGACCAAGTGGTGTAGGACACTTTTTCTCGGTGGTTGAACCCACTGGGAACTCTGTCGGAGTTCTCACACCCCTTGGGTGACCCCCCCCACAGGTTCGGGAATGGATGCAGCGGTCGAGACGGAGATCAGATGCAGACAGCGAGGCATACGACAGGGGCAAGGGCCCAGCAGCATAGAGACCTAGAGGGTCTAGCAGAGGTATCCCTTTTTATATTTCTTGAGTGAACTTGTATGGTGAGGAAATTATGTAAAGGAATTGTAATAATTTATTTGCAAGTTCAGAGATGTAAAGTGTAATAAGTTTATATTATGGTTCACTCTTGTATGCTTTCATTTCCGCTTTAGTTGTTGCAAAAATTTAAATTAGTAGCGATTTTTAGTACTCTGATGTTGAGCTTCCGCATACACTTGTTGTGTTATTATGGATGTTACCGTTCCTTTCGGGTAGTGAAAGGTCATACCCGATTGGCGGGTCTGTTGGCGTGCCCGAACCGTACAAATTGGCGGGCTCGGGGCGTGACAGATTAGAGTGGTATCAGAGCCTAGGAATAGTCCTAGGTGGTTAGTGAACCTTAGGGAGACCCTAGGGATTAGCACGAGAGAGTGTGTGGATTATTGGGCGAAAGTATTTGATTGGTTGTTGTTGTTCCCAAAAAGGATGTTGGGACTGATCGAGGGCAACGAGTTTTCATTCTTTGGATATTACGTTGGCGGCCGACAACGTAATGCTGGAGATGAAAAGGAGTACCCTCTTATACTTTCGCATGATTGGGTCGACGAGCCTTTTTGTCGGTATATAGATTGCGTGTTGCTCAAATGGCTAAATTTGGGCTAATCGTTTCGTTGTGGTGTGCATATTAGCGATGACACCACATAGGGAGACGCGCTTGTCCCGACTCGAGCCACGAGAGGGCTCGGGGTCGAACAAGGTACACGAGCTGTGATAGAGGGTGGCCGCACTTATTAGTGTGGTCCAGCAGCAGATGAACCTTCTCGCCGATAGGCGGAAATTTTCTGCCGGCAGGGAGGCGGATTCCGACGCCTAGGGGTGGCGTCGATGTGATAGTCGGAGCAGATAGATAGGCTCCAGTGGCTGATAGCGTAGCAAGCTGAGACTGCATAAATGACGCATGAGTATACGGCGTTGCCGCATGCAGGGACGACAGTAGAAAGGGTGGCAATGGCCGCCGAGCTTTTGTCGGCGCACCCCGCACCTTCAGCAAGGGGTGTTATAAGCTTGTGTCAGCTGGATTGCTGGCAAAGTGTGGATAAAGAGGTCCAGCGAGAGACCGACTCGCGAGGTAAATGGTGATCGCTATGTCGTGAGAGCCAAGTTGCTGTGCCCTAAGGGTTAGGGCAAGAAAGATTTACAGGCCAAGCGGCGGGAATTTGCCCCTGTTGACGGTAGTAACCGTGTGGCGTGACAGCTGTGGCTGTGTTGCCGCATAGTAGAGTTAGTGAGGCCCAGAGTAGGCTTCAAGGTGCGAGGATCTCTCGAAAGAGCGAGAGTTTTATGGCGCCGTTCTGATGGATCGGTGTAATGGCAAGGATTGCCACCGCAGGATTTGCGAGTTAATCACCAGAGTTGGTGGACAGTTATTCGTGGTGCCTCAACCTAGTTGGGGGAGGTGTACAGGAGTTATACGCGTGTATAAGCAAGTTGCTTAACACTAGATATTTGCGAGTTAGCATAGGGGTGCTGGATGCCCAACTGTTTGGGTGCTCATGGAGCACAAGTATCGTTTAGCCCGAGAGAGCTGATTAGGTGGCGCATTAGCCTTTGCCCAGTGTGGCCAGAGTTGATAGATTGTTTGGGTCATAGATTGATGACTAGTTAGTTGGGTTTTGCTCAGTGGAGCGTAGTGGTCGCGTGGCGACGATTAGCGGGCTCGCTTGGGGACGATCCGTGCCTGGACCATGTTTGTGGACTGTGGGCCTATAGCCCAGTTGTCACGCCCGGGTGTAAACCAGAACCCGGGCCCGTCTACAGATCCGCCGTATACACGGAATTTCCCGTGTATACGAAGCGCTGGTAACCTGCTCAAATATAGATGATATAATAAAAGAGCATAAACAGAGCTAAACTACAACTAATACATCTCAGATAAAGCAGGAAGGTAAAGTGCAGGAGTAAACTCTCAATAATACAAATATCTCTCCCATCTCACTAATCAAATACAACCAGCTGGCCGAAGCCAGACCCAAAAGAAATGAAAAGTAGAGTATCTGAGAGTATCGGGGTACATCTAGTAACTGAACTGGTGCCTGGGTAGACCGCTATCTAATCCGCGATCCTCTTACCTCGGTCCGCTGAGGAGGGGCCCGCAACTGCCGCAGATGACTCTGCAAAACAAAGGGGAAGAAAAGAAGAAAACAGTGGGGAGTGAGAACTACTATAGAACAGTAGCCTCCTCCTAGTGGGTGAACCTCAACTCAAATGTGCCCACTAGGACTACAAGAGGCGGAAAAAGGTGAACAAAGGTGGTAAGCTGTAAATAAGACTGCTGATGATGTGTAGAGCTACCACTACATGCCTCTAATGAGCTAACTGAAAGTATAGCTATATGTATGCATCAGAATGTAAATGCCTGCCTGTCTAGACACAAACGATACACCAGTAAGCACCGGTACTGCCTGCTCTGCCTGCCAAATCGGGTATGCCAGCCTACGCATAACACCGATAGGGGATGAGAGTCTCGAAGACTCGAAGCCTGTAAGACGCACACTCCGGAGTGGCACTCGAGGGGAGCGACCCACACGAGTCAAGTGCCTCAGTAACAAGTATCAAAGTCAGCAGGACTGGATCACGACACTGATCTAAGTGGAAAACCCATCCACTAAAAGAAGCCCAAATCCTCCATCCCAATCTGATGCAATAACCACTGTCCGGTCAACCGCCAAAGATCCGCGGTTGCCACCATGCCCTGCCCTCACAGCCTGCCTGTCCCGAAACCCACAACTGTCTGACTACACTATTCCAGCCCCTGCTCGAACCTGAGCGCACTAACCCCCAAATCTAGATAAAAGGAGAGAATATAAAAGCATGGTTTCTCCTAAGTCAGTTCCAACATGATAGTGTAGCAGAAAAAGGTGGCTTAACTACGTGACCATTCAAGCATGCAAAGTCCTTTATTATTATTAAAACATGGTTCAAGTATTCTAGTTCTCACAAAGTAGAGGTACGCCGTTTAAATAAGCTTCCATTTTACTAAGTTGCCCCAAGTTAGTTTATGTATATGTAAAAGCGGTCCCATCATGTATATGCATTCTGTCCATTTTCAACAAGGCTAATCCCGTGGTTTTAGGCGACATATTGTTTGCAAGAATGAACCATTAATTATCACTTAGTCCTTTTGAAGTCACAAAATCTAGTTATAAATCCAATTCTCTGATTAGCATGCCAGATTCATTTTACCGGTTCTTTTAGCAATGTAATAAAGAAGCAACTCAAATAGGCCTAGTGGGGACATCACAAGTGGGAGGTTAACAACGGTACCCACCTCGAGCGCTAAATCCGGTCCTCGAAGGCTAAGTCCGCGCCCGATCCGAAAATCCCGCAACACTGCGAAACGTGCCCAAGAAATTCCCAGAAAAAATACTACTGCGATCTACGCGACGACCCGGTCGAAACAAGTACCTTCGGGGAAAATTCAGAAAATTCCAAGAAAATTTGGGGAGATTCCTCGCGACGCGTAGATGCAAAACGCCTTTTGAATCACCCCAATCCGAGGTCTGTGCGCGAAGTTATCACCAAAACAACACAGTGCTGTCGTGAAGACGAGGGCGCAAGAATGGCTGAAAAATACTGCCTGGGTAGCTCGGGAGAGCTAAAACACTGTCGCTGCGCCGAAGAAGAACCCAGGAATGCAACGTCGCGCCGCGCCGAAGAATCCAAATCTCAAAGTGCGTGCCACCACAAATCCTCAAACTTCACCAGGAGATGGAGAACTCGAAGGGGAGCAACTTTGCTGAAGACACCTTGGTGAGATGAGGCTCGGAAGTGGTGGAAAAAGCGAGAAGAATGGGGCTCGGGCTGAATAAATAGGCCACTCAAAAGAAACAATTGGGGAAATGACCTCTGGGTCCCCACTTTCGGGCGCCCGAAAGTTTCCGGGCGCGCACAGTGCGGCCCGGCCCAAACTTTCGGGCGCGCACAGTGCGGCCCGGCCCAAAGCGCCCCGTCGGACGGGATCCGGAATCCGTCCGACCCGCCTCCCTGCCTGCCACGCGTCGCCCAAACAGCCGACAGCCGCCGCCTCCACTCCCGCTGCGCCACGTGGCCACCCCCGGGAGCCGACACGCGTTCCTGGTCAGCCGGTCAGTCGCGCCTGCCCGAACAGTCTGCGCCCGCAGCCCCTCCTGCCCGCACAGTTGACCGGCCAATAGGAGAGCGCCACGTGTCCTGCCTCTGACCGCTGCACCCGTGCACGAACCTCCGTGAGCCCGAACCAATGGTACCTGCCACGTGTCCACCCCGGTGCACCGTGAACCAAAGCCCAACCATCCTGCTCTGTAGACCGGGAGCTGTGAGCCAGCTAACGGGGTGATGCCACGTGTCCTCCGCCTTGGTGCACGACGGCCGGGTGGACCGCGCGCCTGCCCGCGCGCCCGCGCGCTGCCCGCGCCCTGTGCCGCCGCTGCTCCGCCTGCCCGAGGCCGCGCCGCCGCCCGCTGACGCTGCCCGCCGCCGCCGCCGCCGCCGGCGATCGCCGGAGTTACTGTTCTAGCATGAACAGTACTCGAAGCTCAGAAAAATGCAGTAAATAGTCCGTTTTGACCGTTTTCGCGCGCTGAATCCGAATTTGATGTCCGTTTCGCCAAATTCCCACTCTAAAAATTGTCAAATGCCCCCGGAAAGGTATTTTAATCCGGATTTCGTGCTGAGCCCAAATGTGATATCCATTTTGCGCGAAAACACCTCTAAACATCCGACGGGGTCCCCCGATCACCCGCGTGATCCAATCTAAGCCCGGAGTTCATCACTCATGTCCAAATTGGCGCCTGAACACCGCCGACATGCCCCGTAGGCCTCCAGAAGCTGCCGGCCACCCTGTAAAAGCCCTGTAAAATTCCGGATCATCACATCCTCCCCCACTAAAAGAAAGTTTCGTCCTCGAAACTAAAGTCATACCTCAAGCCGGGGCCTCGAACAAGTGGGGGTGGGCATCCATCATCGCTGACTCCAGCTCCCAAGTAGCCTCGCGCTCACCCTGGTTGCTCCACAGAACCTTCACATAAGGGATGGCCCGGCTGCGCAGCTCTCTAACCTTGTGGTCCAAAATCTGCAGTGGCCGCTCGACATAGCTCAAGTCCTCCGCAACCTCCAGTGGGGCGAAATCAATGATGTGCGACGGGTCATGAACATATCTCCTCAGGGTGGATACATGAAACACGTCGTGAACACCAGCCAATCTGGGAGGAAGTGCAAGCCGGTTGGCAACTGGCCCAATGCGCTCCAATACCTCAAAAGGTCCAATATAACGAGGGCTCAGTTTTCCACGAATCCCAAATCTCCGAATCCCCTTCGAAGGCGAGACTTTCAAAAAGACATGATCGCCCACCTGAAACTCCAAGTCTCGCCGTCGGGTGTCAGCATAACTCCTCTGCCGGCTCTGAGCGGTCTCAAGATGTCGTCGAATCAGTCTGACCTTCTCCTCTGCCTCCAATAGTAGATCAGGACCCAAGGTCTTCTTCTCATCCACATCACTCCAATATAGGGGTGACCGACACTTGCGCCCATACAACGCTTCAAACGGAGCCATCTGGATGCTCGCTTGATAGCTGTTGTTGTACGCAAACTCAACCAATCCCAGGTGTCGGTGCCACCCTCCCCCAAAATCCAGAACGCATGCTCGCACATATCCTCGAGGGTCTGAATGGTGCGCTCTGACTGTCCGTCCGTCTGTGGGTGAAATGCTGTGCTGAAGCGAAGCTGTGTCCCCAGGGCCGTCTGTAAACTCCTCCAGAAGTGTGAGACAAACCTCGAGTCCCTATCCAATACAATGGAAATGGGTATCCCGTGCAATCTGACCACCTCAGCCAAGTACATCTGTGCCAGTCGATCCAATGGCCAAGTCATCTGAACTGGTAAAAAGTGGGCGGATTTGGTGAGCCTGTCCACGACCACCCAGATCGCATCCGCTCCAGTCTGAGCTCTCGGCAATCCAGTGACAAAATCCATAGTGATATGGTCCCACTTCCATTCAGGGATTGGGAGACTCTGCAATTTGCCAGCAGGTACACGATGCTCAGCCTTTACTTGCTGACAAGTTAGGCAGTGTGCCACAAATCTGCCAATATCTCTTTTCATGCCGCTCCACCAAAACTGTGCCTTGAGGTCCTTATACATCTTAGTCCCACCAGGATGGATGGTATAAGGTGTATAATGAGCCTCCCGCAAGATCTGCTCTCGAATCTCTGAGTCCATAGGCACGCAAGCTCGGTCCCTGTACCGTAGTACTCCCGCAGCATCGACTGAAAAATCCCCTATCTCGCCAGCCTGAATCTGCTCTCGAATCCTCATCAAGTGGGGGTCCTCACTCTGTTTCTCCCGAATCCTGTCTAACAGAGTGGGCTGCTCGACTAATGACAGGAGTCTAGCAGAAACCCCAGGGGACACCACCTCAAGCTCTAATCGCCTCATCTGCTCCAGTAATGGCGCCTGGTCGGTGATCATCAAGGATAGGCTCTGCACTGCTCTCCTGCTCAGGGCATCCGCGACCACGTTTGCCTTGCCGGGATGGTAGAGTATGTCCACATCGTAGTCCTTTAACAGCTCCAACCATCTGCGCTGTCTCAAATTGAGTTCCTTCTGGGTGAACAGATACTTCAAGCTCTTGTGGTCGGTGTAAATCTCGCAGTGCTCCCCATACAGATAATGGCGCCACAACTTCAGTGCGAAAATCACAGCAGCTAGCTCCAAGTCATGGGTAGGGTAATTCTTCTCATAATACTTGAGTTGCCGTGAAGCATAAGCAATTACCCTGCCCTCCTGCATCAGCACGCAACCAAGTCCACTGTGCGATGCGCCACTGTAGATCACGTATCCTTTCCCCATAACAGGGAGGGAAAGGATAGGAGCTGACATCAATCTGCTCTTCAGTTCCTCGAAGCTTCTCTGGCAATCTCACTCCAGATGAACTTAATTCCTTTGCGCGTCAAACGAGTGAGTGGTGCGGAAAGTTTCGCAAAACCTTCCACAAACCGACGGTAATATCCTGCCAAGCCCATAAAACTGCGAACCTCTGCTACCGTCGTCGGTCGGGGCCAATCCCGGACTGCCTCAATCTTCGCCGGGTCTACCGCCACTCCTGCGGCTGAGATCACATGGCCCAAAAAGGCAACCTCTCGAAGCCAAAACTCGCACTTAGACAGCTTGGCATACAACTTCTTCTCCCTAAGAAGTTGCAGCACAATCCTCAGGTGCTCCTCGTGCTCCCCATCGCTCCGAGAATAAACCAGGATGTCATCGATGAACACTACCACAAACCGGTCAAGATAAGGTCGAAAGATCCTGTTCATCAAATCCATAAATGCGGCAGGGGCATTAGTCAATCCAAAAGGCATGACAGTGAACTCATAATGCCCGTACCGAGTCCTGAATGCTGTCTTTGAAACGTCCTCGGCCTTCACCTTCAGTTGGTGGTAACCAGACTGTAAGTCGATCTTAGAGAAGACACAAGACCCTTGCAGCTGATCAAATAAGTCATCGATGCGCGGCAAAGGGTACTTGTTCTTGATGGTCACTTTATTCAGCTCTCGGTAATCCACACAAAGTCGAAGCGAACCATCCTTCTTCTTCACGAACAGCACCGGCGCTCCCCAAGGTGATACACTCGGCCTCACGAAACCCTTATCCAATAAATCCTGGAGTTGCGCCTTCAACTCTCGCAGCTCAGCCGGTGCCATTCGGTAAGGGGCCTTGGAGATTGGCGCAGTTCCTGGAACTACGTCAATCAAAAACTCAATCTCCCTATCCGGCGGCATACTAGTCAGCTCTGGTGGGAAAACATCCGGGAACTCGTGGACAATAGGGATATCCGCGAGTCCCGGCGCCGCCGCAGGCCCCTCAACCACACTGGCCAAAAAGGCCACGCATCCACTGCGCATCATCTGCCTCGCACGAGAAGTCGAAACTATCGAGGCGAAGAAAGTACTCTGGCATCCTCTGTACACAATCACCTCCTGGCCTGGCTCGCTAAAAGTCACCGTCCTCGCGGCACAGTCAATAGTCGCATAATAGCGAGTCAGCCAGTCCATCCCAAGTACCATATCAAAGTCTCGCAGCTGACTCAGGACCATCAGGTCCGCTGGCAGATCCACGACTCGATCTGTACAGGGCAAGACCAACAACACTCCTCTACAAGCCAAAGTATGCTCCGGAACCTGTACCTCTAACGCCGTGGCAACCGACTAACTCGAGTCCATGGAGATGCGAATGCTTACT
>JAQOTM010000063.1:184774-296562 GCA_029168755.2 Tillandsia fasciculata | reverse complement strand
GCAATAAAACCCAATGCGGAAAAATAAATGAACACGCAAGATTTTTACGTGGAAAAACTCCAAACCGGAGTAAAAAACCACGGGACCGATAACACGGCGAAATCCACTAGAATTAACACACGTACAAGGTGATATAACGTACTCACAGACGACTCAACCTTTTACCATACGCTCCTAGTAGATCTTCTCCGCTCGCTCCACGACGCTTCTCGAATCCACGATCTGCGCCCAACGCTGAATCCACAGCGTCCAACGTCGAGTCCACGACGTCCAACCGAATCCACGGTCTTCACCCAGTAGCACGCTTCGAATCCACGAACGTACCTCGCTTCGAATCCACGAAAGCGGTTGCACCTTGAATCCACAAGGCCACGCGAGTCCACGCGCCGATTTAGGGTAAATCGTTGTTTTTGGTTGGTGATGATCCGCCGAATACTTAGATTAGAAATAGATCGGAAATACCATCTAAGTATTCATTGATTTGATTCTACTCAAAATCTGAGTTTGGAAAACCTAGAATCAAATCAATCAATATAGATGAAGAAACATAGAATTAATCTATTGATTTCCTTTCTTCTCTATATGTGGATTTTTCTCTTTCGGTCGTATTTTTCTATTATATTCTGATTTTTTTTTTCGATGCCCTAAAAATGAATCATAGGGTCTATATATAGGTTAGAAACCATTGGAAGAAGATAAGGATCAAAAACCATCCGTTTCTGGAAATTTTCAGACGGCGATCCGGATCGGATTAGCTGTGATCCGGATCGTCGTAGCGTGATAGACAATTCCAGAAAACAGGGTTCGGGATCCGGATCGAAGTTCCTGATCCGGATCGTTCATACAGTTTCACCAAACACCATGTTCGGGATCCGGATTGCAAAGCCTGATCCGGATCGTTCAAGCAAAAGGTAAAACTAGTGTTCGGGATCCGGATCAAAGGATGCTGCGATCCGGATTGAACCAGTGTATGAACGAACACCCTTCGGGATCCGGATTGCAAGGTCTGATCCGGATCCTGAACATGTCCCATGTCCAGTTTTTGATGTTTATGCAATTAAAAATTCTTCCAAGTGTTTCTACACTACAAGAAGTATTCGGATCACCAAAAATCTTTAGTTAAACATACCTGATCCTTTTGAATTCTTCTTTCTTGAGATTGAGGTATATGATCCAAACTTTTCTCATCTTCAATCTTCAAGACTTAACACTTTCACGAAATACGCCAACTCAAATTCCGTAACAATCTCCCCCTTTGGCGGTTTCGTGACAAAACACAAATCCACTAAAGAAAATTCAAAAAGATATTTTTGTTGCTATCACCATACAACAAAAATTTACAATGAAGATCCAAAAATTTAAATACATGAGATAAACTCCTAAAACAGACTCTAGACTTAGACATCTGTACTCTCTGCAAAAGAAATCATTCTTGACAAAAAAATCGTTAGATACCTCAAGAATTGAGCATACAAAACCAAGCAGAGATAGAGTTTATACTCATCATGACATTTAGTAATTCAGATATGTAATAAGATCATAATCAAAAACCAACATATCTTCTAAGCAATAAGATTCCAAATGTCATAACTTTGTTTGTTAGTAATCAAACAACTTGTTAGTCATATTACATGCCCAAATAGTTAGTCAAATAGTTAGTAGGGACATGCAACAAATCACAAGATAACCGAGTTGTGATACTTACCTTCCACCAAAGTCAAAGTTTGAGTTCGTTCAAAGTTCTCACACAAAGTTCTCTCTACTCTCTCTCCCCCTTTTTGTCACAAACAAAGCCAAAAATGTAGCAAAACTACAAAGTGTAAGGAGAGTTAAAAGTTCCAATATCAAGAAAAACCTGAGAACTAAAAAAACTAAAAACTAAGTCCTAAAAACTGAAATCCTGCACACACAAAAAAAATAGTCAATCCGAGGTGTCAGAACTGGTGCAACTGAGCTTGCTCAAAATCCCTTTGAGCAATTTTGATATATGTGAATACTTCTTCTTGATTTTCATATGCTCAGATGAAATGTGCCGAAGTTCTTTGGAAATCCTTTCTTGTTCAGCAGAGAGTTTTTGCTGCTCCTGACGAATGGATGCCAACGCATCTGTTTCTGATGTCATTCTCTTGGAGGTTGATGGATTTTGCGTAGACGCAGATGGTGCGTTCTGGCCCTCAATCCATGGAGATTTACTCTGTTGAACTTCAGAGAATGAGCGTGCTCTAGTACGAGGCTCATTAAGTAGAATGCCGCCTTCTTTGACATTCTTCCGTCGTGTGTATTGTTTCGTCGTTGAGGCAGATTTCATTAGTCTTTTGCCTTTCAAATAGTTTCTGTCTTCCTTATCACATTTTTGTTGATTTATCCTGAGGAATTCTTCCCACTCCTTTTCGTCAAAGTCTGAGCTGTTGTGACGCCCCACTTCCCAGGGGGTCACCCATCCTAGAACTACTCTAGCTCTAGCACGCTTAACTCTCATGTTCCTCTTGGATCTTGCTACCATCCAAAATGCTATAGCCGGGTTAGAGATTTAGTCCTATTATATCATTTATATAGAGGACTAATCCAAATTCCGGGGGTGTCACATTCTTCCCCCCTTTAAGCCCTGACGTCCACGTCAGGCTCAAGCACACTCACAAGCACCAGGCGATGTGAGATTCGTCTCGCTAGCCTTAGCCGACCTTGTGAGGAGCTGCACTCCACTCACAACGGTCATTAGCCGGGGAGCCTCGCTCTACCCGCTAAACAACCCTGGCTCAGCCGAGACTCATCTCACATTTCCGGCTGGTGAATGGCTCTGATACCACTGTGACGCCCCACTTCCCAGGGGTCACCCATCCTAGAACTACTCTAGCTCTAGCACGCTTAACTCTCATGTTCCTCTTGGATCTTGCTACCATCCAAAATGCTATAGCCGGGTTAGAGATTTAGTCCTATTATATCATTTATATAGAGGACTAATCCAAATTCCGGGGGTGTCACAGCTGTCTTCATCCGCTTCTCTTGTCTTGTCTCGAGTTGTGTCAACCTGTTCCTCTTTGACTGTTGCACGTGTGTGCACCATCGAAACCAAGAGAAGAATGATCCAAGAGAATGCCATTGCTGTGTGCGCTTTAAGAAGATTGAAATCCTGTGAAGAACAACTCAAGAACACGAAAAATCGTCAATTTTGAAAAATTTGAAAAATTGTACCCAAACAATCATAATCATGTAGAGAAGCCAAGAATCAAATTAGTTTTGCAAAAAGAATTTTAAAAATAGATCAATTCCATGATTTTCAAAAATTCCTCTTTTATGCCCTAAAACAGAATTTTTAGAAATCGAAGCCCAAAAATTCGTTAATCTTGAGAAAACCCAGCATATAATCAAAACTAATCTACCCAGAGTTCTTATTTCAAAAGAAATTTGATCAAAAACCATTCACAAACGAAAAAGATCCAGAAATTTCATCACGTTTTGATGAAAATATGGAAAACTGTGAAAAACCGAGATTTTGATCAATAAAACTTACTTGGAATCGAAGAACTTTGAGTTTGGAAAGCTCCAAGATGCAAGAAATCTAGAGAGAGAAACTCTAGAGGCTTAAGAACAAAGATTAGTAAAAGAAATCAAAAACCCTCTTGTTCTTATTAAAACCCTAGCCGTGATCCGGATCGGATCGAGAATGTGATCCGGATCGGCTACCCGCAGGAAAAATCCTGCGTTCGGGATCCGGATCACTTATCCGATCCGGATCGGCTCCAACTTTTTCTTCAGAAAAATTCAGAAAAATTCCATAAAATCCAGAAAAAGTATGTAAGCACTTTACCATATCAACTTTAAACAAAAATCATCGTTTCATACAACAAGAAATAGATTATACAAAATCTATCAAAAATACTCAAAAATGAAACGAAAATTTACGAAATTAAAACACTTAAAGTTGAACAACTTCAATCACATCTATCCTGATCTTATGCGTAATGCCTTTATCAAATCATCAATTTTGGTAAAGAAAATGAAATACCAAGATCAATAGATGTTTGAAATCCCAGATAAGTTAGATAATATATCTAGACAATCTGTTGAAGGAGTGGCTCTTTGAGCATCTTTTATCAAAAATCCCACCTTATACCAACCATGAAATTTGACTGAGTCAAGTATTTCAATATGCATTTCATCAATCAAAATTGAAAACAATGCTTTGTATTCATGTGGTAGCACACAGTACTCGGACGACTTCTTTTCCTCCATGTGGTGGTAGTTTTCACACTCCTCATTGGGATGTAACTCTTTCCACATCTTTTGAGCATTTTACATTTCTTTGACTCCCCCTCAATTGGCTATCAATTATTTAATATATAAGGTATTCAACCAAAAATTGATCTCGCATTCATACTCGACTAAGCAATCAAATAAGATAATGACTATACCAAGAGATCATTGAGAGAGAAATTGACTTTGATCACTTAAAAGATGACTTAATTAACATAAATGATCATTGCAACATTGAAATATTATGATATCAAAAGCATAATAAATTTCTAAATGCATAAAAGGATGCAATTAAAGTCAATTATGATTTATGCTCAATTAATGTCCTATGTACAAACATAGATAAAGAACAAAACAAAAACAAAAACAAAACCTAACCTAAGCAAAGGTTTCAAAAGAGGTTATTTCAAGGAAAGCATGCCAATTGCTTTACGCAAGTGAATAAAACGTTTTTGATCCAAAGGTTTTGTTAAGATATCAGCTAATTGATCCTCAGTTGAAATATATGACAGTTGAAGAATATTTGATTCAACTAGCTCTCTAAGAAAATGATATCTAAGTTCAATATGTTTTGTTCTAGAGTGCAACACAGGGTTTTTAGAAATGTTAATAGCACTAGTGTTGTCACATAAAATGGTTACCGAAGATGCTGAAATCCGGAAATCGCTCAACACGCTTTTCATCCAAATCAATTGGGTTGAACAACTTCCTGCTGAAATGTACTCCGCTTCGGCAGTCGAGAGTGCTATGCAGTTCTGCTTTTTACTGTGCCATGCAACAAGGCAATGGCCAAGATAGAAGCATGCACCACTCGTGCTTTTCCGATCATCCACTGATCCAGCCCAATCGGCATCTGAGTATCCAACAATATCCAAACTTGTTCCCATAGGATACCAAATTCCGAAATTGATTGTACCTTTGATATACCGGATGATCCGTTTCACCGCTTTCAGGTGAACCTCCTTCGGTGCTGATTGATATCTCGCGCAAATCCCAACACTGAAGGATATATCCGGGCGACTAGCCGTGAGATATAGTAGACTTCCAATCATACTGCGATACAGTTTCTCGTCTACATTCTCACTATGTGATTCACTTCCAAGTCCCTTATGGCTAGTTCCCATTGGAGTCGGAAAATCCTTAGAATTTTCTAGATCAAACTTTTTGACCAACTCCATTGCATACTTGGATTGACACAAGTGAATTCCTTCATCGTTTTGTTTAACTTGTAATCCAAGAAAATAAGTCAATTCGCCCATCATGGACATCTCAAATTCGCTTTCCATGGTCTCCGCGAATTTAGAAGCATCATTATCTCTTGTTGCGCCAAATACAATGTCATCGACATAGATTTGTGCTACAATGAAATTGTTTTGATAATGCTTCACAAAGAGAGTCCTGTCAGCTCCCCCTCGAGTATAGCCCTTTTCCAAAAGGTGCTTTGTCAACCTTTCGTACCATGCTCGCGGTGCTTGTTTCAGACCGTAAAGAGCCTTTTTCAGACGAAAAACATGGTTAGGTAGTTTATGATCCACAAAACCTTTCGGTTGAGCCACATAAACTTCCTCATTTAAAAACCCATTTAAAAAGGCGCTCTTAACGTCCATTTGAAATAATTTGATTTTAAAATGACAAGCAATCGCAAACAATATACGAATGGACTCGAGTCTAGCTACAGGGGCGAAAGTTTCATCAAAGTCTATACCTTCTACTTGAGAGTAGCCTTGAGCAACTAACCTTGCTTTGTTCCTGATGATAGTACCTTCTTCATTTTTCTTGTTCTTGAAAATCCATTTGGTACCTATCACATTGTGTTGCTTCGGAGGCTTCGTTAATTCCCAGACTTTGTTTCGCTCAAATTGATGGAGCTCTTCCTGCATTGCTTTAATCCAGTAGTCATCTTGAAGAGCTTCATCAACATTCTTTGGTTCGATTTGAGATACATAGCATGCAAATCCGCAAACCAATTGTCTCCGTGTTCTAACTCCTTCTTGTGGATCTCCAATGATGTTCGATTCAGGGTGATCCTTGGAGATGCGTAACGTTTGAGGTAAGGAGTAGTCGGAGGTACACGAGATGATTCCTGCACATCAGATAAACTTGAAGAACCGTTAGATGCATCATTATTATCGAAAGAATTGTTAGAAGAAGATGCATTAGCAGGTGTATCATCATCAAGAGAGATATCGAGGGTAGATTTTTCAGATTCAAAGTGAAAAGCTTCATCTACCTTAACATTTATCGATTCTACGATCGTCTTAGATTCTAAGTTAAAAACTCGATATGCTCTACTGTTTGTAGAATAACCTAAGAAAATCCCTTCGTCACTTCGAGAGTCAAATTTTCCAAGATTTTCGCGATCACGTAAAATAAAACACCGACTCCCAAAGATACGAAAATATTTGATGTTAGGTTTTCTACAAAACCATAGTTCATATGGTGTATTCAAAGTCCCCGGGCGCAAATACACGCGATTAATAACATAGACAGCAGTGTTCACCGCTTCAGCCCAAAAATATAAAGGTAGGTTCCGGCTATGAAGCATAACACGTGCCATCTCCTGTACGACCCTGTTTTTGCGCTCGACTACACCATTCTGTTGAGGTGTATAAGGTGCTGAGAATTCATGTTTAATGCCATTAGAAGTGCAAAAATCAATGAATTTGGAATTTATGAATTCTCCACCTCTATCACTTCTAACACGAGTAATCTTTTCATTCTTTTCAATCATAATACGATGGCAAATCTCGTGAAAAGAATCAAAAGTATCAGCTTTCTCTTTTAAAAATGCTACCTGTGATATCTAGGATCATCCGCAGAGCTGTTTCGGTGTGTTGGGGTGGCTATTGGAGGCCTACGCGGTGTGTTGGAGGTGTTTGGGGCATAATTGGACACAAGTGTTGGACTTCGAGCTTAAATGGATCACTTGGGTGATCGTTTGACCCCCATCGGATGTTTAGAGTTGTTTCCGCGCAAATCGGATATCAAAATTTGGACTCAGCGCGAAATTTGGACTGAAATACCATTCCGGGGGCATTCGGCAATTTTTAGAGTGAGAATTTGGCGAAACGGACGTCAAATTCGGATTCAGTGCGCGAAAACGCTTCAGATGGACTATTTACGGCATTTTTCTGAGCTTCGGGTACTGTTCACCGCCGGAACAGTAACTCCGGCGATCGCCGGTGGCGGCGGCGGCGGCGGGCAGCGTCGGCGGGGCGCGGCGCGGCCTCGGGCAGGCGGAGCGGCGGCGGCGCGCGGCGCGGGCAGGGCGCGGGCAGCGCGCGGGCGCGCGGGCAGGCGCGCGGTCCACCCGGCCGTCGTGCACCAGGCGAAGGACACGTGGCATCACCCGGTTGGCTGGCTCACCGCTCCCGGTCTACAGAGCAGGATGGTTGGCTTTGGTTCACGGTGCACCGCGTTGGACACGTGGCATCTCACTATTGGTTCGGCTCTCAGCAATTTGTGCACCGGGTGCACCGGTCAGAGGCAGGACACGTGGCGCGCTCCTATTGGGCGGTCAACTATGCGGGCAGGAGGGCAGCGGGCGCAGACTGTGCGGGCAGGCGCGGCGGTACTGTTGGTCGGGGACGCGTGTCGACTCCCGGAGGTGGCCACGTGGCGCAGCAGGAGTGGTCGCGGCGGCTGTCGGCTGTTTGGGCGACACGTGGCAGGCGGGGAGGCGGGTCGGACGGATTCCAGATCCCGTCCGACGGGGAGCTTCGGGCCGGGCCGCACTGTGCGCGCCCGAAAGTTCGGGCCGGGCCGCACTGTGCGCGCCCGGAAACTTTCGGGCGCCCGAAAATTGGGACCCAATGGTCATTTTCGAAAAGGTTTAGTGAGGCCTATTTATACAGCCCGAGCTCCCTTCTTCTTGCTTTTTCCACCATTTCCGAGCCTCATTTCACCAAGGTGTCTTCAGCAAAGTTGCTCCCCTTCGAGTTCTCCATCTCCTGGTGAAGTTTGAGGATTTGTGGTGGCACGCACTTCGAGATTTGGATTTTTCGGCGCGGCGCGACGTTGCATTCCTGGATTCCTCTTCGGCGCAGCGACAGTGTTTTAGCTCCCCCGAGCTACCCCGGCTGTATTTTTCAGCGATTCTTGCGCCATCGTCTTCGTGACAGGTAGGGCTACATTTCTTGTTTCTACTGGTTTTTCCCCATTCCGAGGTTTTCATGGGTTTTTCGGGTCATCTTGTGACCTCTTTTTCTGGGGTGGAATTGTGGATAGCACAGTATTGTTTTGGGGATATCTCCGCAACCGGACATCGGATTGAGGCGATTCAAAAGGCGTTTTGCATCTACGCATCGCAAGGAGTCTCTCTGAATTTTCTTGGATTTTTGTGGAATTTCCCTGAAGGTGAGAACCCCTTTTTACAGAACTTTGTAGCACAGTTTTTGGGTGGAAGTATTGTTCGGGGTGGTTCCCTTGTCGATTTTGGTTCTCAGCGTAGAAAAATCGTGTGGAAACGTGCAGGTACTCGTTTCGACCGGTTCGTCGCGTAGATCGTGAGTGTATTTTTCCTGGAATTTCTTGAGCAGATCTCGCAGGTGAAAAAGGCTAAACTGTGGACTGATTGTATTATGGACAGATTTTGGTGTGAGCATTGTATGTTAATTGTGCTTGTTCTTTTGGGGCATTTTGTGCAGTACCGTGGTGATCGTTGAGACCGGGCGCGGACTTCGCTGTTGGGATCAGGATTTAGCGCTCGAGGTGGGTGGTTGTTTCTTCCCTCTATTTTGACATGCTCACTAGGAATATTGGAGTGATCCCCTTTATTGGACATCTTGATTAATCATGATCGGGGTTGGGTTTATGCATGCCGGTGTGGGAATAGGGTTGCTTTGATAGCGGTTAACCTTGCATGTGGAATGAAATATTTATGTTGGACTATTTGATTATCCTGTTGATGGTACTACTTGAGGGTAGATGACATGCGTAGGTGGATACTGTTAATGATTAATGCCTTTAATTATATTTCCTTGAGAACACTTGCATGCTTGTATGGACATCTAGATAGGCCATCTTTTATTGCTACACTATCATATTGGGATTTGACTTAGGAGAAACCATGATTGCCTTCTTTCTCCTTCTTATTTAGACTTTCGAGTCATGTTGCTCGGGTTCGAGCGGGGGTTTGGGATAGTGTAGCCGGGACCTTGGGGTCGGAGACAGGGTGTACTCGATGTCGGACTTGGGGGTTATTGCGGCAACCGCGGACAGTAGGCGGTTGACCGGATATCGATTGTTCTACCCGATTGTGGATCTTGGATTTTGGGACAGGCAGGCTTGATGGCAGGGTATTGCGGCAACCGCGGACCTTGGGCGGTTGACCGGAGGTTGCTTATGCATCAGATTGGGTATCAGGTCTCTAGTGGATGGGGTTTCCCACTATTTGTTTATCTTGCATCAGGTTGGGATCGGTTTCCCTTTAGTGGATGGGTTTTTCCACTTTGATCAGAGTCATGATCCAGTCCTGCTGATCTATGATACTTGTTACTCAGGCATTTTACTCGTGTGGGTCGCTCCCCTCGAGTGCCACTCCGGAGTGTGCGTTTTACAGGCTTCGAGTCCTCGGGACTCTCATCCCCTATCGGTGTTATGCGTAGGCTGGCATACCCGATTTGGCAGGCAGGCAAGGCAGGCAGTACCAGTGCTTACTGGTGTATCGATTGGGTCTAGACAGGCAGGCATTTACATTCTGATGCATACAGTTAGCTATCTCTTTAGCTTGGCATATTAGAGGCATAGTAGTGGTAGTTCCTGTTTTCAGCAGTCATCATTGCTTACCACACTTCTTTCCTTTTTGCCTCTGGTAGACCTAGTGGGTGTGTCAGGGTTTGAGGTTTTACCCACTAGGGGAGGCTACTGGTTTACTGGTAGTCTCACCCCCATTCTTCTTTCCTCTTTTCTTCTCCCTTGTTTTGCAGTGTCTTCTGCGGGTGCTGCTGGGTTTCAGCGGCGGGTCGAGGAGAGAGGACGGCTGAGTAGATAGACTTCGAGGCAGGATGAGCGTGTTAGCTGGACTGTTGGTGTACCCGTGTTTCCTCAGACGATTGTACTTTTACTTTGGGACTGGCTTTTGCCAGCAGGTTGTATTTATTTTGGTGAGCTGGGAGAGACAGATGTATCATTTATACAGATATATTGTATTTTATTTCCAGCTTCAGTCTGAGATATATTAGTTTTAGTTCAGCTCTGTTTTTATTGCTCATTTATTTTATCTCTTATATATCTGAGCAGGTTTGGCGCTTCGTGTACGCGGGAAATACCGTGTGCACGGCGGATCTGTAGACGGGCCCGGGTTCTGGTTTACACCCGGGGCGTGACAGCTACCCAAGAATATCTAGAGAAATCATCAACCAATAAGAAAATATACCATTTACCTCCCAAAGATGGTTGACGAGTTGGCCCCATTAAATCCATGTGCAAAAGTTCCAAAGGCCGTTTTGTACCAATGTGGTTCAAGTTCTTGTGTGCGGTCCTTGACTGTTTTCCCTTTTGGCAACCGCTGTGATGATCCGAAATTTTACAGGGCTTTCACAGGGTGACCGGCAGCTTCTGGAGGCCTACGGGGCATGTCGGCGGTGTTCGGGCGCCAATTTGGATACAAGTGGGGACCTCCGTGCTTAAAATGGATCACGCGGGCGATCGGGGGACCCCGTCGGATGTTTAGAGCCGTTTTCGCGCGAAATGGATATTTAGTTTGGGCTCGGCGCGAAATTTGGACTAAGAATACCTCTCCGGGGGCATTTGACAATTTTTAGAGTGGGAATTTGGCAAAACGGACAGCAAATTCGGACTCAGCGCGCGAAAACGGTCAAAACGGACTATTTACGGCATTTTTCTGAGCTTCGGGTACTGTTCACTGCCGGAACAGTAACTCCGGCGATCGCCGGCGGCGGCGGCGGCGGCGGGCAGCGTCGGCGGGCGGCGGCGCGGCCTCGGGCAGGCGGAACGGCGGCGGCGCGCGGCGCGGGCAGGGCGCGGGCAGCGCGCGGGCGCGCGGGCAGGCGCGCGGTCCACCCGGCAGTCGTGCACCAGGCGGAGGACACGTGGCATCACCCGGTTGGCTGGCTCACCGCTCCCGGTCTACAGAGCAGGATTGTTGGCTTTGGTTCACGGTGCACCGCATTGGACACGTGGCATCTCACTATTGGTTCGGCTCTCAGCAATTCGTGCACCGGGTGCACCGGTCAGAGGCAGGACACGTGGCGCGCTCCTATTGGGCGGTCAACTGTGCGGGCAGGAGGGCAGGCGCGGCAGACCGGGCTGGCCGGGGACGCGTGTCGGCTCCCGGGGGTGGCCACGTGGCGCAGCAGGGGTGGTTGCGGCGGCTGTCGGCTGTTTGGGCGACACGTGGCAGGCGGGGAGGCGGGTCGGACGGATTCCAGATCCCGTCCGACGGGGCGCTTCGGGCCGGGCCGCACTGTGCGCGCCCGGAAACTTTCGGGCGCCCGAAAGTGGGGACCCAGCCGGAATTAAATCAAAAGTTTCTTTTGGTGAGGCCTATTTATACAGCCCGAGCTCTCTTCTTCTTGCTTTTTCCACCATTTCCGAGCCTCATCTCACCAAGGTGTCTTCAGCAAAGTTGCTCCCCTTCGAGTTCTCCATCTCCTGGTGAAGTTTGAGGATTTCTAGTGGCACGCACTTCGAGATTTGGATTTTACGGCGCGGCGCGACGCTCGTTCCTTTGGGTTTCCCTTCGTCGCATTTCAGTGTTTTTACTCCCCCGAGCTACCCCGGCTGTATTTTTCAGCGATTCTTGCGCCATCGTCTTCGTGACAGGTAGGGCTACATTTCTTGTTTCTACTGGTTTTTCCCCATTCCGAGGTTTTCATGGGTTTTTTCGGGTCATCTTGTGACCTCATTTTCTGGGGTGGAATTGTGGACAGCACAGTATTGTTTTGGGGATATCTTCGCGCACAGACATCGGATTGAGGCGATTCAAAAGGCGTTTTGCATCTACGCGTCGCAAGGAATCTCCCCAAATTTTCTTGGAGTTTCCTAAATTTTTCCCGAAGGTGAGAAGCCTCTGTTTACAGTATTTTCAGATTCAGTTTTTGTGATCGACTTGCTTTGGGATGGCTCCCTTGTCGATTTTCGTTCTCAGCACAGAAAAATCGTGGGAAAACGTGCAGGTACTCGTTTCGACCGGTTCGTCGCGTAGATCGTGATAGTGTTTTTCTGGGAATTTCTTGGGCACGTTTCGCAGGTGAAAATGGCTGAACTGTTAAACTGATTTTTTGAGGACAGATTTCGGATTATATTTGGATAGTAATTGTATATGTATTCTTTGGGATTTATGGCGCAGTATTGCGGAGACTTTTGGGGATCGAGCGCGGACTTCGCTGTCAGGACTTGGATTTAGCGCTCGAGGTGGGTACCGTTGTTAACCTCCCACTTGTGATGTCCCCACTAGGCCTATTTGAGTTGCTTTTTACTACATTGCTAAATGAACCGGTAAAAGTGGAAATGGCATGTTAATTGAGAATTGTTACTGTTAGGGCTCGCATCTTAAAATGGACTAAGTATTAATTAATGGATAATTCTTCTAATAGTATGTCA
Organism: Tillandsia fasciculata; assembly: GCA_029168755.2. NCBI lineage: Eukaryota > Viridiplantae > Streptophyta > Magnoliopsida > Poales > Bromeliaceae > Tillandsia > Tillandsia fasciculata. Next base: position 283,743 of record JAQOTM010000063.1, on the reverse strand, counting down.
CCTAAACCTCACGGGGGGGGGAGAGTTTGCTAAGATGGACTATATTGCTTGTACACTTTGGGACCCCTTATGCTTATATGATAAACGGATATGGGATAACTTGACAAATGGAAGTTTTAATTAGTGGCATACCTCTATCTTGTGAAAGATCATAATACTTAAACCCTGCTTTTAAATAAAGGACTTTGCATGCTTGATTGGACATTTAGTTAGGCCACCTTTTTCTGCTACACTATCATGCTGGAATTGACTTAGGAGAAACCATGCTTTTCTCTTCTTTTATCTACATTTGGGGGGATAGTGCGCTCGGGTTCGAGCAGGGGCTGGGATAGTGTAGTCAGACAGTTGTGGGCTTTGGGACAGGCAGGCTGTGAGGGCAGGGCATTGCGGCAACCGCGGACCTTGGGCGGTTGACCGGACAGTGGTTATTGCATCAGATTGGGATAGAGGATTTGGGCTTTCTTTTAGTGGATGGGTTTTCCACTCTGATCAGAGTCATGATCCAGTCCTGCTGACTTTGATACTTGTTACTGAGGCACTTGACTCGTGTGGGTCGCTCCCCTCGAGTGCCACTCCGGAGTGTGCGTCTTACAGACCTCGAGTCTTCGAGACTCTCATCCCCTATCGGTGTTATGCGTAGGCTGGCATACCCGATTTGGCAGGCAGAGCAGGCAGTACCAGTGCATACTGGGTATCGTTTGGGTCTAGACAGGCAGGCATTTACATTCTGATGCATACATATAGCTATACTTTCAGTTAGCTCATTAGAGGCATGTAGTGGTAGCTCTATACATCATCAGCAGTCTTATTTACAGCTTACCACCTTTGTTCATCTTTTTCCGCCTCTTATAGTCCTAGTGGGCACATTTGAGTTGAGGTTTACCCACTAGGAGGAGGCTACTGTTCTATAGTAGTTCTCACTCCCCACTGCTTCCTTTTTCTCTTCCCCTTTGTTTTGCAGAGTCGTCTGCGGCAGTTGCAGGACCCTCCTCAGCGGATCGAGGTAAGAGGATCGCGGACTAGATAGCGGTCTACCCAGGCACCAGTGCAGTTACTAGATGTACCCCGATACTCTCAGATACTCTACTTTTCATTTCTTTTGGGTCTGGCTTCGGCCAGCTGGTTGTATTTGATTAGTGAGCTGGGAGAGACATATGTATTATTGAGAGTTTACTTCTGCACTTTACTTTTCTGCTTTATCTGAGATGTATTAGTTGTAGTTTAGCTCTGTTTATGCTCTTTTATTATATCATCTATATTTGAGCAGGTTACCAGCGCTTCGTATACACGGGAAATTCCGTGTATACGGCGGATCTGTAGACGGGCCCGGGTTCTGGTTTACACCCGGGGCGTGACAGATTAAGTTGGTATCAGAGCTTAGGGATAGGTCAGTTGGGACTTAGGAAACCCTAGGCTTTTGGGCAGACCCTAGGAAGGCAGGACGTGAGTGACGTGACATTATGCGAAAGTCGGCAATTTGGTCATGTGCTTTTGTGACTCTTCCAGGGAAGGAAGAGGGATTGGCATGTCCTATTTCTGGCGAACTATTATGTTGGCTGCAGACAACATAAGGTTACAGAAATAGGAGGATGCCTTTGACTTTCGCTAGATTGGGTCGAGTGTGGTTTCGTTACTGATCTGTGGTTCTCTGTGTGACAGGATGCCTCCCAGGCGGCGGATTCCCACCCGGGGTACCCCTACACCCCCGGAGGGGCCGGAGCAGTCCGGACCTTCAGAGATTGCTGAGTTGAGGGCCATGGTGGCCCAGCTGGCGGAGGGTCACCGCCGGCAGGAGCAGAGGATCGAGCAGCTACTTGCTCAGGTTGGGGCCCCTCCCCCTACTACTGCTGAGGCCCCCGCACCACCTGTTGTACCACCGACTATACCGCTTGTGCCTGCGGCACCATCCTCGAGCAGCGGGGCCCCGGGAGCGATTCGACCTTTGACCCCCACGGAGGAGCAGGATTTCGCTGATAAACTCACCCAGTTCTGTCAGCGGGGACCCCCTAGGTTTTCGGGGCGGAGCACTCACCCTTGGGAGGTTGGGACTTGGCTTTCAGCAATGGAGAAGTTGTTCCGAGACTTCTTCATCGATCAGAAGTACAGGGTACACATGGCTGTGCATTGTCTGGATGGGGATGCTGATACGTGGTGGCGTCGGGTGGAGCCCCTGGAGTTTCAGATCACCCGGCAGCTACCTTGGGCAGAGTTCAAGAGGATGGTTCTGGACACGTACTTTTCTACCAGCGTGAAGAAAAAGATTGAGGATGATCTGAAGAATCTCCAGCAAGGCGACCGGTCGGCATGGGATTATTTCCAGGAGTTTTCGCGGCTGCTCGGCTGTGTTCCCTACGTCGCTAGGGACGGACCACATCAGGTGGAGCTCTTCGAGTCGGGCCTGCGCCCGGAACTCTATACCTTGGTGCATGCGCAGAGACTACAGACCCTGGAGGAGGCGGCAGAGCATGCACAGTGGGTCGAGAGAGGAGACCACGTCGTCGCCAGACGTGGAGGCCTGGTCGCTCAGGGATCTGACAGGAAGCGGCCAGCGCAGGATGATGGGGGACAGGCCAGCTCCTGGAGGCCGCCCCGACCCCCGCCGCCTCAGTTCTCAGGCCGCGGGCGTTCGGAGCGGCGAGGGCCTGGCGGATCCCAGAGGCCCCCACAGCGACAGCAGCAGCATTCTCAGCAGCAGAGGTCGCAGTCCCGGCAGCAGGGATCTCAGCGGCAGAGGCAGCAGCAGCACGGGAGGCAGCCCCAGACCCCAGCTAGGTGCATTTTCTGCCGGGGACAGCATGCTTCGGATACTTGTGACCAGAGGTTTGGCCGCTGTTACCGGTGCGGACAGTCGGGCCATGTTCGAGCTACTTGCCCCTATGCGCCAGCACCGGCTCCTTCCTCAGCATCAGCCCCACCGGCGCCCCAGCAGCGGTCCTATGCTCCAGCGAGCAGGGCCCCTTCTTCCCACCCGGCAGACTACCGACCACCGGCACAGAGCGGGCGGGTTTATGCCGCCCAGGTTGAGGACTCCCTGGCAGCCGACCACGTGGTGGCAGGTATCGTTTTACTTTCTGGCAGTAGAGCTCGCACTTTATTTGATACCGGTGCATCACATTCTTTCATCAGTAGAGCATTCGCATCATCCCATGGACTAGAGTTAGGTCGGTTGCCACGTGCGTTAGAGGTACAGGTTCCGGAGCATACTTTGCTTGTAGAGGAGTGTTGTTGGTCTTGCCCTGTACAGATCGAGTCGTGGATCTTGCCAGCGGACCTGATGGTCCTGAGTCAGCTGCGAGACTTTGATTTGGTACTTGGGATGGACTGGTTGGCTCGCTATTATGCGACTATTGACTGTGCCGCGAGGACGGTGACTTTAGCGAGCCAGGCCAGGAGGTGATTGTGTACAGAGGATGCCAGAGTACTTTCTTCGCCGCGATAGTTTCGACTTCTCGTGCGAGGCAGATGATGCGCAGTGGATGCGTGGCCTTTTTGGCCAGTGTGGTTGAGGGGCCTGCGGCGGCGCCGGGACTCTCGGATATCCCTATTGTCCACGAGTTCCCGGATGTTTTCCCACCAGAGCTGACTAGTATGCCGCCGGATAGGGAGATCGAGTTTTTGATTGACGTAGTCCCAGGAACTGCGCCAATCTCCAAGGCCCCTTACCGAATGGCACCGGCTGAGCTGCGAGAGTTGAAGGCGCAACTCCAGGATTTATTGGATAAGGGTTTCGTGAGGCCGAGTGTATCACCTTGGGGAGCGCCGGTGCTGTTCGTGAAGAAGAAGGATGGTTCACTTCGACTTTGTGTGGATTACCGAGAGCTGAATAAAGTGACCATCAAGAACAAGTACCCTTTGCCGCGCATCGATGACTTATTTGATCAGCTGCAAGGGTCTTGTGTCTTCTCTAAGATCGACTTACAGTCTGGTTACCACCAACTGAAGGTGAAGGCCGAGGACGTTCCAAAGACAGCATTCAGGACTCGGTACGGGCATTATGAGTTCACTGTCATGCCTTTTGGATTGACTAATGCCCCTGCCGCATTTATGGATTTGATGAACAGGATCTTTCGACCTTATCTTGACCGGTTTGTGGTAGTGTTCATCGATGACATCCTGGTTTATTCTCGGAGCGATGTGGAGCACGAGGAGCACCTGAGGATTGTGCTGCAACTTCTTAGGGAGAAGAAGTTGTATGCCAAGCTGTCTAAGTGCGAGTTTTGGCTTCGAGAGGTTGCCTTTTTGGGCCATGTGATCTCAGCTGCAGGAGTGGCGGTAGACCCGGCGAAGATTGAGGCAGTCCGGGATTGGCCCCGACCGACGACGGTGGCAGAGGTTCGCAGTTTTATGGGCTTGGCAGGATACTACCGTCGGTTTGTGGAAGGTTTCGCGAAACTTTCCGCACCACTCACTCGTTTGACGCGCAAAGGAGTTAAGTTCATCTGGAGTGAGGATTGCCAGAGAAGCTTCGAGGAACTGAAGAGCAGATTGATGTCAGCTCCTATCCTTTCCCTCCCTGTTATGGGGAAAGGATACGTGATCTACAGTGACGCATCGCACAGTGGACTTGGTTGCGTGCTGATGCAGGAGGGCAGGGTAATTGCTTATGCTTCACGGCAACTCAAGGATTATGAGAAGAATTACCCTACCCATGACTTGGAGCTAGCTGCTGTGATTTTCGCACTGAAGTTGTGGCGCCACTATCTGTATGGGGAGCACTGCGAGATTTACACCGACCACAAGAGCCTGAAATATCTGTTCACACAGAAGGAGCTCAATTTGAGGCAGCGCAGATGGTTGGAGCTGTTAAAGGACTACGATGTGGACATACTCTACCATCCCGGCAAGGCAAACGTGGTCGCTGATGCCCTGAGCAGGAGAGCAGTGCAGAGCTTATCCTTGATGATCACCGATCAGGCGCCATTACTGGAGCAGATGAGGCGGTTAGAGCTTGAGGTGGTGTCCCCTGGGGTTTCTGCTAGACTGTTGTCCTTAGTCGTGCAGCCCACTCTGTTGGACAGGATTCGGGAGAAACAGAGTGAGGACCCCCACTTGATGAGGATTCGAGAGCAGATTCAGGCTGGCGAGACAGGGGATTTTTCAGTTGATGCTGCGGGAGTACTACGGTACAGGGACCGAGCTTGCGTGCCTATGGACTCAGAGATTCGAGAGCAGATCTTGCGGGAGGCTCATTATACACCTTATACCATCCATCCTGGTGGGACTAAGATGTATAAGGACCTCAAGGCACAGTTTTGGTGGAGCGGCATGAAAAGAGATATTGGCAAATTTGTGGCGCACTGCTTAACTTGTCAGCAAGTAAAGGCTGAGCATCGTGTACCTGCTGGCAAGTTGCAGAGTCTCCCAATCCCTGAATGGAAGTGGGATCATATCACTATGGATTTTGTCACTGGATTGCCGAGAGCTCAGACTGGAGCGGATGCGATCTGGGTGGTCGTGGACAGACTCACCAAATCCGCTCACTTTTTACCAGTTCAGATGACTTGGCCATTGGATCGACTGGCACAGATGTACTTGGCTGAGGTGGTCAGATTGCACGGGATACCCATTTCCATTGTATTGGATAGGGACTCGAGGTTTGTCTCACACTTCTGGAGGAGTTTACAGACGGCCCTGGGGACACAGCTTCGCTTCAGCACAGCATTTCACCCACAGACGGACGGACAGTCAGAGCGCACCATTCAGACCCTCGAGGATATGTTGCGAGCATGCGTTCTGGATTTTGGGGGAGGGTGGCACCGACACCTGGGATTGGTTGAGTTTGCGTACAACAACAGCTATCAAGCGAGCATCCAGATGGCTCCGTTTGAAGCGTTGTATGGGCGCAAGTGTCGGTCACCCCTATATTGGAGTGATGTGGATGAGAAGAAGACCTTGGGTCCTGATCTACTATTGGAGGCAGAGGAGAAGGTCAGACTGATTCGACGACATCTTGAGACCGCTCAGAGCCGGCAGAGGAGTTATGCTGACACCCGACGGCGAGACTTGGAGTTTCAGGTGGGCGATCATGTCTTTTTGAAAGTCTCGCCTTCGAAGGGGATTCGGAGATTTGGGATTCGTGGAAAACTGAGCCCTCGTTGTATTGGACCTTTTGAGGTATTGGAGCGCATTGGGCCAGTTGCCAACCGGCTTGCACTTCCTCCCAGATTGGCTGGTGTTCACGACGTGTTTCATGTATCCACCCTGAGGAGATATGTTCATGACCCGTCGCACATCATTGATTTCGCCCCACTGGAGGTTGCGGAGGACTTGAGCTATGTCGAGCGGCCACTGCGGATTTTGGACCACAAGGTTAGAGAGCTGCGCAGCCGGGCCATCCCTTATGTGAAGGTTCTGTGGAGCAACCAGGGTGAGCGCGAGGCTACTTGGGAGCTGGAGTCAGCGATGATGGATGCCCACCCCCACTTGTTCGAGGCCCCGGCTTGAGGTATGACTTTAGTTTCGAGGACGAAACTTTCTTTTAGTGGGGGAGGATGTGATGATCCAGAATTTTACAGGGCTTTTACAGGGTGGCCGGCAGCTTCTGGAGGCCTACGGGGCATGTCGGCGGTGTTCAGGCGCCAATTTGGACATGAGTGATGAACTCCGGGCTTAGATTGGATCACGCGGGTGATCGGGGGACCCCGTCGGATGTTTAGAGGTGTTTTCGCGCAAAATGGATATCACATTTGGGCTCAGCACGAAATCCGGATTAAAATACCTTTCCGGGGGCATTTGACAATTTTTAGAGTGGGAATTTGGCGAAACGGACATCAAATTCGGATTCAGCGCGCGAAAACGGTCAAAACGGACTATTTACTGCATTTTTCTGAGCTTCGAGTACTGTTCATGCTAGAACAGTAACTCCGGCGATCGCCGGCGGCGGCGGCGGCGGCGGGCAGCGTCAGCGGGCGGCGGCGCGGCCTCGGGCAGGCGGAGCAGCGGCGGCACAGGGCGCGGGCAGCGCGCGGGCGCGCGGGCAGGCGCGCGGTCCACCCGGCCGTCGTGCACCAAGGCGGAGGACACGTGGCATCACCCCGTTAGCTGGCTCACAGCTCCCGGTCTACAGAGCAGGATGGTTGGGCTTTGGTTCACGGTGCACCGGGGTGGACACGTGGCAGGTTACCATTGGTTCGGGCTCACGGAGGTTCGTGCACCGGGTGCAGCGGTCAGAGGCAGGACACGTGGCGCTCTCCTATTGGCCGGTCAACTGTGCGGGCAGGAGGGGCTGCGGGCGCAGACTGTTCGGGCAGGCGCGACTGACCGGCTGACCAGGAACGCGTGTCGGCTCCCGGGGGTGGCCACGTGGCGCAGCGGGAGTGGAGGCGGCGGCTGTCGGCTGTTTGGGCGACGCGTGGCAGGCAGGGAGGCGGGTCGGACGGATTCCGGATCCCGTCCGACGGGGCGCTTTGGGCCGGGCCGCACTGTGCGCGCCCGAAAGTTTGGGCCGGGCCGCACTGTGCGCGCCCGGAAACTTTCGGGCGCCCGAAAGTGGGGACCCAGAGGTCATTTCCCCAATTGTTTCTTTTGAGTGGCCTATTTATTCAGCCCGAGCCCCATTCTTCTCGCTTTTTCCACCACTTCCGAGCCTCATCTCACCAAGGTGTCTTCAGCAAAGTTGCTCCCCTTCGAGTTCTCCATCTCCTGGTGAAGTTTGAGGATTTGTGGTGGCACGCACTTTGAGATTTGGATTCTTCGGCGCGGCGCGACGTTGCATTCCTGGGTTCTTCTTCGGCGCAGCGACAGTGTTTTAGCTCTCCCGAGCTACCCAGGCAGTATTTTTCAGCCATTCTTGCGCCCTCGTCTTCACGACAGCACTGTGTTGTTTTGGTGATAACTTCGCGCACAGACCTCGGATTGGGGTGATTCAAAAGGCGTTTTGCATCTACGCGTCGCGAGGAATCTCCCCAAATTTTCTTGGAATTTTCTGAATTTTCCCCGAAGGTACTTGTTTCGACCGGGTCGTCGCGTAGATCGCAGTAGTATTTTTCTGGGAATTTCTTGGGCACGTTTCGCAGTGTTGCGGGATTTTCGGATCGGGCGCGGACTTAGCCTTCGAGGACCGGATTTAGCGCTCGAGGTGGGTACCGTTGTTAACCTCCCACTTGTGATGTCCCCACTAGGCCTATTTGAGTTGCTTCTTTATTACATTGCTAAAAGAACCGGTAAAATGAATCTGGCATGCTAATCAGAGAATTGGATTTATAACTAGATTTTGTGACTTCAAAAGGACTAAGTGATAATTAATGGTTCATTCTTGCAAACAATATGTCGCCTAAAACCACGGGATTAGCCTTGTTGAAAATGGACAGAATGCATATACATGATGGGACCGCTTTTACATATACATAAACTAACTTGGGGCAACTTAGTAAAATGGAAGCTTATTTAAACGGCGTACCTCTACTTTGTGAGAACTAGAATACTTGAACCATGTTTTAATAATAATAAAGGACTTTGCATGCTTGAATGGTCACGTAGTTAAGCCACCTTTTTCTGCTACACTATCATGTTGGAACTGACTTAGGAGAAACCATGCTTTTATATTCTCTCCTTTTATCTAGATTTGGGGGTTAGTGCGCTCAGGTTCGAGCAGGGGCTGGGATAGTGTAGTCAGACAGTTGTGGGTTTCGGGACAGGCAGGCTGTGAGGGCAGGGCATGGCGGCAACCGCGGATCTTTGGCGGTTGACCGGACAGTGGTTATTGCATCAGATTGGGATGGAGGATTTGGGCTTCTTTTAGTGGATGGGTTTTCCACTTAGATCAGTGTCGTGATCCAGTCCTGCTGACTTTGATACTTGTTACTGAGGCACTTGACTCGTGTGGGTCGCTCCCCTCGAGTGCCACTCCGGAGTGTGCGTCTTACAGGCTTCGAGTCTTCGAGACTCTCATCCCCTATCGGTGTTATGCGTAGGCTGGCATACCCGATTTGGCAGGCAGAGCAGGCAGTACCGGTGCTTACTGGTGTATCGTCTGGGTCTAGACAGGCAGGCATTTACATTCTGATGCATACATATAGCTATACTTTCAGTTAGCTCATTAGAGGCATGTAGTGGTAGCTCTACACATCATCAGCAGTCTTATTTACAGCTTACCACCTTTGTTCACCTTTTTCCGCCTCTTGTAGTCCTAGTGGGCACATTTGAGTTGAGGTTCACCCACTAGGAGGAGGCTACTGTTCTATAGTAGTTCTCACTCCCCACTGTTTTCTTCTTTTCTTCCCCTTTGTTTTGCAGAGTCATCTGCGGCAGTTGCGGGCCCCTCCTCAGCGGACCGAGGTAAGAGGATCGCGGATTAGATAGCGGTCTACCCAGGCACCAGTTCAGTTACTAGATGTACCCCGATACTCTCAGATACTCTACTTTTCATTTCTTTTGGGTCTGGCTTCGGCCAGCTGGTTGTATTTGATTAGTGAGATGGGAGAGATATTTGTATTATTGAGAGTTTACTCCTGCACTTTACCTTCCTGCTTTATCTGAGATGTATTAGTTGTAGTTTAGCTCTGTTTATGCTCTTTTATTATATCATCTATATTTGAGCAGGTTACCAGCGCTTCGTATACACGGGAAATTCCGTGTATACGGCGGATCTGTAGACGGGCCCGGGTTCTGGTTTACACCCGGGGCGTGACAACTGGGCTATAGGCCCACAGTCCACAAACATGGTCCAGGCACGGATCGTCCCCAAGCGAGCCCGCTAATCGTCGCCACGCGACCACTACGCTCCACTGAGCAAAACCCAACTAACTAGTCATCAATCTATGACCCAAACAATCTATCAACTCTGGCCACACTGGGCAAAGGCTAATGCGCCACCTAATCAGCTCTCTCGGGCTAAACGATACTTGTGCTCCATGAGCACCCAAACAGTTGGGCATCCAGCACCCCTATGCTAACTCGCAAATATCTAGTGTTAAGCAACTTGCTTATACACGCGTATAACTCCTGTACACCTCCCCCAACTAGGTTGAGGCACCACGAATAACTGTCCACCAACTCTGGTGATTAACTCGCAAATCCTGCGGTGGCAATCCTTGCCATTACACCGATCCATCAGAACGGCGCCATAAAACTCTCGCTCTTTCGAGAGATCCTCGCACCTTGAAGCCTACTCTGGGCCTCACTAACTCTACTATGCGGCAACACAGCCACAGCTGTCACGCCACACGGTTACTACCGTCAACAGGGGCAAATTCCCGCCGCTTGGCCTGTAAATCTTTCTTGCCCTAACCCTTAGGGCACAGCAACTTGGCTCTCACGACATAGCGATCACCATTTACCTCGCGAGTCGGTCTCTCGCTGGACCTCTTTATCCACACTTTGCCAGCAATCCAGCTGACACAAGCTTATAACACCCCTTGCTGAAGGTGCGGGGTGCGCCGACAAAAGCTCGGCGGCCATTGCCACCCTTTCTACTGTCGTCCCTGCATGCGGCAACGCCGTATACTCATGCGTCATTTATGCAGTCTCAGCTTGCTACGCTATCAGCCACTGGAGCCTATCTATCTGCTCCGACTATCACATCGACGCCACCCCTAGGCGTCGGAATCCGCCTCCCTGCCGGCAGAAAATTTCCGCCTATCGGCGAGAAGGTTCATCTGCTGCTGGACCACACTAATAAGTGCGGCCACCCTCTATCACAGCTCGTGTACCTTGTTCGACCCCGAGCCCTCTCGTGGCTCGAGTCGGGACAAGCGCGTCTCCCTATGTGGTGTCATCGCTAATATGCACACCACAACGAACAATTAGCCCAAATTTAGCTATTTGAGCAACGCGCAATCTATATACCGACAAAAAGGCTCGTCGACCCAATCATGCGAAAGTATAAGAGGGTACTCCTTTTCATCTCCAACATTACGTTGTCGGCCGCCAACGTAATATCCGAAGAATGAAAGCTCGTTGCCCTCGATCAGTCCCAACATCCTTTTTGGGAACAACAACAACCAATCAAATACTTTCGCCCAATAATCCACACACTCTCTCGTGCTAATCCCTAGGGTCTCCTAAGGTTCACTAACCACCTAGGACTATTCCTAGGCTCTGATACCACTCTAATCTGTCACGCCCCGAGTCCGCCAATTTGTACGGTTCGGGCACGCCAACAGACCCGCCAATCGGGTATGACCTTTCACTACCCGAAAGGAACGGTAACATCCATAATAACACAACAAGTGTATGCGGAAGCTCAACATCAGAGTACTAAAAATCACTACTAATTTAAATTTTTCAACAACTAAAGCGGAAATGAAAGCATACAAGAGTGAACCATAAATAAACTTATTACACTTTACATCTCTGAACTTGCAAATAAATTATTACAATTCCTTTACATAATTTCCTCACCATACAAAGTTCACTCAAGAAATATAAAAAGGGATACCTCTGCTAGACCCTCTAGGTCTCTATGCTGCTGGGCCCTTGCCCCTGTCGTATGCCTCGCTGTCTGCATCTGATCCGTCTCGACCGCGACATCCATGCTCGAACCTGTGGGGGGGGTCACCCAAGGGGTGTGAGAACTCCGACAGAGTTCCCAGTGGGTTCAACCACCGAGAAAAAGTGTCCTACACCACTTGGTCCAATGGAAGCAATAATAATAGTGCTAGGAAACTAAAATCCTCAATATCAAAATGCAGCTATGCAATATAATATATCACTACACTATCTGTGTATACTCATCGACCCAGCACTACTCTGTCTAGCCACACTAGGCTGCTAAGCACCAACTCGGCCACTATGCCGCTGTATACAGGGTCAAACTAACCCGGCCACCCTGGCCACTCTAATTTCTCTTTATTCTTTAAATTCTGGTGCTTTAGTTCAAGTTAACCCTCAGAAATTCTTATCCAACGGACCCCAGCCCGGTAGTCCTGCTACCATAAGATAAGATTTCTAAGGTTGCCGATAACACCCGCAAGTGTTACCCCGTCCTACGGAAGAAACGTCCCGAACGGGTCTCTACCCGGGAGAGGGCACTGCCAACTGCTCCAACCTGAGCCGCGTTTCACTCCGTAGGTCCGCCCATTTTATCTTTATCTTTTCTTTTGCCTTTAGCTCTTGCTTTGCCTTTACTTGGGAAGCTGAGTCTTGCTCACACACTTCTCCCGGGAGTGACATATGCTCAACCCTCCCGTTGGCAACTTAGCTTTAACACTTTAATTCACTTGGGAGTGACATATGCTCAACCCTCCCAATGGCCATTTAGGCTTTTCCTTTACGGGGTCCGAGGGTTCCAAAAGACGGATGCCTACAACCCCAATCAAACAAGAACAGGTTGTAGCATCGCCTCCCATAGTGCTCGGCCCAATGTAGTTTATCTTATCCTTTTTACCTTTCATTAATCATTCTCTTTCTTTAACCACTCTCTTTACACTTTAGTTTCAGATGAGTTTAAGGCACCTTGGCACTCATCTACCCGGGAGTGACATATGCTCAACCCTCCCGTTAGCATTCATGCCTCAATGCTTCTCTTTTACTTTTCTCTTTTATTTCAAGCAATTTGCTTGTCTTGATCATTAATCACTTTTAGCTCGCTCTCGAGCAATTTGCTTATCTTGCTTATTAGCCACTTTAGCCTTCACTTAAGCTTTATTTCCTTTATCCTAAGTTCTTTACTCTAGGATAATTTGGGTGTCTATAACACCAATTTAAGTTTGAACAATTTACTCATTCACATTTCCACTTATTTCGCCACTTGGCGATATCTTAAGTTTCCTGACCACTTTACACTTTTCTTACTTGTTCTCAATTCAAAACCCTAAGCTTCAATTACCCTTAAGGTTGCACTATATCACTGCACTATGTCACTAGGACACTAGTTACTTTCAAGCTTATCTAACTTAAGAGTTTATTAATCCTATTTTCATTTTCTCTTCCTTTCATGTCTCCACATTTGATCATTTTCCATTTCCTTTATTTAACTCAGATTGAAGTTAAACTAATTAATCCCTTTACCCAGACGTCCTATGACTTTCTGGGGTTACAATATTTAATTCTTTAACCTAGGGATCAAATCCCCATATTTCCTGATTCCTCATGAATCCTAGAGTTTTACTAACTCTATTTTTCCTGTTCCATGTTTAACCTAGGGTTGCACTAACTCTATTTCTTCACTAGGGTTTAACCCTACTAGTTCATCTTAGGTTCCTTTACCTAAGTTTCATATCTTGTTTAACCTAGAGTTCTCTGACTCTATGTTTAACACTCTATGCTCAACCTTAGGTTATTTTTCTAAGATAATGCCACTCGTCGATCTAGGTATATCTCCTAGGTCATCATGCCACTCGTTAAACCTAAATCTAGGTTTTCTCCTAGTCTTACTACCAACATGTTCTTTTCCCTTATGTCTCACATGATTCCTAGGGTTAGACCCTAACATGATCACAATCATCAATAGCTAATCATTTTCATGCATACAATTATTTTCATCTCCAGCACAAAAATAATATTTATTTTTCTCTGCATGCCACTACTATCATGATTCCCTAACGCCTCTAACAGGCTACTATCATGCTTCTTGATCGAAAAGCAAAGGAGCAAGGGGAGAGGTCACCCAATTTCGGCAGAATTCCCCACCTTGTGGTGTCCCCAATTGCTTGTAGACACTTGCAATTGGTCTCCGTGCGATTCTTCTTGTTTCCTCGAGCTTGCACGCATAACGGTGCGCATCCCTCGAGTCCGCACGCAAAACGGTGCACGTCCTCCAAACCTGCACGCAAAACGGTGCACGTCAGTAAAATCCACACGCAAAACGATGCGCACCACTTCAGCCGGCACGTAAAACAATGTGCGTCAACTCAATCTACACGCAAAACGATGCACGTACCTCGAATCTGCACGCAAAACGGTGCAAGTTCGACTGTAGGATTGCACGCAAAATGATACACGTTTTTCTAGCCCTGCACGAAAAATGATGCATAATATTAGGGTCGGCACGCAAAACGGTGCGCGACAACACGATCGGCACGCAAAACGGTGCACGTACCTCAAATATGCACGCAAAACGGTGCACGCCTCACTGTAGGGTTGCACGCCAAACGGTGCACATTTTTTTTTATCCCTGCACGAAAAACGATGTATAATATTATAAACTGCACGCAAAACGATGCGCGATAAAATGATCTACACGCAAAATGGTGCACGCTTAACTGTAAGATTGCACACAAAACGATGCATATTTTTCTATCCCTGCACGAAAAACGATTTATAATATTATAAACTGCACGCAAAACGATGCGCGATAAAATGATCTGCACGCAAAACAGTGCACGCTTAACTGTAAGATTGCACACAAAACGATGCATATTTTTCTAACCCTGCACGAAAAACGATGTATATTATTAGGCTTCGCACGTAAAACGGTGCGCGATAACACAAGTTGCACCCGAAACGGAGCACATACCTCAGTTTGGCACGCAAAACGGTGCACTTTTCTTTTTCAACGTTGCACGCAAAACGGTGTATATTTTCCGAGTTTGCGCCCAAAACTGCGCATATTTTCTGCATCCGCGCGCAAAACGGAGCACGGTGTCAGAACCCGCGCGCAAAACGAAGCCCGCACGCAAAACGGTGCACACCGTCGGGGTCCGCACGCAAAACGGTGCAGCAAAATACGGTTCCTAACACAGATGAGAGCGAGGGGTTTAAACCAAGGTCAACAAAACGTCCCCCAAAACTGTGCAAAAATACCGCAAAAATAAAAATGCGGGACTTACCCGACCGCGCCGCCGCCGCCAAATCGCCCCCATCAGAAACCTCGCGCGCTCCACGAGGCCCACGACGCAAAACGGCATCACCTACAACCTCCTCCCTCACTCTCCCTCTCACTCGGTTGGAGAAGGAAACGAAAGAAGGAAAAAAAATGGGGTGCGGGGAGGAAGAAGAAGAAGAAAAGGAGGGAGAGAGAGGAAGGTGGTCCACGGTGCACCGGTCCACGGTGCACCCGCCGGTCCACAGCACCCAGCCGGTGCACCCGCCCAGGCACGCGCGCCCCCCTGCGGGCGCACGTCCCTGCCCGTACGGGCCCAATGGGGGCCCGCCATGTGGCGGCCCCCCGTTCACCCGCGCAGGAATGCGCCTTGCGCAGCACGCCACCTTCGCCTCGACTCGCGCACCGTCACCACCTCGAGATCCGTTTTTGTCCCGTTTTCTGTCCATTCTTCGTCCGTTTCCGTCCAAATTTGACAGGCGGCTTCATTTCAGCTTAATTTACCACAGAAAAATTTAAATTTTTACTTTTGGCCATTTCTAGGCCACCAAAAGCCTCGCTGTATCCAGAATCACTGGCGGACCCCGTTCTCGCAATCCGGGTATCCGATCAACACGAAATTTTTACTGTGACCTTAAAACATATTTACGGGGCTCCCGTAATTTTCTCGGAATTTTCTGACACTGTGAATTTTTCACTAAAAATCTGGGCCCCCTTTCTCAAATAAATTTTTAGATCTCTCCATTTTAACCCGATTTGGGCCCAACTCGCGTCCACATATTCTTTACTTCCCTAACTTTCATAACAATAGTATTTCATACCATCTTTATTCATATTTATTTATGTGCCGAAAATTCGGTACTTTACAAGAGGCGTATTGATGGATACCAACCGGTGGTATTTGTGACTCCTGATGGACTTGATCTAGTTTCGAGGACGAAACTCTCTTTTAGTGGGGGAGGATGTGAGGTCCCGAATTCCCACTTAAGAGATTACTGTCGGTTTAGTGGCCTTTGGGAGTGTTTGTGCGCGTGTCGGGCCCAAGAAATGGATTTGTGATGCAATTTGGGATTTAGTTGCATCACTGGAGGCCTGCGTGGTGTGTCGGTGGTGTTTGCGCGCAATTTGGACACAAGTGGTGAACTTTGGGCTTAAAAGGAGATCCCGTGGGAAATTGGAGGACCCGCCGAGTGTTTAAAGGTGGTTTCGCGCGACGTAGAAGTCAAATTTGGACTCCGGGCGAAGTTTGGATAAAAGTTACCTCTCCGGTCGCCTTCGGGAATTTTTAGAGTTGGAATTTGGCAAAATCGGACTTTAGAATTGGACCCGGCGCGAAAATCGGATCAAGTGGCTATCTGGGGGCATTCGGCAAATTTTCGGATGAGAATTTGGTTAAACGGGCATCGTTTTTGGATTCAGCGCGCGAAATCGCTAAGAATGAACTATTTATTTGTTTGTTTTGGAGCCCGGATGACATGCGCGTTTTTCGAGGCGACGCGGCACGAATTCCGAGGCGTGGCGCGCGGCACGGATCCTGAGGCGGCAGCGGCACGCGGTTCGAGGGCACTGTGTGGCGCGTAGGCGCGCTCGGGAAGCGCGCTTTCGGCGCGGTTTGCGCGGGGGCCGCCACGTGGCGGCCCCCACTGGCGCCCGCGCGGGCGCGGGTGACGCGCGCCCGTGTGGCGCGCGGCATGTCCCGCGCCTGCGCGGCGCTGGGTGTCACGCGCCCGTGTGGCGCGTGACTGCCGCGCGCCGCGTGGCGCGCGGTGACGCGGCCGCTTGGAGGGCGGGGGCGCGCGCTGTGCCTGGTGCGCGCGCCCCTGCGTGTGGACTGCCGGGTGGAGCCCTCCCATTGGCCGGTGCACCGTGGACCGGTGCACCGTGGACCATCCTCTTTCTCCTCCTCTTTTTCTTCTTCTTCTTTCTCCCCCGCACACCATTCCTCTTCTTCTTTTTCTTTCTTCTTCAACCGTGCGAGAGGGAGAGTGAGGGAGGAGATGGTGGGAAGTGCGGCTTGGCGTCGTGGGCCTCGTGGAGCGCGCGAGATTTTTTCCAACGGAGCAGTTGGGCGGTGCGGCGCGTCGAGGGACCGTGTTTTACTGCACTGTTTTGCGTGCGGTCCCCGACGGCGTGCTCCGTTTTGCGTGCGGACTCCGTTTTGCGTGCGGACTCCGGCACCGTGCTCCGTTTTGCGTGCGGATTCTGGCACCGTGCTCCGTTTTGCGTGCGGATTCCGGCACCGTGCACCGTTTTGCGTGCGGACTCCGTTTTGCGTGCGGACTCCGGCACCGTGCACCGTTTTGCGTGCGGACTCCGGCACCGTGCACCGTTTTGCGTGCGGATTCCGGCACTGTGCACCGTTTTGCGTGCGGACTTCCGGCACTGTGCACCGTTTTGCGTGCGGACTCCGTTTTGCGTGCGGACTCCGGCGGCGTGCTCCGTTTTGCGTGCGGATCGCGTGGAGGCCAATTGCAAGTGTCTACGAGCAATTGGTGGCAAATCGAGGTGGGTGGCCTTATCTCCAAGTTTTATGGACTGTACAGTATTTCTACTGATGTAGGACTATGCATGATAGTTTATTTCATTGTGTAGCATGCTAGATTGTAGGAATTGTTATTCCTTTTATTATCTGTTAATATAGTTATCTTGGAACTTGACCTAGCACCCCCGTCATATGTTGCATGTGTAACCAGACCAGTAGAAAACCCTCACTTGGGCTAGGGTTATTTATGTTAGACACCCACACTGTTTTTCTATTCCTGGACATAGTGTTATCCTCGCCCGGGTAGTGGGCCGAGAGGTCGGGACTTTCTTTTAGTGTGGGATGCTTTTGCACTCGTGCTTGGGAGCAGAGTGGAGTCTGGTAGTTGTAGTGGGTTGCTTATCTGTGCCGGGAGCCGTTTGGGTAAACGGTAGTCCCAGGAGGTCTTGTATCCCTGTTGCGCTGTCGTGGGAGGGAGCCGTTGAGCAGACGGCAGTCCCGGGCCGTCGAGTATCTTCCGGTCAGTGTTGTTGGGAACCGTTGGGGTTGACGGTGGTCCCAGGTCGTTGAGTGTTGTCCGACCTGTATTGTTAGCCTGAGTTGTGGGTCGTTCCTGGCTGTGGAGTACCTCCAGCCAGTGTGCTTTGTGCTGCGAGCTGTTGGAGAGGCTAGTGTCTCGTGTTTCGTGTGAGCTGATCAGCTGAGTCGTCGAGAGTGCTCCGACTGTTGTGCGAGATATTTGGGGATCTTGAGTCCTACCGTTCTGAGAGTGAGCGTGGATTTTGACTATAGCCTGCTTATGCCAATGTTTGATACTCTATGCCGCGCCGTTTTCCTCAGTTGGGTCGCGCCCCCTGAGATGCCGCAGTGGATGCGATGGTTGGCCTGTTGAGGCAGTTTTCCGCAGTGGATGCGATGATGGCCTGTTGAGGCAGTTTTGCGCGAGGGGTGAGTTAGTCGGACAGGACGCCCCACGTAAATCCCGTCCTCATGTGGATGTGTGGTAGTGGGCAGGTGCGTTCCTAGTCGACAGGCGCAGGCTTGACTGGACCCTATGAGGCAGTCAGAATTTGATTAGTCCTATATAGCAAATGGTATAATAGGACTAAAACTCTTAACCCTCTATAGCCTTTTGGATGGTAGCAAGACCCATGAGGTTAGAGAGTTAATCTTTGCTAGAGCGAGAGTAGTTCTAGGATGGGTTACCCCCTGGGAACTTGGGGCGTCACACCCTTTGAGGCAGTCAGTTCAGTTGGGTCGATTGAGCACCTTGGTGCGAGTGGTCACATTTACTTCATCTGTTCCACCTCTTGAGCATCTAGATAGAGGCATAGTAGCTGTAGAGTTATCCTTTTCCAGCTCTTTTCTTTCCGTATTACTTTGTTACTTTATGCCTCTAGTAGACTTAGTGGGCAGACCGTTGGGCTTGTTGACGGCACCCACTGAGAACTACTGCGGGAAGTAGTTCTCACACCCGTCGTGGTGTCTTTTTCCCCAGGGACTTCTACTCCTGTTCCTGTGCTCCTGTTGCTGATCCTTCTGACCGAGGTGAGGGAGTCGCGAGCTAGTTCCCTACCCGTCGTCAGAGTGTAGCGGTAGCCCTTCAGAGGAGAGCTTCAGTAGATTGTCTGCGATCCCGAATGACTCATCTCGCGTGGTTCACCTGGGGTTTCCCGTGGGATGGTATTCACGATTCAGATTTATATTTATATGTTGATGGGTGTATGTGGGTATCAGGTGTTGCGGATCCATGACTTCCAATAGACGCAAGCATCTATTGTTAATTACCCCCTTGTGATTGGGGCACCTTCGATTAAGAGACCTTTGTGAGGAGGATAGAATAAATCGTATCCTAATAATTGACTAAATCTTAAGTATATGTGTTAGGATTTAGCTGGGTTTGTAATTGACTTGATCCTGCTTATATGTGTTGAGGACTAGTCGATATTAAACTCTAATTATATGTGTCAGAGTTTAATTTGGTTCAATTGGCTCTAAATATATGTATTAGAGTTCAATTATGTTTGATTCCATATTTGGCGTATGTTCCAAAGTGGAAACATGACCAAACCCCTAGAATATGTATTGAAGTAGGTCGGATTTGATGCTACTCGAAAGTAGGATGTGGCTAAGTCCTATATGTATTAGGATTGGCCGAGTTTTGATATGTTTTTCACTCTAGTTATATGTGCTAGAGTGAGAGGTTGACTAACCCTAAGTATATGTATTAGGATTAGTTGGGTTGATCTGGTTTCTACCCTAGATAAATGTGCTAGAGTAAAAAGTTAACTACACCCTAAGTATATGTATTAGGGTTAGTTTGGGTTGGTTTGGATGAACTCTAAGTATATGTGTTAGAGCTCGATCGAATTGGATTTGGCTAAATTGTAAGGATATGATTTAGAATCTAGTCGGTTTGAATATGATTTTGCCTTAATTATATGTGTTAAGGCGATGAGATTGAATGGGTTTTGGATTTTTTTTTTTTATTTGTGGATCGAATGTGTTTTGGGTTTTTATTTGTGGACTCGAATAGGTTTTGGATTTTATTTGTGGATGGAATAGGTTTTGGGTTTTATTTGTGGACTGAGCCTATGTCATATGTGGATTTGATTCCGTGCCCATATATGGACTGGATTTGGGACCCGTATATGGATTGGGCCTTATGTCATATGTGGATTGGATTTGGGATCCGTATGTGGATTGGATTTGGGTCCCGTATATGGATTGGGCCTTATGTCATATGTGGATTGGATTTGAGATCCGTATGTGGATTGGATTTGGGACCCGTATATGGATTGGGCCTTATGTCATATGTGGATTGGATTTGGGATCCGTATGTGGACTGAGCCTATGTCATATGTGGATTTGATTCCGTGCCCATATATGGACTGGATTTGGGACCCGTATATGGATTGGGCCTTATGTCATATGTGGATTGGATTTGGGATCCGTATGTGGATTGGATTTGGGGACCCGTATATGGATTGGGCCTTATGTCATATGTGGATTGGATTTGAGATCCGTATGTGGATTGGATTTGGGACCCGTATATGGATTGGGCCTTATGTCATATGTGGATTGGATTTGGGATCCGTATGTGGACTGGGCCTTATGTCATATATGGATTGGATTTGAGATCCGTATGTGGATTGGATTTGGGACCCGGATATGGATTGGGCCTTATTTTCATATGGGTAAATTTGAGGCCTTCATATGGGGTGAGCCTTATTGAGTTCATTTATTTAGTCCTTTTTGAATCGGACTTAGGCTCCAAGTGATTAGGATGTTACGGAATTTGAGTTGGCGTATTTCGTGAAAGTATTAAGTCTTGAAGATTGAAGATGAAAGAAGTTTGGATCATATACCTCAATCTCAAGAAAGAAGAATTCAAAAGGATCAGGTATGTTTAACTAAAGATTTTTGGTGATCCGAATACTTCTTGTAGTGTAGAAACACTTGGAAGAATTTTTTATTGCATAAAAATCAAAAACTGGACATGGGACATGTTCAGGATCCGGATCAGACAGTCCAATCCGGATCCCGAAGGGTGATTGTTCATTGGCAAATCCGATCCGGATCAAAGGCCAATTCCGATCCGGATCCCGAACATGGGATTTTGCTGAAATGTATGAACGATCCGGATCGGGCACTTCAATCCGGATCCCGAACCCTGTTTTTCTGGAATTGTCTATCACGCTACGACGATCCGGATCGCAGTAAATCCGATCCGGATCGCCGTCCTGAAAATTTCCAGAAAAGTTTTTTGATCCTTATCTTCTTCCAATGGTTTCTAACCTATATATAGACCCTATTTCTCATTTCTTAGTGTATCCGAAGATAATCCGAAAAAATACGACCGAAAGAGAAAAATCCACATATAGAGAAGAAAGGAAATCAATAGATTTAATTCTATGTTTCTTCATCTATATTGATTAATTTGATTCTAGGTTTTCCAAACTCAGATTTTGAGTAGAATCAAATTAATGAATACTTAGATGGTATTTCCGATCTATTTCTAATCTAAGTATTCGGCGGATCATCACCACCCAAAAACAACGATTTACCCTAAATCGGCGCGTGGACTCGCGTGGCCTTGTGGATTCAAGGTGCAACCGCTCTCGTGGATTCGGAGCGAGGTACGTTCGTGGATTCGAAGCGTGCTACTGGGTGAAGACCGTGGATTCGGTCAGACGTCGTGGACTCGACGTTGGACGCCGTGGATTCGGCGTTGGACGCAGATCGTGGATTCGAGATGCGTCGTGGAGCGAGCGGAGAAGATCTACTAGGAGCGTATGGTAAAAGGTTGAGTCGTCTGTGAGTACGTTATATCACCTTGTACGTGTGTTAATTCTAGTGGATTTCACCGTGTTATCAGTCCCGTGGTTTTTTACTCCGATTTGGAGTTTTTCCACGTAAAAATCTTGCGTGTTCATTTATTTTTTCCGCATTGGGTTTTATTGCGTAATAATTTTTTGAGTGTTTATTGTTTACACCTATTCACCCCCCTCTAGGTGTTTTTTCCCCTATTTAGATCCATTATTACATACAACCCAACAAGTGGTATCAGAGCGGGAATAGGGTTGTAAACAATGGTTGAAGGTGGAAACATCAATAGACCCCCTTTTTTCGATGGAACAAATTATGCCTACTGGAAAGTACGGATGAAAGCCTTTTTAATTTCCATCGACGAAAGGGTGTGGCAATCAATTGAATTAGGATGGTCTAATCCAACTGAAATTATTTCTGATGTTCGCACCATCAAACCTAGGTCGAAATGGACCAAGGAAGAGATTGATTCATCTTCTTACAATGGCAAAGGAATTAATGCTCTATTTAATGCTTTGTCACAAACAGAGTTCTCTCGCGTCTCGGCATGTGAGACTGCGAAAGAAATCTGGGATGTTCTTCAAGTTACGCATGAGGGAACTAACCTTGTGAAGATTCAGAAACTGCAAATGCTTACGAGCAAGTTTGACTCTATTTCTATGGCAGAAAATGAATCTTTCACAGACTATTACACACGATTGCAAGACATCGTAAACTCATGTGCTAACTTGGGAGAGAAGATTCCAGAATTTAAAGTTGTAAGAAAGATATTAAGAACTCTTCCTGAACGATTTCGCCCAAAGGTCGCAGCCATTGAAACAATTAAACACCCGGACGAAATGCGTGTAGAAGAATTAGTTGGTTCATTACAAACTTATGAAATGACATTTCCTACTAACTATTCTTCTGGAAAGGCATCCTCTTCTAAGTCTTCAGGTTATGCATTGAAAACAACAAAGGAAGAAGACGCGGATTCATCCTCCTCAGACGATGACGAGAACCTATCTATGGAGGACTTTGAGAAGCAGCTCGCTCTCTTGACAAGGAAGTTTCGCCGCAACTTTCGAAGGGGTAATTCAAGCAAAACTCCATCCTTCGGAAAGTCGAAGAAAGGCAAGGGTTCTTCAAGCTACAAGTCAAGAAAGCAAGAGAACTTCTCAAAGGATAAGAAAAGTTCGGAGGGACAAGTACAGTGCTTCAAATGTCGAGGCTACGGCCACATTGCAACGGAGTGTCCCAACAAGAATCCGGCAAAGAAGAAGGCGATGCAAGTCGTCACCTGGGATGACAACTCAACGTCAAATGAGTCATCCTCAAGTGATGAAGAAGACAACGCAACGGCATTCCACGCGTCCACATCTTCACCCTTCATGTGCTTGATGGCAAGTACCTCCGATTCCTTGTCCAACTCCTCCCAAGTTGAAAAGAACGCTACGGACGACGAATCGAGTAATTCTGAAGGTGAAGATTTTGCTCTTGCCTACCATAAGCTGTTACGGGATTCAAAGAAACTGGCAAAGCAAAACCGGAGTTTGAGAGGGAGATTGCAGGATCTCGAAGAAGAAGCAAAAAGGGCATCTTCTCTCTCAAACGCTCTTGAAGTGGAAAGGGATAACTTAGTCAAAGCAAATGTTTCCCTTCAAGAGAAAAATGAGCTTTTCGAGAAAGAACATGAAAATTGGTGGATAAAGCGAATTATTTCTCAAAGCTCTACAACGAGGCTCGACAGGAAAAATGGAAATGACAAAGACCATTCTCCAACTAAAGGATTTAAAGCGATTTTCTTCTGGAAGGAGTAAGTTGGATAGGCTTCTTGGTCTTGGTCAAACAAATCGGTTCGGCCTCGGATACACTCAAACTGGAGACAGTCCAGGTTCGAGTGGGACAGTTTTTGTGCCTCAGTCGGTATCTCCTCCTCCGACACCGGAATTCACGACAAACAACGACAACAAGCCTACTTCATCCTCTTCGGGATCGTCAAGATCTAAGGTATGTTTTCGTTGTGGTTTTTCAGGGCACATAAGGAGAAATTGCAAGATGGGAGCCAAACGCTCATCTCAAGCACCTCTTGCAATGACTACCAAAAAGGTGATTCCTCAGAAATCAAATGCAAATCATTCAAAGGAAAAGAGCCTTGGTAGTTCACCGCGCAAGACGACTTCATCAAGGAGCAGCAATCAATCTAACAAGACGCTTTCACCTAGGAGAATAACTTCACGACCATTACCGACGCATTCCAAAAAGGTTTGGGTGCGCAAAGGTGAAATTTTCCCTTGTCTTGTTACTAATGTTTCCTTGCATGCATATGATAATTCGTCTTGGTATCTGGATAGCGGGTGTTCCCGTCATATGACCGGTGACAAAAACTGTTTTCAAATTTTGAGAAAATCTCCGGAGGACTTGTAGTTTTCGGAGACGGTCGGTCTTCCAAAATTGTTGGAAAAGGAACGGTAGCTATTCCAGATGGCCCGGTTTTGAAAAATGTGTTATTTGTTGATGGCCTTAAGACTAACCTCATTAGCATAAGTCAACTTTGTGACAATGGTTATTCAGTTAATTTTTCATCTGTTGAATGTACTGTAACTGATAAGGACCATGTTTTCTTTTTAAAAGGGGTTAGATCAGAAAACAATTGTTATGTTGTTCCTATAAAATTTCTGAAAAGTGTAACCTAGCTTCTTTGAAAAATGAAACTCTTTGGCATGAAAGGCTAGGTCACATAAACTTTAAGGAACTTGCTAGAATTTCAAACAAAGATGTGGTCAAGGGGGTTCCTAAACTTTCATTTGAACAAAACATTGTGTGTGGCGGTTGCCAAAAGGGAAAACAGTCCAGGACTGCACACAAGAACTTGAACCACATTGGTACAAAACGGCCTTTGGAACTTTTGCACATGGATTTAATGGGGCCAACTCGTCAACCATCTTTGGGAGGTAAATGGTATATTTTCTTATTGGTTGATGATTTCTCTAGATATTCTTGGGTAGCATTTTTAAAAGAGAAAGCTGATACTTTTGATTCTTTTCACGAGATTTGCCATCGTATTATGATTGAAAAGAATGAAAAGATTACTCGTGTTAGAAGTGATAGAGGTGGAGAATTCATAAATTCTAAATTCATTGATTTTTGCACTTCAACGGCATTAAACATGAATTCTCAGCGCCCTATACACCTCAACAGAATGGTGTAGTCGAGCGCAAAAACAGGGTCGTACAGGAGATGGCACGTGTTATGCTTCATAGCCGGAACCTACCGTTATATTTTTGGGCTGAAGCGGTGAACACTGCTGTCTATGTAATTAATCGAGTGTATTTGCGCCCGGGAACTTTAAATACACCATATGAACTATGGTTTTGTAGAAAATCGAACATCAAATATTTTCGCATCTTTGGGAGTCGGTGTTTTATTTTGCGTGACCGCGAAAATCTTGGAAAATTTGACTCTCGAAGTGACGAAGGGATTTTCTTGGGTTATTCTACAAACAGTAGAGCATATCGAGTATTTAACTTAGAATCTAAGACGATCGTAGAATCGATAAATGTTAAAGTAGATGAAGCTTTTCACTTTGCATCTGAAAAATCTACCCTCGATATCTCTCTTGATGATGATACACCTGCCAATGCATCTTCTAATAACAATTCTTTCGATAATAATGATGCATCTAACGGTTCTTCAAGTTTATCTGATGTGCAGGAATCATCTCATGTACCTCCGAGTACTCCGTTACCTCAAACGTTACGCATCTCCAAGGATCATCCTGAATCGAACATTATTGGAGACCCACAAGAAGGAGTTAGAACTCGGAGACAATTGGTTTGCGGATTCGCTTGCTACGTATCTTTAATCGAACCAAAGAATGTCGATGAAGCTCTTCAGGATGACTACTGGATTGAAGCAATGCAGGAAGAGCTCCATCAATTTGAGCGAAACAAAGTCTGGGAATTAACGAAGCCTCCGAAGCAACACAATGTGATAGGTACCAAATGGATTTTCAAGAACAAGAAAAATGAGGATGGTACTATCATCAGGAACAAAGCAAGACTAGTTGCTCAAGGCTACTCTCAAGTAGAAGGTATAGACTTTGATGAAACTTTCGCCCCTGTAGCTAGACTCGAGTCCATTCGTATCCTATTTGCGATTGCTTGTCATTTTAAAATCAAATTATTTCAAATGGACGTTAAGAGCGCATTTTTAAATGGGTTTTTAAATGAGGAAGTTTATGTGGCTCAACCGAAAGGTTTTGTAGACCATAAACAACCTAACCATGTTTTTCGTTTGAAAAAGGCTCTTTACGGTCTGAAACAAGCACCGCGAGCATGGTACGAAAGGTTGACAAAGCACCTTTTGGAGAAGGGCTATACTCGAGGGGGAGCTGACAGGACTCTCTTTGTGAAGCATTATCAAAACAATTTCATTGTAGCACAAATCTATGTCGATGACATTGTATTTGGTGCAACAAGAGATAATGATGCTTCTAAATTCGCGGAGACCATGGAAAGCGAATTTGAGATGTCCATGATGGGCGAATTGACTTATTTTCTTGGATTACAAGTTAAACAAAATGATGAAGGCATTCACTTGTGTCAATCCAAGTATGCAATGGAGTTGGTCAAAAAGTTTGATTTAGAAAATTCTAAGGATTTTCCGACTCCAATGGGAACTAGCCATAAGGGACTTGGAAGTGAATCACATAGTGAGAATGTAGACGAGAAACTTTATCGTAGTATGATTGGAAGTCTACTTTACCTCACGGCTAGTCGCCCGGATATATCCTTTAGTGTTGGGATTTGCGCGAGATATCAATCAGCACCAAAGGAGGTTCACCTGAAAGCGGTGAAACGGATCATCCGGTACATCAAAGGAACAATAAATTTCAGAATTTGGTATCCTATGGGAACAAGTTTGGACATTGTTGGATACTCAGATGCCGATTGGGCAGGATCAGTGGATGATCGGAAAAGTACGAGTGGTGCATGTTTTTATCTTGGCCATTGCCTTGTTGCATGGCACAGTAAAAAGCAAAACTGCATAGCACTCTCGACTGCCGAAGCGGAGTATATTTCAGCGGGTAGTTGTTCAACCCAACTGATTTGGATGAAAAGCGTGTTGAGCGACTTCCGGATTTCAGCAACTTCGGTAACAATTCTTTGTGACAACACTAGTGCCATAAACATTTCTAAAAACCCTGTGTTGCACTCAAGAACAAAACACATTGAACTTAGATATCATTTTCTTAGAGAGCTAGTTGAATCAAATATTCTTCAACTTTCATATATTTCAACTGAGGATCAATTAGCTGACATTTTAACAAAACCTTTGGATCAAAAACGTTTTATTCATTTGCGTAAAGCAATTGGAATGCTTTCCTTGAAATAACCTCTTTTTGAAACCTTTGCTTAGGTTAGGTTTTGTTTTGTGTTTTTGTTCTTTATCTATGTTTGTACATAGGACATTAATTGAGCATAAATCATAATTGACTTTAATTGCATCTTTTCACGCATTTAGAAATTTATTATGCTTTTGATATCATAATATTTCAATGTTGCAATGATCATTTATGTTAATTAAGTCATCTTTTAAGTGATCAAAGTCAATTTCTCTCTCAATGATCTCTTGGTATAGTCATTATCTTATTTGACTGTTTAGTCGAGTATGAATGCGAGATCAATTTTTGGTTGAATACCTTATATATTAAATAATTGATAGCCAATTGAGGGGGAGTCAAAGAAATGTAAAATGCTCAAAAGATGTGGAAAGAGTTACATCCCAATGAGGAGTGTGAAAACTACCACCACATGGAGAAAAGAGAATCCCTGTGTGCAGCTACCAATGTATACCAAGCATGGTTTTTCAAATTGATTAAAAAAATGCATATTGAAATACTTGACTCTGTCAAATTTCAAGGTTGGTATAAGGTGGGATTTTTGATGAAAGATGCTCAAAGAGCCACTCTCTTCAACAGATTGTCTAGATATATTATCTAACTTATCTGGGATTTCAAACATCTATTGATCTTGGTATTTCATTTTCTTTACCAAATTGATGATTTGATAAAGGCATTACGCATAAGATCATGTTAGATGTGATTGAAGTTGTTCAACTTTAAGGTTTTAATTTTCATAAATTTTCGTTTCATTTTTGAGTATTTTTGATAGATTTTGTATAATCTATTTCTTGTTGTATGAAACGATGATTTTTGTTTAAAGTTGATATGCTAAAGTGCTTACATACTTTTTCTGGATTTTATGGAATTTTTCTAAATTTTTCTGAAGAAAAAGTTGGAGCCGATCCGGATCGGACTAAGTGATCCGGATCCCGAACGCAGGTTTTCCTGCGGGTAGCCGATCCGGATCACATTCACGATCCGATCCGGATCACGGCTAGGGTTTTAATAGAACAAAGGGTTTTGATTTCTTTTACCTTAATCTTTTGTTCTTAAGCCTCTAGAGCTTCTCTCTCTAGATTTCTTCTTCTTGGAGCTTTCAAACTCAAGTTCTTCGATTCCAAGTAAGTTTTATTGATCAAAATCTCGGTTTTTCACAGTTTTTCTTGTTTGCTCAAACGTGAGTAGAAATCATGGAACTTTTTCGTTTGTGAATGGTTTTTGGTCAAATTTCTTTTGAAACAAGAACTCTGGGTCGATTAGTTTTGATTATATGCTAGGTATTCTCCTGATTAACGAATTTTTGGGCTTCGATTTCTGAAAATTCGGTTTTAGGGCATATAATAGGAATTTTTGAAAATCATGCAATTGATCTATTTTTAAAATTCTTTTTGCAAAACTAATTTGATTCTTAGTCTCTCTACATGATTATGATTGTTTGGGTACAATTTTTCAAATTTTTCAAAATTAACAATTTTTCATGTTCTTGAGTTGGTCTTCACAGGTTTCAAACTTCTTAAAGCACGCACAGCAATGGAATTCTCATGGATCATCTTGCTGTTGGTCACAATGGTGCATACTCGAGCAACCAACAAACTGAAAAGAGCCAAGAAACCTCAACGAAAAGGTGAATTTCATCTTATCAGTGACTCGGAAACTGAAGCAGATAATGATGAAGTAGACTGGGACAAGTTGACGGATGATGATGAATCAATGCCCGTTAAACCTGAACAAAAGGCTTCGATGGATCAAAAGGAAAGGCTTCCGATGGATCAAAAGGAAAGGCACCCATGGACACAGGAAAAGCACCTATGTCTGCACCAACTATCTCTGTGAAAAGGAAACGTCTGGCTCGACGCTTTGGACTACCACGAGACGTTAACATCAACAAGCCAATAGTTCCTGACTCCCCGCCTCACGTGGAAGAAGTGCTCGTTAACACTGATCGCCTTAGAGCTTTTGAACATCGTGAATGCATCGGTGAACGACATGTCAACATTGAAGCTCTCCGAAATCACTCACCAGAATTTGGGAATTTAATTGAGCAAGCTAATCTCATCCAAGTCTGCCGATTCCCCGAATTACTTGGGTATTGTTTGTATCGTGTAAGAACCTTTTACACAAATGCAAGACATCTTCAAGAAGATGAACGTGGTTCAATGCATTTCTATACAAATATCCAAGGAATGACACTTAAAATCACTCCACAGTTAATTGGCGAAGTCCTAGGAATGGAATCCAACAGATCGGGGATCAACTTTTTGACGGGAAGAAGTTTGACAAATGCCTTGTGGCAAACCGTGATAGAAGGAATTTGTTTGGAAGGAACTGAATCAGCAGATGGTAAATCTGTAAAATCCAAACAACTTCGGCTTGAGTACCGCTTTCTTAACTTCATCACGTGTTACAACATTCTCCCTAACATGCAGACAAAGGTAGTGAGATGGGATAGAATGTTGTTCTTATATCTCATAGGTCATCCTTCTGAGGCTGTAGGATTGAACATGAACATTCCCTACATAATTTGGAATAGAATGTCAAGATATGTTGAGCATCCTCATCCTTCTGAGCGACTTCCATTTCCATTGATCATCATGAGGATCTTGAAAAAGTTTGAAATTGATATCAGCTCGACATCATATCAACACTGTTGGGGGATGATAGATGAGTCAACGATTGTGAAGTCCCTTCACAAATTGCCACATGTTGCTCCGACGCCTTCGACTGGGAAGAAACCGTGTGTGGGCACCTCTGCCTCTCCATCTCAACAAACACCCGGCACACATGATGAAGCATCGGTAACTTCAATTGTCAAGCAACAACAGCGCCTATCTTTTGAACAAGAGCAGATATCCAAAGAACAAAGGCGAATTTCTGAGGAACTCGAGATCATCACGGCATCTCAAATTACTTTGACCAAGAGAGCAAACTCGATGAAGAAATTGATCAAGAAAATGTTCACTAAAATGGGATATAGTGCGTCTGAGGAATCAGACTCCGATGAATAATTTGTGCTCTAACAACTTTTTGTGCAGGATTTCAGTTTTTAGGATTTAGTTCTGTTTTTACTTTGCTTTAGTTTTAGTTCTCAGGTTTTTCTTGATTTTGAACTTTTTAACTCTCCTTAAATTTTTGTAATTTTGGCTTTGTTTGTGACAAAAAGGGGGAGAGAGATTAGAAGAGAACTTTGTGAGAACTCTTGAACAAATGACTTTGTGAAAGGTAAGTATCACAACTTTGACTTGTGATTTGTTGAACTAGGAAGTATACACAACTTCTGGTTTTATCTTGTGATTTGTTGCATGTCCCTACTAACTATTCGACTAACTATTTGGACATGTATTATTACTAACAAGTTGTTTGATTACTAACAAAGCAAAGTTATGACATTTGGAATCTTATTGCTTAGAAGATATGTCAATGTTTGATTGTGATCTTATTACATATCTGAATTACTAAATGTCATGATGAGTATAAACTCTATCTCTGCTAGGTTTTGAATGTTAAATATTCTTGAGGTATCTAGCGATCTCTTTTTGTCAAGAATGATTTCTTTTTGCAGAGAGTACAGATGTCTAAGTCTAGAGTCTGTTTTAGGAGTTTATCTCATGTATTTAATTTTTGGATCTCCATTGTAAATTTTTGTTGTATGGTGATAGCAACAAAAATATCCTTTTTGAATTTTCTTTTGTGGATTTGTGTTTTGTCACGAAACCGCCAAAGGGGGAGATTGTTACGGAATTTGAGTTGGCGTATTTCGTGAAAGTGTTAAGTCTTGAAGATTGAAGATGAAAGAAGTTTGGATCATATACCTCAATCTCAAGAAAGAAGAATTCAAAAGGATCAGGTATGTTTAACTAAAGATTTTTGGTGATCCGAATACTTCTTGTAGTGTAGAAACACTTGGAAGAATTTTTATTGCATAAAAATCAAAAACTGGACATGGGACATGTTCAGGATCCGGATCAGACTTCCAATCCGGATCCCGAAGGGTGTTGTTCATTGGCAAATCCAATCCGGATCAAAGGCCATTTTCGATCCGGATCCCGAACATGGGATTTTGCTGGAATGTATGAACGATCCGGATCGGGACTTCGATCCGGATCCCGAACCCTGTTTTTCTGGAATTGTCTATCACGTTACGACGATCCGGATCGCAGTAAATCCGATCCGGATCGCCGTCCTGAAAATTTCCAGAAACGGTTAGTTTTTGATCCTTATCTTCTTCCAATGGTTTCTAACCTATAAATAGACCCTATTTTCATTTCTAGGGTATCAAAAAATAAAAAAAAAATACGACCGAAAGAGAAAAATCCACATATAGAGAAGAAAGGAAATCAATAGATTTAATTCTATGTTTCTTCATCTATATTGATTGATTTGATTCTAGGTTTTCCAAACTCAGATTTTGAGTAGAATCAAATCAATGAATACTTAGATGGTATTTCCGATCTATTTCTAATCTAAGTATTCGGCGGATCATCACCACCCAAAAACA
Organism: Tillandsia fasciculata; assembly: GCA_029168755.2. Classification (NCBI taxonomy): domain Eukaryota; kingdom Viridiplantae; phylum Streptophyta; class Magnoliopsida; order Poales; family Bromeliaceae; genus Tillandsia; species Tillandsia fasciculata. The sequence goes on along the minus strand of JAQOTM010000063.1, from coordinate 252,350 downwards.
ACGATTTACCCTAAATCGGCGCGTGGACTCGCGTGGCCTTGTGGATTCAAGGTGCAACCGCTCTCGTGGATTCGGAGCGAGGTACGTTCGTGGATTCGAAGCGTGCTACTGGGTGAAGACCGTGGATTCGGTCGGACGTCGTGGACTCGACGTTGGACGCTGTGGATTCAGCGTTGGGCGCAGATCGTGGATTCGAGAAGCGTCGTGGAGCGAGCGGAGAAGATCTACTAGGAGCGTATGGTAAAAGGTTGAGTCGTCTGTGAGTACGTTATATCACCTTGTACGTGTGTTAATTCTAGTGGATTTCGCCGTGTTATCGGTCCCGTGGTTTTTTACTCCGGTTTGGAGTTTTTCCACGTAAAAATCTTGCGTGTTCATTTATATTTTCCGGTTGGGAATCCCGCGTGGGAGTTGCTGTTTGTTTACACCTATTCACCCCCCTCTGGGAGTGTTTGTGCCCTATGTCGGGCCCAAGAATGGTTTGTGATGCAATTTGGGATTTAGTTGCATCGCTGGAGGCCTGCGGGATGTGTCGTTGGTGTTTGCGCGCAACTTGGACACACGTGGTGGACTTCGGGCTTAAATAGAGACCCCATGGGAAATTGGAAGACCCGTCGGGTGTTTAGAAGTGATTTCGCGCGTTTCGGATGTCAAAGTTAGACTCCGGATGAAGTCCGGATAAAAGTTACCTCTCCGGTCGCCTTCGGGAATTTTTAGAGTCGAAATTGGACAAATCGGACTTTAAAAATGGACCCGGCGCAAAATCGGATCGAGTGGGTATTCGGCAAATTTTCGGTTGAGAATTTGGAGAAACGGACATCGTTTTTGGATTCAGCGCGCGAAATCGCTAAGAATGGACTATTTATTTGTTGGTTTTGGAGCCCGGTAGGTTTGCGCGTTTTTCGAGGCGAAACGGCATGCAAATCGAGGTAAGCGTGGCTCGGGAAGCGAAGAGGCGGCGGCGCGCATCCCGAGGTGCGCGTCAGTGCGCACCTCGCGCGGAATGCGCGGAGCCCGCCACGTGGCGGGCTCCGATTCGCGCCCGCGCGGGCGCGGGGGCACGCGCTCCCGTGTCACGGGCGCGTGTCCCGCGCCTGACGCGGCCGCGGTGTAACGCGCCCGTGTAACGGGCGCGTCACCGCGTGCCGCGTGGCGCCTCGGGCGCGCGCGTGGACCGGGCGCGCGCGCCGTTTCTTGTGGACCGGCCGTTGAAGCTTCCCGGTTGGTCCACGCGGTGAACCGGCTCCGTGGACCGGCGCCGTGGACCATCCTCTTTCTCCCCTTTTTCTTCTTCTTCTTCTTCCTCCCCGCACCGCCATTTTTCTCCTCTTTTCCTTCTCCTGCAACCGAGAGCGAGAGGGAGTGAGGGAGGAGGTTGTGTGAGGTGCGGCGGCGCGTCGTGGACTCCGTTTTGCGTGCGAGGACGCCCGGCGGAGCGGTTCGGCGACGGCGGCGCAAACATGTAGGTCCCGTGGGTTGGTTTTTCTGTATTTTTGTACAGTTTTTGAAGCGTTCTTTTAGACTGTAATTGCCCCCCCCTGTGCACCGTTTTGCGTGCGGACTCCGGCACTGTGCACCGTTTTGCGTGCGGACCCCGTTTTGCGGGCGGATCCTGGCACCGTGCACCGTTTTGCGTGCGGACTCCGGCACTGTGCACCGTTTTGCGTGCGGACCCCATTTTGCGGGCGGATCCTGGCACCGTGCACCGTTTTGCGTGCGGACTCCGGCACTGTGCACCGTTTTGCGTGCGGACCCCATTTTGCGGGCGGATCCTGGCACTGTGCACCGTTTTGCGTGCGGACCCCGTTTTGCGGGCGGATTCTGGCACCGTGCACCGTTTTGCGTGCGGACTCCGGCACTGTGCACCGTTTTGCGTGCGGACCCGTTTTGCGGGCGGATCCTGGCACTGTGCACCGTTTTGCGTGCGGACCCCGTTTTGCGGGCGGATCCTGGCACCGTGCACCGTTTTGCGTGCGGACTCCGGCACTGTGCACCGTTTTGCGTGCGGACCCCGTTTTGCGGGCGGATCCTGACACTGTGCACCGTTTTATGTGCAGACTCCGTTTTTGGTGCGGACTCCGGCGGCGTGCTCCGTTTTGCGTGCGGATTCCGGCGGCGTGCTCCGTTTTGCGTGCGGACTCCGGCGGCGTGCCCTGTTTGCGTGCGGATCGCGTGGAGGCCAATTGCAAGTGTCTACGAGCAATTGGTGGCAAATCGAGGTGGGTGGCCTTATCTCCAAGTTTTTTGGACTGTACAGTATTTCTACTGAGGTAGGACTATACATGATAGTTTATTTCATTGTGTGGCATGCTAGATTATAGGAATTGTTATTCCTTTTATTATCTGTTAATATAGTTATCTTGGAACTTGACCTAGCACCCCCGTCATATGTTACATGTGTAACCAGACCAGTAGAAAATCCTCACTTGGGCTAGGGTTATTTATGCTTAGACATCCACACTGTTCTTCATCCCTGGACATAGTGTTTTCTCGCCCGGGTAGTGGGCCGAGGGGTTGGGACTTGCTTTTAGTGTGGGATGCTTTTGCACTCTTGCTTGGGAGCAGAGTGAAGTCTGGTAGTTGTAGCGGGTTGCTTATCTGTGTGGGGAGCCGTTTGGGTAAACGGTAGTCCCGAGAGGTCTTGTTTCCTTTTACGTTGTCGTAGGAGGGAGCCGTTGAGTAGACGGTAGTCCCGGGCCGTCGAGTATCTTCCGGTCCGTCTTGTTGGGAACCGTTGGGGTTGACGGTGGCCCCAGGTCGTAGAGTGTTGTCCGACCTGTTTTGTTACCCTGAGTTGTGGGTCGTTCCTGGCTGTGGAGTATCTCCAGCCAGTGTGCTTTGTGCTGCGAGCTGTTGGAGAGGCTAGTGTCTCGTGTTTTGAGTTAGCCGATCAGCTGAGTCGTCGAGAGTGCTCCGACTGTTGGGCGAGATTTTTGGGGATCTTGAGTCCTACCGTTCTGTGAGTGAGCGTGGATTTGGACTAGCCTGCATATGCCAATGTTGATTACTCTATGCCGCGCCGTTTTCCTCAGTTGGGGCCGCGCCCCCTGAGATGCCGCTGTGGATGCGATGGTTGGCCTGTTGAGGCAGTTTTGCGCGAGGGATGAGTTAGTCGGACAGGACGCCCCACGTAAATCCCGTCCTCATGTGGATGTGTGGTAGTGGGCAGGAGCGTTCCTAGTAGACAGGCGCGGGCTTGGCTGGACCTTTGAGGTAGTCAGTTCGTTTGGGACGATTGAGCACCTTGGGTGCGAGTGGTCTCATTTACTTTCTTCTGTTCCACTTTTGAGTGTCTAGATAGAGGCATGATAGCTGTAGAGTAGATCCAGCTTTTCTTATTCTGATTTCCTTGCCTGTTATTGTAGTAACCGCCGGTTTAAAATAATTGCTAGGGTCCACTTTTGGTTTTGTTTTAGACTCGGAGGGTGATCGAATAATTTCTTGTTTCCGGACAGACCGTCGGGGCCCGCGGGTATTTTTAGTTAATAGGACTCGCGAAACGGAGAACGGCGGCGAAATCGGTTTTGAATTCCGACGCCGGAATCTCCCGGAATAAATTCCGGAAGTTGGCTAACGATTCAGGCAACCAGCACGGTTTTTGAGGCGGACCGGACCCCGATTCGTACCCGTGTTAATTACCCGCGTTTGATTTAAATTTGGTTAATTTCCTTTCCTAACCGCTCCCGCTTCCTAACCGCCCCCAACTTCCCACCACTTCCCACTACTTCCCCCAACTTCCCACTACTTCCCCCAACTTCCCACCACTTCCCCACTAACCGCCCCAACTTCCCACTACTTCCCCCAACTTCCCACCACTTCCCCACTAACCGCCCCAACTTCCCACTACTTCCCCCAACTTCCCACCACTTCCCCACTAACCGCCCCAACTTCCCACTACTTCCCCCAACTACCGGCCACTCCCCACAACTCCCCACAACTCCCCTTAACCCCCCTACGTACGAAACCCCAAAGGAACGGAAAAAGGAAACACAATTTCCCCAAACTTCCAGTTTCCCAACCGAGCGTACCCTTTCCCCAATCGATCGAGAGGAGAAGCAAGGCGGAGCGGGTGAGGAGAAGGAAGAACGCCGGCATACCCTTCACCCAAGAACAGGACGATCATCCCCTAGATCAACCCTAGCCAACGAAATCGAGATTCGTGTAGGCCCGGGCGGGTACCCGAGACACGAGAGAACCTAACATCGGTCAGGAGCGCGACAACAAGGTGGGTTGTTGCTTTCAGTCCTTGCTTTTAATTCTACTAAATTGGGTGGGTTCAATCTTGTGCGTACTTGGGGTTAAAGATCGAAGGGTGATAGGCACTACTTGTTTGACTGTGCTAACGTTTAGAACAAAGAGAAAAAGAAAATATAGAAAAAGAAGGGATGTTCTAAACTTTATATGGACCTTGTGCTTGGATTGAAACAGTGTGGGTTTTTCTCCCGAGGTTTGGTAATGTTAGTGTTCCGGGGAGGATGTTAAATATTATGTTAACCTGTACTAACACTGACGGCTTCTATGATTTACTATATTACCCCGTGTTTTGTTACTATGCTCGAGTGCGACACGCGCATCCGCGGTTTGGCCACCGCAAAGGGTGCTCTTTTCCGGAAAGGCGGTCTTTGACCCGTGTTTACCCACGAGGTGACGTAGTGGGGCCCCCGTAGGTGTGGGGTTTGAGGCACGAAGGTGCGAGCGGTGGGACCCGACGAAGGGATTGGATCCCGATGGGGTCAGGTGTGGGACCCGACGAAGGGATTGGATCCCGATGGGGTCAGGTGTGGGACCCGACGAAGGGATTGGATCCCGATGGGGTCAGGTGTGGGACCCGACGAAGGGATTGGATCCCGATGGGGTCAGGTGTGGGACCGCCGGGATTGGATCCCGACGCGGTCAGGTGTTACAGGGGTAAAGGTGTTAAAAGTGTTACAGGTGTTACAGGTATTGCTGGTGTTAAAGGTGTTAAAAGTGTTACAGGTGTTACAGGTATTGCTGGTGTTAAAGGTGATAAAGTGTTACAGGTGATACAGGGTTACCCGTTTGAGAGAAGTGGATTGCCCCAGCTAGTCTCACTTTATGGTTTGGTACTACTTTACTGCTTAGTACTGTTTTTATGATAGTGTCACTGACTACCCACTCTGTGACAGGTACCTCCAGGGGGTAGAGGTAGGCGACGGTGAGGCCGAGGTGGTAGCAGTCGGGCTGAGGGGCCCTAGTATGCTGTTTTTATTTATTCTCTCTGCATTGCATTTCATTCGGAACTGTAAGTTATTGTGTGGTTCTCGATACCCTTGTGGGGTCGTGTGGATGTTGAGTACTTTCTTTTCCTTTATTATTCCCGGTTGGCCGTTTTCTAAACAAATCAACCAGAAAGCAAAAGAAAAAGGACTTCGTAAACTGGTTTCAAAACCTAAGGCCGTGTGGGCCTGTTTTCAAAACAGTGAGTTTATACTTTCAACTTGACTGGCCACGGGTATTGTTTAGTCTTCATGCACCATGCTACATTAAACTGTTGTGATTAATTGGAAGTGATTGCTTGTGTTTGACGGGTGTAATAGCCGCGACGCCGTGCATATACAGAGGAGACTCTGCCGACTTTCGAGTGAATCTGTATATGTGGCGGGTCTGGGCACGCGCCGGGGAAGGAGGTTTTAAAGAAAATTTTGTACGCACCTCACGCTTACCTTTGTGTACCGTTTCCGCTAAAAATAAAACCCCCGGGGCGTGACAGATTAAGATGGTATCAGAGACTTCGCTTTAATCACAACAGTGGCGGCCCAACATCCACCGAGACATCACACTTAACTACAAATAAATGAAATATGCAGGGTTTAAGAATTAGGACGTGAGAGATCGGGGAGGGGATTTGTAGATAACGTTTTCCTTTCCTCCTCGATATTACGGTGGTTCTTTCTAGTAGAGTTGAGTGCTAAGTCTGGGTGGTGTGTCTGCACAGACAATGGTCCGAACCAGAGCATCGGCAGAGGATGTAGGGGCGGATGCGACGACACCAGCGGCTGCAGAAAACCAACTACTGCGGCAACTACTGTCGGACATGGACCGCGCGGTAGAGGCGAACCGCTTACTACGCAACCAGCTGCGCGACGTGGCTAGGCACCTGCTAGACCTTGCGGATCACGTGAGTATACTGACCCGGGAGCTTGAGAGTGTCGACCACGCGCAGCACGGCACCGGTGGTGGTAACCCTCGAGGGATACCACCAACTGGCGTTTCCACCTTTCAGGGAGCGGTTAGCATGGCCGTGCGCGCGGAACTAGAGCGTACACGACGGGCACACCCCTACCCCGGCCCGACAGGAGGCCCGTACCCGAGCGGCAAAGCAACCAAACGTCAGAAGAAAGGGCCGAATGTCGGGCAGGCGACGGGGGAGGGACCGGAACCACCAAAGCCCTGCGTCATTTGTGGTGGTGCGCATCCAATGATGAATTGCCCTTGGCGGAACGGACATTGCTTCCGGTGTGGCAGGCCGGGCCACACGCGTTACGATTGCCCCCGGAAGCCGGCCGTCACCAGACCCCCGGCTCCGAGACCGGACGACCTACGCCTGACGGACTCTTCGGGTACCGAGTCCCCATCCCGCCTCGCCGAACGAGACTGGCCCACAGGTTGTGAACGGATCTCCCCAGCTGCCCCGGGAAGCAGTGATGAGGAATCCCAGAACAGGGGATAGCAGGCAGTGATCGGATGTCGGATCTGGGTTAGGATGGTCTTTATGGGTAGTTTACTTCTCTTTCCTGTTTAACCACTAGGAATATTAGAGTGTTTTATGGGTAGTTTACTTCTCTTTTCTGTTATAACCACTAGGAATAGTAGAGTGAGCCCTTTGTTGGACATGTCGAATGGTCACCTAATGGATATGCATGCTTAACTAGATCATTGTGAGCCTATCATGTGGAAAACATTATAATGGAAATCTGACATGTTGGAACTCTTACATGCTTCATGGACGTTGTTCTAGCGTTTAACCTTGCTTAAGGGGGTGGGGATGTACCGTCATAGTGCGATTTTGTGAGACGTCTTGTGGGAAAACATCATTTGAGGATTTTAGGACAGGCATAGGTGGTTGATTCAAGTGAGGGTGATTAGCAGATTATGGACACGTGCAGTTAGATTGTGATTTGGTATGATTACTTGACACACATGTTGAACCCCTATATGGCGCTCCCCTTCTTTCTTCCATAAGGAGATAGGTTTGACTTCAGGGATATCTAGTTAGACCACTTCTAATCGCTACCCTATATGTGTTGGAACTGACTTAGGGGAATCCTATTGTCTCTTCTTCCCCTACTCCTTCGACGGATGGCTATATGTCGCTCGGGTTTGAGCAGGGATTGGCAAAGTGTAGTTAGGGCTTGGGTGTTCGCCTTTGGGGCATTGCGGCTGTCGTGGATAGCAGGCGGACTCGTACTTATAGCTCGTAAGAGACAAGATCTCACGGGATCGGGGAGGAGATTTTCCAGCGGAAGGCGACGGCACCCTACGATTTCGCGGACGGATCTGCATGCCGGATACCCCGGATTTGAAGAAGGAAATTCTATACGAGGCACACAGCGCCCCTTATGCAGCGCATCCAGGAGGCACAAAGATGTACAGGGACCTCAAGCAGACCTTATGGTGGCCCAAGATGAAGAGGGATGTAACTCAATTTGTAACTCATTGCCTGGTGTGTCAACAAATAAAGGCGGAACATCAACGACCGGCTGGAAAGTTACAACCCTTACCGATACCGGAGTGGAAATGGGACCATATCACCATGGATTTTGTTACCGGATTTCCACGCTCACAACAAGGACATGACACGATAGGGGTTGTGGTAGACCGGCTAACTAAGTCAGCGCACTTACTGCCGATTCACACAACTTGGACCAGGGAGCGGTTAGCCCAGGTCTATCTCAGCGAGATTGTGAGACTGCATGGAGTACCGGCATCGATCACATCAGACAGAGACACGCGTTTTGGTCTCAAAATTTTGGCAGAGTCTGCAACAAGCCCTGGGGACCAAACTGCACTTCAGCACAGCCTTCCACCCTCAGACGGACGGGCAGTCGGAGCGAGTGATACAGACGCTAGAGGACCTGCTTCGGGCCTGTGTACTTGATTGGGGAATCGGTTGGGAGCGTTATCTGCCACTTGTAGAATTTGCTTACAACAATAGTTACCAGGCCAGTATTCAGATGGCACCCTACGAAGCCTTATACGGGAGATGCTGCCGATCCCCGATCTGTTGGGACGACTTGGGAGAACGAAAAATTTTGGGACCCGATTTGGTAGAGGAAATGGAAGGGAAGGTGCGCCTCATCAGACAGCGCTTACTAACCGCCCAGAGTCGACAAAAGAGCTATGCAGATCGGAGACGCCGCGACTTAGAATTCCAGGTGGGGGAACACGTGTTTTTGCGGGTCTCGCCGTCGAGGGGAATCAAGCGATTTGGGTTAAAAGGCAAACTGAGCCCGCGGTTTGTGGGGCCATTCGAGATCCTGGAACGGATTGGCCCAGTGGCTTATCGCCTTGCCCTACCACCAAACCTCGATCGGATTCACGACGTGTTCCACGTTTCGATGCTTAAGAAATACCTTCCCGACCCGTCGCATGTCCTGGACGTCTCGACGCTCGAACTAAAGGAGGACCTAAGCTTCGAGGAAACCCCGGTGCGGATCCTAGCAAGAGAAAGCAAGGCACTTCGAAACAGAGTCATTCCCTACGTGAAAGTGCTCTGGAACAACCACGAGGAGCGGGAGGCGACGTGGGAGTTGGAATCGAAGATGGGGGAGGGCTACCCCCATCTCTTTACCGAGAACCAGGAATGAGTTTCGAGGACGAAACTCGTTTTAAGAGGTGAGTGATGTAGTAACCGCCGGTTTAAAATAATTGCTAGGGTCCACTTTTGGTTTTGTTTTAGACTCGGAGGGTGATCGAATAATTTCTTGTTTCCGGACAGACCGTCGGGGCCCGCGGGTATTTTTAGTTAATAGGACTCGCGAAACGGAGAACGGCGGCGAAATCGGTTTTGAATTCCGACGCCGGAATCTCCCGGAATAAATTCCGGAAGTTGGCTAACGATTCAGGCAACCAGCACGGTTTTTGAGGCGGACCGGACCCCGATTCGTACCCGTGTTAATTACCCGCGTTTGATTTAAATTTGGTTAATTCCCTTTCCTAACCGCTCCCGCTTCCTAACCGCCCCCAACTTCCCACCACTTCCCACTACTTCCCCCAACTTCCCACTACTTCCCCCAACTTCCCACCACTTCCCCACTAACCGCCCCAACTTCCCACTACTTCCCCCAACTTCCCACCACTTCCCCACTAACCGCCCCAACTTCCCACTACTTCCCCCAACTTCCCACCACTTCCCCACTAACCGCCCCAACTTCCCACTACTTCCCCCAACTACCGGCCACTCCCCACAACTCCCCACAACTCCCCTTAACCCCCCTACGTACGAAACCCCAAAGGAACGGAAAAAGGAAACACAATTTCCCCAAACTTCCAGTTTCCCAACCGAGCGTACCCTTTCCCCAATCGATCGAGAGGAGAAGCAAGGCGGAGCGGGTGAGGAGAAGGAAGAACGCCGGCATACCCTTCACCCAAGAACAGGACGATCATCCCCTAGATCAACCCTAGCCAACGAAATCGAGATTCGTGTAGGCCCGGGCGGGTACCCGAGACACGAGAGAACCTAACATCGGTCAGGAGCGCGACAACAAGGTGGGTTGTTGCTTTCAGTCCTTGCTTTTAATTCTACTAAATTGGGTGGGTTCAATCTTGTGCGTACTTGGGGTTAAAGATCGAAGGGTGATAGGCACTACTTGTTTGACTGTGCTAACGTTTAGAACAAAGAGAAAAAGAAAATATAGAAAAAGAAGGGATGTTCTAAACTTTATATGGACCTTGTGCTTGGATTGAAACAGTGTGGGTTTTTCTCCCGAGGTTTGGTAATGTTAGTGTTCCGGGGAGGATGTTAAATATTATGTTAACCTGTACTAACACTGACGGCTTCTATGATTTACTATATTACCCCGTGTTTTGTTACTATGCTCGAGTGCGACACGCGCATCCGCGGTTTGGCCACCGCAAAGGGTGCTCTTTTCCGGAAAGGCGGTCTTTGACCCGTGTTTACCCACGAGGTGACGTAGTGGGGCCCCCGTAGGTGTGGGGTTTGAGGCACGAAGGTGCGAGCGGTGGGACCCGACGAAGGGATTGGATCCCGATGGGGTCAGGTGTGGGACCCGACGAAGGGATTGGATCCCGATGGGGTCAGGTGTGGGACCCGACGAAGGGATTGGATCCCGATGGGGTCAGGTGTGGGACCCGACGAAGGGATTGGATCCGATGGGGTCAGGTGTGGGACCGCCGGGATTGGATCCCGACGCGGTCAGGTGTTACAGGGGTAAAGGTGTTAAAAGTGTTACAGGTGTTACAGGTATTGCTGGTGTTAAAGGTGTTAAAAGTGTTACAGGTGTTACAGGTATTGCTGGTGTTAAAGGTGATAAAAGTGTTACAGGTGATACAGGGGTTACCCGTTTGAGAGAAGTGGATTGCCCCAGCTAGTCTCACTTTATGGTTTGGTACTACTTTACTGCTTAGTACTGTTTTTATGATAGTGTCACTGACTACCCACTCTGTGACAGGTACCTCCAGGGGGTAGAGGTAGGCGACGGTGAGGCCGAGGTGGTAGCAGTCGGGCTGAGGGGCCCTAGTATGCTGTTTTTATTTATTCTCTCTGCATTGCATTTCATTCGGAACTGTAAGTTATTGTGTGGTTCTCGATACCCTTGTGGGGTCGTGTGGATGTTGAGTACTTTCTTTTCCTTTATTATTCCCGGTTGGCCGTTTTCTAAACAAATCAACCAGAAAGCAAAAGAAAAAGGACTTCGTAAACTGGTTTCAAAACCTAAGGCCGTGTGGGCCTGTTTTCAAAACAGTGAGTTTATACTTTCAACTTGACTGGCCACGGGTATTGTTTAGTCTTCATGCACCATGCTACATTAAACTGTTGTGATTAATTGGAAGTGATTGCTTGTGTTTGACGGGTGTAATAGCCGCGACGCCGTGCATATACAGAGGAGACTCTGCCGACTTTCGAGTGAATCTGTATATGTGGCGGGTCTGGGCACGCGCCGGGGAAGGAGGTTTTAAAGAAAATTTTGTACGCACCTCACGCTTACCTTTGTGTACCGTTTCCGCTAAAAATAAAACCCCCGGGGCGTGACAGAAATCTGTATATGTGGCGGGTCTGGGCACGCGCCGGGGAAGGAGGTTTTAAAGAAAATTTTGTACGCACCTCACGCTTACCTTTGTGTACCGTTTCCGCTAAAAATAAAACCCCCGGGGCGTGACAGTTATCTTTTATCTCTAGTAGACTTGGTGGGCAGACCGTTGGACTTGTTGACGGCACCCACTGAGAACTACTGTGGGAAGTAGTTCTCACACCCGTCGTGGTGTCTTTTCCCCAGGGACTTCTTCTTGTGTTCCTGTGCTTCTGTTGCTGATCCTTTTGACCGAGGCGAGGGAGTCGCGAGCTAGTTCCCTACCCGTCGTTGGAGTGTAGCTGTACCCCTTCAGAGGAGAGCTCCAGTTGCTTAGTTTTCTCCTCCTTCTTCCTCTGTTGAGAGATCTTTGTAGAGAGGTATAGAGTTGTATTTTACTTTTACAGTTAAGAGAGACTGTTGTAGTGAGGATATTCTTGTATCGAGAGTTTGTACACTGATGTATTTATTGGAGATACCTCCCTTTTGAGTTTTGTATCAGAGAACTTTGTATACGATCGTATTTGGGAGATGGATATTGTATTATTTCAGTTGTACAGTGTTCGGATTGCAGTTTTTAGTAGTTTACTTTCAGCTCTCTGATATCTGTTTACTGTAGATGATTCTTTCTGCAGGTTAGACGCTTCGTCTGTACGGCAGTTTCCGTACAGATGGCGGATCTGTTGGCGAGCCCGGGTCGCAGTTTCGACCCCGGGGCGTGACAGATTAGAGTGGTATCGGAGCCTAGGTTGTAGGTCGTGGTGGACTTAGAAACCCTAGGCTTGTGGTTGGATATTAGGATGACTACGTGAGAGTCATGACTTTAGCGAGAGTCCTGATTGAGTTTTTACCTCTCCCAAGAGACGGGATGAGAGATTGGCATGTTTATTTTTCCTAAGCGATTATGTTCGCTGCCGAACAACACGATGCTATGGAATGGATGACATGCCTTAGACTTTCGCTGGATTGGGTCGCTTGGTTGTTGTGTCCTGACGTTTGTTATTGTGCAGCGGATTGCGATACCCCTGAGACGTCATGATGTGATAGGACACACCCCGCACCTGATGAGTACCCGCAGTGGGAGACGGAGCTATCAGAGCAGTGCGAGACCCAGGAGTTTGTGTGTTGAGATTGTTTCCCCACTTTAACCGAGAGGGACCGAATCCCTGAACGGTGAAAGGATCGAAAACTTCGATAGGCTGAGCCTAGAGTCTGTTCTTGTTTGATCGGGGTTCTAGGCACCGGTCTATCGGGAATTTTCGGATCTTTGCCGTGTCAGTCGGTTCTTCTCGCCTATTGAGTGGGGCGTTGTTGTGGGAGCCGTTTGAAGTGACGACGATCCCAGCTGTGAAGACATTTTCCCTGGCTGAGTTACCAGGAGGATATTTTCCCTGGCTGAGTTACCAGGAGGATATTTTCCCTGGCTATGTTACCAGGAGGGTATTTTCCCTGGCTGAGTTACCAGGAGGGCGTTTTCCCTGGCTGAGTTACCAGGAGGGCGTTTTCCCTGGCTGAGTTACCAGGAGGGCGTTTTCCCTGGCCGAGTTACCAGATGGATAATTATCACTGGCCGAGTTACCAGATGATAATTATCACTGGCCGAGCTACCAGAGGCGATGCCGCCCAGTGAGGGGCGATGCCGCCCAGTGAGGGGCGATGCCGCCCAGTGAGTGGCGATGCCGCCTAGTGAGTGGCGATGCCGCCCATTGAGTGGCGATGCCGCCCAATGAGTGGCGATGCCGCCTAGTGAGTGGCGAAGGTTTGGCCTGTTGAGGCGATTTTCACCTCCGGCCGAGTTACCAGGTGGTTATTTTAGTGAGATGGAGATGAGCTGACAGGACGCCGAGATTTGATGGCGTCGAGTTCATCCTGTTGGACTGCCTGGAGCGCAGTTGTTGACTTGGAACCAGTTTCATGCTTTGCGGCTCAGGGCCTTCTTACCCGCCAGTGTAAGCAGAAACTGGACAGGGGATCTTAGACTCCTGCAGCAGGGGAGTCGACCTCTTTCGGGAGTACGTTCGCGAGTTTTGCGATTTGTTGAGCGGTGTACCCCTTATCCCCTGGATGAGGCCCAGGAGGTTGAGCTAGTCGAGAAAAGACTGTCTCGGGATATCCATCACTTGGTGTATTCTCGGCGGGTGCCAACGTTAGATGCAGCGATTGAGCATGCTCGGTGGGTTGACCGAGGAGCTGTGATCATGTATTGATAGACAGAGCGCTAGGGACCAGCTCCGGAGAGAGGCATCCAGTGCCGCCTGTGTTTGGACAGTCGAATAGATCGAGACCCCCGGGGCTGCCCCGATCCCAGTCTGAGGGTCGTGAGTCTTTGAGGAGACAGAGACCAGGAGGTTCTCCAGAGCCGATGCATCAGCAGCAGCAGCGGGATGACTGTGTCTTTTGTGGTGGGCTGCATTCTGCGCCGTCGTGTGACCACAGGCAGGGCACAGATCATGGTCTTGTCCTAAAGCGGGGTCACCAGTCGCATTGGCAGCTTCGGCTCCTCCTCCTCCGCTCTTCCGGACAGGCGGAGCTTCGACAGGTTGTGGCCAGATAGTTAGGGCCACTTCTTCGCGGCAGTCCGACGGACGACCACCCCCGAGCGAGAGCGTCTATGTCGCACAGGATGAGGATTCAGGGGCAGCTGGCCACGTGGTGGCAGGTTTTAATCTTACCTCCCCTTCACGCACTTGAGCGTTATTTGTTACCGGGGCATCGCACTCTTTTCTTCTGTAGGGCATTGGCTTTGTTGGATGGGCTAGAGATAGGACCCTTAGCTTGTGCTCGTGAGGTTCAGATACCTGATCACGTGTTGCACATAGATGAGTGTTGTTGGTCCTGCCCTGTGCAGTTGGGGCCCTAGTTTTTGCCTATTGATCCTTTGGCCTTTCCTCAGCTCCAGAGCTTTCGAGGGTATAGGACTGTGAGGATCTAAGGCCTTGATGCTTGAGTGGTGCCACACCGTTGATACACGGTGGTGATGCCACACCGTTGATACACGGTGATGATGCCACGCCGTTGGTGCACGGCGGTGATGCCACGCCGTGGGTGCACGGCAGTGATGCCACACCGTTGATACACGGTGGTGATGCCACACCGTTGATACACGGTGATGATGCCACGCCGTTGGTGCACGGCGGTGATGCCACGCCGTTGGTGCACGGCGGTGATGCCACGCCGTGGGTGCACGGCAGTGATGCCACACCGTTGATACACGGTGGTGATGCCACACCGTTGATACATGGTGATGATGCCACGCCGTTGGTGCATGGCAGTGATGCCACGCCGTGGGTGCACGGCAGTGATGCCACGTTGTTGGTATACAACGGTGAGAGTCTTTTGGGGATGTTTCGAACTTTTGATCGCGAGTTTGGGCATCAGCTTTATGATTGCCTTGCGAGCCTGTTTTCTGTCCCGTTCACCGACGGTTTGGATCCCGTCAGGGTGTTCTCTTGTAGATGAGGGATCTACTTCGGCCCGTGGGCCCGTTGGGGTTATGATAGCATGTTGAGCGACCAACTGTGGCACGAGATTGGGCCTTTTGAGGATCCCTTTTGATGGTAGCCTGCAGTTGTGTAGTCCACTCGAGTGGTTTCGGATCGGGAAGTAACCAAGTGAAGACCCCAGCTTTTTAGATTCCCTTCCTTACTGGATGAGTGTGCGGGTATGCTTCGGGTCGTCTTGTTGAGTTTGGCACTATGTTGTAGTTTGGTGCGTGTTACACTTGTGGTTTTCCCGTTTCCCCCAGCCTTTTTGAGGAGCCCTTTGGTTTTCCACGTCTCAGCTCAGTAGTGATGTGTTTTTCCTCGCCCGTGATTTACTTGCCCCTTTGAGATCCGTGATTGTTGGAGTACGAGGGACGCCCGTTGCAAATTCTGGCTCGAGAGATGAGAGAATTGCACAACGGGTCATACCGTACTTGTTGTTGTGATGGTGTAATCACGAGGAGCGAGTGGGGTTTAGGGAGCTGGAGGCGTATTCTTAGATACCTAGCCGTGGTATTCTTGACTCCGATGGGCTTGATCTAGTTTCGAGGACGAAACTTTCTTTTAGTGGGGGAGGATGTGAGGTCCCGGAATCCCCGGCGTAGGAGTTGCTGGTTGTTGGGCAGCTTTTAGTGGCCGTTGGGAGTGTTTGTGCGCGTGTCGGGCCCAAGAATGGATTTGTGATGCAATTTGGGATTTAGTTGCATCACTGGAGGCCTGCGGGATGTGTCGTTGGTGTTTGCGCGCAATTTGGACACACGTGGTGGACTTCGGGCTTAAATAGAGACCCCGTGGGAAATTGGAAGACCCGTCGGGTGTTTAGAAGTGATTTCGCGCGATTCGGATGTCAAATTGGACTCCGGATGAAGTCCGGATAAAAGTTACCTCTCCGGTCGCCTTCGGGAATTTTTAGAGTTGGAATTTGGCAAATCGGACTTTAAAAATGGACCCGGCGCGAAAATCGGATCGAGTGGGCATTCGGCAAATTTTCGGTTGAGAATTTGGAGAAACGGACATCGTTTTTGGATTCAGCGCGCGAAATCGCTAAGAATGGACTATTTATTTGTTGGTTTTGGAGCCCGGTAGGTTTGCGCGTTTTTCGAGGCGAAACGGCACGCAAATCGAGGTAAGCGTGGCTCGGGAAGCGAAGAGGCGGCGGCGCGCATCCCGAGGTGCGCGTCAGTGCGCACCTCGGCGCGGAATGCGCGGAGCCCGCCACGTGGCGGGCTCCGTTCGCGCCCGCGCGGGCGCGGGGGCACGCGCGCCCGTGTCACGGGCGCGTGTCCCGCGCCTGACGCGGCCGCGGTGTAACGCGCCCGTGTGGCGGGCGCGTCACCGCGTGCCGCGTGGCGCCTCGGGCGCGCGCGTGGACCGGGCGCGCGCGCCCCTTGTGGACCGGCCGTTGGGGCTTCCCGGTTGGTCCACGCGGTGGACCGGCTCCGTGGACCGGCGCCGTGGACCATCCTCTTTCTCCCCTTTTTCTTCTTCTTCTTCTTCCTCCCCGCACCGCCATTTTTCTCCTCTTTTTTCCTTCTTCTGCAACCGAGAGCGAGAGGGAGTGAGGGAGGAGGTTGTGTGAGGTGCGGCGGCGCGTCGTGGACTCGTTTTGCGTGCGAGGACGCCCGGCGGAGCGGTTCGGCGACGGCGGCGCAAACGGGTAGGTCCCCGGTTTTTCTGTAGGTTACACGGTCGTTTTTTTGTAGAATCCCCGTGCGGACTCCGGCACTGTGCACCGTTTTGCGTGCGGACCCGTTTTGCGGGCGGATCCGTGCAGATTTTGCGTGTACACGGCACTGTGCACCGTTTTGCGTGCGGACCCGTTTTTTTTGCGGATGCACCGTGCACCGTTTTGCGTGCGGACCGGCGTTTGTGCCGGACACCGTTGGCCTGCCCCGCGGGGTGGACTGTGCACCGTTTTGCGTGCGGACTTTTGTTTTGCGTGCGGACTCACTGGCACCCGTGCGGACCGTTTTGCGGGCGGATCCTGGCACTGTGCACCGTTTTGCGTGCGGACCCCGTTTTGCGGGCGGATCCTGGCACCGTGCACCGTTTTGCGTGCGGACTCCGGCACTGTGCACCGTTTTGCGTGCGGACCCGTTTTGCGGCGGATCCTGGCACTGTGCACCGTTTTGCGTGCGGACCCCGTTTTGCGGGCGGATCCTGGCACCGTGCACCGTTTTGCGTGCGGACTCCGGCACTGTGCACCGTTTTGCGTGCGGACCCCGTTTTGCGGGCGGATCCTGACACTGTGCACCGTTTTATGTGCAGACTCCGTTTCTGGTGCGGACTCCGGCGGCGTGCTCCGTTTTGCGTGCGGATTCCGGCGGCGTGCTCCGTTTTGCGTGCGGACTCCGGCGGCGTGCCCCGTTTGCGTGCGGATCGCGTGGAGGCCAATTGCAAGTGTCTACGAGCAATTGGTGGCAAATCGAGGTGGGTGGCCTTATCTCCAAGTTTTATGGACTGTACAGTATTTCTACTGATGTAGGACTATGCATGATAGTTTATTTCATTGTGTAGCATGCTAGATTGTAGGAATTGTTATTCCTTTTATTATCTGTTAATATAGTTATCTTGGAACTTGACCTAGCACCCCCGTCATATGTTGCATGTGTAACCAGACCAGTAGAAAACCCTCACTTGGGCTAGGGTTATTTATGCTTAGACATCCACACTGTTCTTCATCCCTGGACATAGTGTTTTCTCGCCCGGGTAGTGGGCCGAGAGGTCGGGACTTGCTTTTAGTGTGGGATGCTTTTGCACTCTTGCTTGGGAGCAGAGTGGAGTCTGGTAGTTGTAGCGGGTTGCTTATCTGTGCGGGGAGCCGTTTGGGTAAACGGTAGTCCCGAGAGGTCTTGTTTCCTTTTACTGTCGTGGGAGGGAGCCGTTGAGTAGACGGTAGTCCCGGGCCGTCGAGTATCTTCCGGTCCGTCTTGTTGGGAACCGTTGGGGTTGACGGTGGTCCCAGGTCGTTGAGTGTTGTCCGACCTGTTTTGTTACCCTGAGTTGTGGGTCGTTCCTGGCTGTGGAGTATCTCCAGCCAGTGTGCTTTGTGCTGCGAGCTGTTGGAGAGGCTAGTGTCTCGTGTTTCGAGTTAGCCGATCAGCTGAGTCGTCGAGAGTGCTCCGACTGTTGTGCGAGATTTTGGGGATCTTGAGTCCTACCGTTCTGTGAGTGAGCGTGGATTTGGACTAGCCTGCATATGCCAATGTTGATTACTCTATGCCGCGCCGTTTTCCTCAGTTGGGGCCGCGCCCCCTGAGATGCCGCTGTGGATGCGATGGTTGGCCTGTTGAGGCAGTTTTGCGCGAGGGATGAGTTAGTCGGACAGGACGCCCCACGTAAATCCCGTCCTCATGTGGATGTGTGGTAGTGGGCAGGAGCGTTCCTAGTCGACAGGCGCAGGCTTGACTGGACCTTTGAGGTAGTCAGTTCGATTGGGACGATTGAGCACCTTGGGTGCGAGTGGTCTCATTTACTTTCTTCTGTTCCACTTTTGAGTGTCTAGATAGAGGCATGGTAGCTGTAGAGTAGATCCAGCTTTTCTTGTTCAGATTTCCTTGCCTGTTATCTTTTACCTCTAGTAGACTTGGTGGGCAGACCGTTGGACTTGTTGACGGCACCCACTGAGAACTACTGTGGGAAGTAGTTCTCACACCCGTCGTGGTGTCTTTTCCCCAGGGACTTCTTCTTCTGTTCCTGTGCTCCTGTTGCTGATCCTTCTGACCGAGGCGAGGGAGTCGCGAGCTAGTTCCCTACCCGTCGTTGGAGTGTAGCTGTACCCCTTCAGAGGAGAGCTCCAGTTGCTTAGTTTACTCCTCTTCTTCCTCTGTTGAGAGACCTTTGTAGAGAGGTATAGAGTTGTATTTTACTTTTACAGTTAAGAGAGACTGTTGTAGTGAGGATATTCTTGTATCGAGAGTTTGTACACTGATGTATTTATTGGAGATACCTCCCTTTTGAGTTTTGTATCAGAGGACTTTGTATACGATCGTATTTGGGAGATGGATATTGTATTATTTCAGTTGTACAGTGTTCGGATTGCAGTTTTTAGTAGTTTACTTTCAGCTCTCTGATATCTGTTTACTGTAGATGATTCTTTCTGCAGGTTAGACGCTTCGTCTGTACGGCAGTTTCCGTACAGATGGCGGATCTGTTGGCGAGCCCGGGTCGCAGTTTCGACCCCGGGGCGTGACATATATTTCCGCATTGGATTTTATTGCGCAATGATTTTTTGAGTGTTTATTGTTTACACCTATTCACCCCCCTCTAGGTGTTTTTTCCCCTATTTAGATCCATTATTACATATAACCCAACAAGATTCGCATAATGATCATTGGGAATGGTAGTCGCTCCGTTTGATCAGGATGCTCCACGTAGCGAGCCATCCTATTCCAGATGATGTATGGAATATTAATATTCAAGTCCTCTGCGGCAGATGGATGTCCTAAAAGATACAAAAATAACATTCGATCCCATCTTAGGACTTTAGTTTGCATGTTTGGTAAGATATTGTAACATACAATAAAATTCAAGAACCGATACTCAAGTCGAAGTTCCTTTGGAAATACTGAATTCCCGGTTGAACTAGTATCGGGCATGTAAATTCCATCCATGACCACCCTTTAAAGCGTTGTGGTCAAGATCTGAGCCTTCATATAGTGAGTTCCTTCTAGTTGAGCCTTCATTCCAATCACTTCTCTGATTAACTGTGGCGTTATTGTCAAATGAGTGTTCCGGGCCGTTGTTCGAAACTCCATTGGTCCACCTTCATTGTCTTGAAGCTTGTTAGCACATAGATAAAAAATTCTGACAAGATGAATACAATAACATGTTGTTTCTGGAAACTTACAAATAGGAGATAGGCCGATTTTATCAAAAAGACGTCCAAAAGCTGCCGATCTATCTCGCATGTTTCCAATATTAACGTGTCTCTCCCCAATGCAATCTCTATTCTCAAATGCTTTCATTATATCTGAGCTGATATTTACAAACTCTTCTGGAGGTGGTTCACTAGCAAGTGGCTCCTTGATCTCAATTCCACGAGATCTTCCTCTTTTTCTTGCAACATTTTTCCTCTTTACTGATATTGGTTCCATGGGAGCTTTCCCTTTTTCTGCTGCAGTTGGAGGAGTTTTTGCTTTCATTGAGGCAGGGGTTTCAGGAGATTTTCCTTTTATTGATGCTGCTGCCGCTTCCTTTGCTCCTTCAACTGTTTTATCCCATTCTTCAGATTCGGTTTCCGATTCGTCCAATGAAAGAAACTCTCCCTCTTCTTGAGTTTTTCTTGCTCTCTTAAGTTTGTTGGTCACTCTGGTGCTAACCAATGCTATGACAAAGATGATTATCCAACCAAACACCATCTTTGACTGAGTTTTGAAAAGATGGTCTTGTGAGTAAGAACTCAAAACATGAAAAAAATTATTTAATTTCAAAAATTTAAAAGAAAAATTCTAAATAATTCTTAGCATGTATAGAGCCTAGAAATCAAGACAATTTTGCAAAAAGAATTTTAAAAATAGATCAATTTTATGATTTTTGAAAAATTCAAAAATATGCACTAAAATCGAAATTTCAAAAATCGAAGCCTAAAAATCCGTTTATAAAATCACAAACAATCATAGAATGGTTTCTTAGACATCCAGAGTTCAATTTGTGTAAGAAATTTTAGAGAAAAATATCAAAGATTGAAATCGGGGCATGATTTCTATCTCGTTTTGAAGAAAATAATATGAACTGTGAATAAACCGAGATTTTGATGCAAATACTTACTTGATTTGAGAGAAATCGAGTCAAGAGAAATCCAATAGTCCTTGGTGCTAGAGAGAGACTCAGGAAATCAAAAACGAAAGTTTGGAGTGAATGAGAAATCAAAAACCATTCATTTTGATATAAAACATAGCCGCGGTCCGGATCGGATTATGAGTTCAGTCGTTCGGTATCCGGACTGAATCATCGTCCGGACTGCCTGCAACTTTTTCTTTAGAAAAATTTTAAAAAATTTCAAAAAATCAGAAAAAATATATAAGCATTCTTGCATATCAACTTTATACAAAAAGTATCATTTTATATAAAAAGAATTAGATTATGAGAAATCTATCAAAATATTCCAAATTTTGAAACGAAAATTATAAAAGTTATAACCTCTAAAGTTGAGCAAGTTCAAAACATCAAACACGATCTTATGTGTAGTGGTCCAGGTCTCCGTGCAGTTTTTTCCGTGAATCCATAATGTGAAACACCTATTATTGGTGTCTCTGGCCCACCGTGCATCAAAGGGATGCCACAGATGGACCCAGTGAGGTATTTAGAGCTAGTTTGGCCTTCAGCTGCTTTTGCCGAATTTTAGAGAGGATTTTGGGCTAAACGGAGGTTGGATTTCGATTCAGAGCGGAAAAACGCTTGAAAACGGCTATTTGCTTGTTTATTTCTGAGTCCGGATGCCCGAAAAGGGACTCCCGAAAGTTTTCTGTGAATTTTGGTTCATGGGGGAGACCATGGACCGCCGGGGGGACACGTGGCGGCCTATTATTGGCCGGATCACAGTGCGCGGTCCACAGAGAGGCACAGGGTGGCGTATGGACCCGGCGCGGAAACGTGGCACCTTCGGATTGGGCGGGCGCTGGCACGCGGTCCACGGAGTCGCGCGGCTCGGTGCATGGACCGGAGCGGGACACGTGGCAGCCAAGGAGTGGCGAGTGCAGGAGCGCGCGGTGCAAGCAACGCTGGGAGCGAGTGGGGGTAGGTGGCTGGCGCAGGCGGACAGGCGGGCATGTGGTACGGCGCCACGTGGCACCCGTTGAATCGCGGGCGCCACCCACCGGGTTGACCAGTGGCGGAGTGTAGAGTACCGGGACTTTGTAGAGTGTACCGACCTCGCAAGATGGCGTGGTGCGGAGAAATAGCCTCGGGCGTGTTCCATATATGTTTATAGTTGAGTTCGGGTTGATTCGGATCAACGCGGAAGCCCCAGTTTGAATCGGAGTTTTCCGGGCATTGTGCGCTGTTAGAGGACTGGTTTTGTTGAGCCCCGACTCCACAGTTGTGCGCAGAAAAATTGGAAAAATGTTTGGATCAAGTGTATTTTTAGATTACAGCGGAGTTCGGGAGGTTCCGGATTGATGCGGAGGCCCCGAAGGCAAAAAGTGAGTTGGAGTTGGCAATTATTGGGGCCGATTTTTGGATTGAGCACACCGACTCCACAGTTGACCTTTTTGAGGGGGAAAAGCTTTGGACATGTATATTTTTAGATTACAGCGGAGTTCGGGAGGTTTCGGACTGGTGCGGAGGCCCCGAGGGCAAAAAGTGAGTTGGAGTTGGTTAAAAAGGGATTAATTATTTAATTAAGAAATTTAATTTAAGTGGTTGTCTTTGGTCTGTGAGGTAAAGAATTAAGAAAGCAAGAAAAGAGAAAAGAAAGGATTGTTACGGCATTTTGGTGTTGGCATATTTCGTGAGTCAAGTCAGTGAGTTGAGTCGGAGTCTTAAAGGGATCAAATTGTCAATCAGCAATCAAAGACTTAGAGAAGATTCAACAAGAGCTCAAGTTGACACTCAGTGTTTTGAGTCTTGAAGATTGAAGTTGAAGAATTGTGGATCATTACATCAATCTCAAGGAAAATGGATTCGGAATGATCAGGTACGTTTAACTAAATAATTTTGGTGATCCGAATACTTTTTATAGTGTAGAAACACTTGGATGAATTTTTAATTGCATAAAAATAAAAAACTGGACAAATTGGATGTTCAGAGTCCGGATCAGAATTTCTGATCCTGAACCGATCAGGATCAGAATTCCGATCAGGATCAGAATTACGATCCGGATCAGAATTCCGATCCGGATACCGAACCTTGTTTTTTCAGGAATTGCTGAAAAAAGACGACGATCAGGATCGCCGTAAATCCGATCCGGATCGTCGTCCTGAAAAATTCTGATAAGGTCAGTTTTTGATTCTTATCTCTTTCCAAATGTTTCTAAACTATAAATAGACATTTAGGGTTTCTCAAAAATGACCGATCAAAATATAAAACACTTGAGAGCAACCCTAGAGGCTAGGTTTTTATCGTTCTTCTTTATAGCCTCTTTTAGGTCAATTCGATGGTTCTTTCAAGAACATATCTTTTGTGGAATTGATCTAATCTTTGCTTAGAGATTTCTCCAATGGATCTTCATTGATAATCTAAGCAAAGGATCACCATCGAAGCCAATATTCTTACCGGCTGAGTTTGCGTCGTGGATTCGACGTGGCATCGTGGATTCGGTGTGCTAAAGGCGTTTCGTGGATTCGAAACGTGTGCTCGTGGATTCGAGTGGCGTTCGTGGATTCGAACGTGTGCAGTGGACGTGCAATCGGTGAGCTCAAGGTCCGAAGAAGTTGAAAGAGGGGTTTGAGTCCGTGGAGTCGGTAATCACCTTGTTATTCTTCTTTTCTTAGTGGATTGTTATTGCGTGTTGGTCCCGTGGTTTTTCTCCTGGATTGGAGTTTCCACGTAAATCTCGGTGTGCTGTTTTTATTTTCCGCATTGGTTTTTATTTTGCACTGAGATTTGTTTTTTAAATATTACACCTATTCACCCCCCTCTAGGTGTTTGATAGTACCTATTTAGATCCTTGTGGATCCTAAAAACCAACAATTGGTATCAGAGCGGGTTTTAGGTTTATCTATCATGTCGGGTGAAAGTGGTAATATTTTTAGACCTCCTCTTTTTGATGGGACCAATTATGCATATTGGAAAGTGCGGATGAGAGCTTTTCTCATCTCAATTGATGAGCGTGTTTGGCAAACCGTTGAATACGGTTGGGTGCATCCTGTTGAGGAAGTAGGAAATTCTACTACCCCAAAACCTCGCTCTAGATGGTCCAAAGAGGAAATCGAAAGATCTTCTTACAATGGAAAAGGTATGAACGCTTTATTTAATTCTCTTTTCTCGACTGAGTTTACACGAATTTCCGCGTGTGAAACCGCGAAGGAAATTTGGGATATTCTCAAAATTACACATGAGGGTACTAATCTTGTAAAAATTCAAAAGCTCCAGATGCTTACAAGTCAATTTGACTCTATTCATATGGAAGAGCATGAATTGTTTACAGATTATTACACTAGACTTCAAGATGTAATTAATACATGTGCTAATTTAGGAGAAAAGATCCCGGAGTCGAAAATTGTAAGAAAGATACTTCGGACTCTTCCGGAACGGTTTAGGGCAAAGGTTACCGCCATTGAAACCGTTAGTCATCCGGATGAGATGAGTGTAGAGGAATTAGTAGGTGCTTTACAAACTTATGAGATGACTTTTCCTACTAATCAAATTTCTTCCAAGTCTTCTTCTAAGCTTACAGGTATTGCATTCAAATCAACAAAGGAAGAAGATGGCGAATCGAGTTCCGACGATGAAATCTCTTTTGCCGATTTTGAAGAACAATTGGCGCGGATCACAAAGAAATTTCGTCGGAAATTTTGGAAGAATCGAACCGATGGATCTTCATCCACGAAACCATCTAAAGGATCATCGGGTTCTAAATCCTCTAAACTCAAAGGCGTTGCAAAACCTTCTAAAGAAAAAGAAAAAGATGATTTCGAAGGGGAAATCCGATGCTATCGATGCAAAGGCTACGACCATATTTCAACGGATTGTCCTTCTAAGAAATCATACAAAAAGAAGGCTTTGCAAGCAAAAACTTGGGACGATTCTATTTCCGATGAATCGACCTCAAGTGAAGAGGAAAAAGAAAAAATTGTTGCTTTTCATGCCTCTCAAATTCCCTCTTCTAATTTGTGCTTATCATCTTTAGTCACTGACTCTATTCCTTTGATTTTGCATGAAACATCAACATCCGATGGAGAGTCATCAAGTGAGGGGGAGTCGGACGAAGAAGAACTCGTTGAGGCATACCAACAACTTCTTGCGGAATCGAAGAAGATGGCCAAGCATATCAAGAAGTTGAGGAAGCAACGACTTGAGGTTCAAGACGATAATCAAGCTTTAAAGATCAAACTTCATGATCTCGAGTAGGAACAAGGGCGTTTATTGGATAACAATAAAATCCTCCAAGAAAAGTTAAACCAATCGGAGACAAACGCAAAATCATATATGGACAAGATTGGTTTTCTTGAAAAACAGTTTGAGGAAATTCATGTCACCAACCAAGCTTTGATCAAGCAAGTTCATCAACTCAAATCCGACATACAAAGGCTTTCAACCGGTTCGAAGAAACTTGATTGTATGTCCGGATTGGGTCAAA
This sequence comes from Tillandsia fasciculata, assembly GCA_029168755.2. Classification (NCBI taxonomy): domain Eukaryota; kingdom Viridiplantae; phylum Streptophyta; class Magnoliopsida; order Poales; family Bromeliaceae; genus Tillandsia; species Tillandsia fasciculata. The sequence goes on along the minus strand of JAQOTM010000063.1, from coordinate 227,358 downwards.
CAAGCAAGGTTGGTTTGGGATTCAAAAAGAACCAAACTGTGAAGGCTTCAAGTTCCACAAATAAATTGAAAGAAAGAACTTGTCACCAATGTGGACTTGAAGGACACTTGATGAAGACGTGCCCGAAAAAGAGAAAGAAGAGTCCTTCGGCAACTTCATCTACGGAGCGAACTCAACGGAATCAAAAGACACATCAAGTAAATGGAGTTCACTCAACCCACCAAAGGTCCGAGCCACAACTTCGATCATACAAGTGGATTATTGCGAGGCAAAGACCTAAGGTGGATCAACAGTCAAAGCGGACAACCCCCGGCCACAACGAATCAAGACAACCCAAAATCCAGCGATTTTGGATTCGGAAAGGTGATATCTTTCCTTGTCTTAAGTTCTAAATAGCTTTTGACTGTATGTAATGCTTTGATTGGTTTTCCCTTCATATTTTTCTTAATCTTTGCATTACATGTTTTTTCAATGCTCTTGGTTTTATGTTTTGTTCTTGAACAAAAGGTTTTTAACGAACAAGTGCATTGAATAAAAAGGGTTTCACGTTCATTCATTCCAAATTAATTTTATATGGATTATCAACTTTACTCCATAATCATAATCTTGAAGATACTTCATTATAGGAGTTTTTTAATTGAGCATTGGTCATATTGACTTTAATTGCATCTTTTCACGCATTTAGAAATCTATTATGCTTTTGACATCATAATATTTCAATGTTGCAATGATCATTTATGTGACACCCCCGGAATTTGAATTAGTCCTCTATATAAATGATATAATAGGACTAAATCTCTAACCCGGCTATAGCATTTTGGATGGTAGCAAGATCCAAGAGGAACATGAGAGTTAAGCGTGCTAGAGCTAGAGTAGTTCTAGGATGGGTGACCCCCTGGGAAGTGGGGCGTTACAGTTGGTATCAGAGCCATTCACCAGCCGGAAATGTGAGATGAGTCTCGGCTGAGCCAGGGTTATATAGCGGGTAGAGCGAGGCTCCCCGGCTAATGACCGTTGTGAGTGGAGTGCAGCTCCTCACAAGGTCGGCTAAGGCTAGCGAGACGAGTCTCACATCGCCTGGTGCTTGTGAGTGTGCTTGAGCCTGATGTGGACGTCAGGGCTTAAAGGGGGAAGAATGTGACACCCCCGGAATTTGAATTAGTCCTCTATATAAATGATATAATAGGACTAAATCTCTAACCCGGCTATAGCATTTTGGATGGTAGCAAGATCCAAGAGGAACATGAGAGTTAAGCGTGCTAGAGCTAGAGTAGTTCTAGGATGGGTGACCCCCTGGGAAGTGGGGCGTTACAATTTATGTTAATTAAGTCATCTTTTAAGTGATCAAAGTCAATTTCTCTCTCAATGATCTCTTGATATAGTCATTATCTTATTTGACTATTTAGTCGAGTATGAATGCGGGATCAATTTTTGGTTGAATACCTTATATATTAAATAATTGATAGCCAATTGAGGGGGAGTCAAAGAAAAGTAAAATGCTCAAAAGATGTGGAAAGAGTTACATCCCAATGAGGAGTGTGAAAACTACCACCACATGGAAGAAAAAGATACCCCATGTATGCCAAGCAAATTTTCTTTAAAAAAAATGATGATGAAATGCATGTTGAAATACTTGACTCTGTCAAATTTCAAGGTTGGTATAAGGTGGAATTTTTGATGAAAGATGCTCAAAGAGCCACTCTCTTCAACAGATTGCCTAAATATATTATCTAACTTATCTGGAATTTCAAACATCTATTGATCTTGGTATTTCATTTTCTTTACCAAATTGATGATTTGATAAAGGCATTACGCATAAGATCATGTTAGATGTGATTGAAGTTGTTCAACTTTAAGGGTTTTAATTTTCATAAATTTTCGTTTCATTTTTGAGTATTTTTGATAGATTTGGTATAATCTATTTCTTGCTGCATGAAACGATGACTTTTGTTTAAAGTTGATGCTCTAAAGTGCTTACATACTTTTTCTGGTTTTTATGGAATTTTTCTAAATTATTCTAATGAAAGAAATTTGGATCATATGCCTCAATCTCAAGAAAGGGTAGAATTCAAGATTGATGTCATTTGGAAATCTCCGTAAGTCATCTTTGTAAATCCGTTACATCTTGATAGAGTTTGGATCTTAAGATTATTTTTGATGACTTGTGTTTGATGAATATAACATGAAAAACTGTTTATAATGTTTTATCTTTGTTTTTCATGATTTAGGAGTAAATCTTTTTACTTTTGTGAAATTAATTGGATTGAATGACATCTGTGTGAATTCATTGGTTAAAGCACTTAAATTGATTTCTTGATGGAATACAAATCGGTATTTGAAAAGACTCTAAAATCTGGATTTGTTTCAAGAAATTATTTGATTTTTGCCTTCTGGTACCGGTACGCAATCTGCATTTTTGTTATATACCGGAACTGAGCTTTTATCTCTCTTTCTCTATGAATTGATGCTGTTAGTGATTTCTTTTTGTCTAGTATGTTCACTGTTTGACAATTTGTGACAAAAAGGGGGAGAACAGAAAATAATGATCGTATCACAAAGGGGGAGAACATAAATGCTCAAGACAGGGGGAGAACATGGAGAACATGGAGAACATATTAGAGATGCTCAAGATAGGGGGAGCTAAAGAAAAGATTGAAAGAGCCGAAAAACAAAAGAACCAAAAGGACGAATCAAATGTAGGATTTTAATTTCTAACGACTAACGTTTGATTTTGTTTGGAGTTTTGTTTTGCAGAAATTACATCACTTTAAGACTCTAAGTCCTAAGTCATAGAGTATGTTCTAGGACTGTTTGGTTCAAATGTAATTTTGTATTTATTGGATCTTTCACGCAAAGAAAGTCAATGTTTTGGTGATGACATTGAGTTTCGATTTTTTTTGGTTTAAGATGAGTGACTTGAGCGTTTTATGTATTTTTGGGTTTTGTCACGAAATTGCCAAAGGGGGAGATTGTTACGGCATTTTGGTGTTGGCATATTTCCTGAGTCAAGTCAGTGAGTTGAGTCGGAGTCTTAAAGGGATCAAATTGTTAATCAGCAATCAAAGACTTAGAGAAGATTCAACAAGAGCTCAAGTTGACACTCAGTGTTTTGAGTCTTGAAGATTGATTGAAGTTGAAGAATTGTGGATCATTACATCAATCTCAAGGAAAATGGATTCGGAATGATCAGGTACGTTTAACTAAATAATTTTGGTGATCCGAATACATTTTATAGTTTAGAAACACTTGGATGAATTTTTCATTGCATAAAAATCAAAAACTGGACATGGGACATGTTCAGGATCCGGATCAGAATTTCTGATCCTGAACCGATCAGGATCAGAATTCCGATCAGGATCAGAATTCCGATCCGGATCAGAATTCCGATCCGGATCAGAATTCCGATCCGGATAAGAATTTCAATCCGGATCCCGAACCTTGTTTTTTCAGGAATTGCTGAAAAAAGACGACGATCAGGATCGCCGTAAATCCGATTCGGATCGTCGTGCGGGAAAAATTATGTTAAGTCAGTTTTTGATGCTTATCTCTTTCCAAATGTGTCTAAACTATAAATAGACATTTAGGGTTTCTCAAAAATGACCGATCAAAATATAAAACACTTGAGAGCAACCCTAGAGGCTAGGTTTTTATCGTTCTTCTTTATAGCCTCTTTTAGGTCAATTCGATGGTTCTTTCAAGAACATATCTTTTGTCGAATTGATCTAATCTTTGCTTAGAGATTTCTCCAATGGATCTTCATTGATAATCTAAGCAAAGGATCACCATCGAAGCCAATATTCTTACTGGCTGAGTTTGCGTCGTGGATTCGACGAGGCATCGTGGATTCGGTGTGCTAAAGGCGTTTCGTGGATTCGAAACGTGTGCTCGTGGATTCGAGTGGCGTTCGTGGATTCGAACGTGTGCAGTGGACGTGCAATCGGTGAGCTCAAGGTCCGAAGAAGTTGAAGGAGGGGTTTGAGTCCGTGGAGTCGGTAATCACCTTGTTATTCTTCTTTTCTTAGTGGATTGTTATTGCGTGTTGGTCCCGTGGTTTTTCTCCTGGATTGGAGTTTCCACGTAAATCTCGGTGTGCTGTTTTTTTTTTCCGCATTGGTTTTTATTTTGCACTGAGATTTGTTTTTTAAATATTACACCTATTCACCCCCCTCTAGGTGTTTGATAGTATCTATTTAGATCCTTAGGGATCAAAAACCAACAAGGATTAGAGGGGTATTAGATATTTTTTGGTGGGGGTTAATTTGGTCTTTTCCCCTCTCACCCCCTATCCTTTAATTAGCTATCCCCTTAATTAATTAGCGCCACGTCTGTCACGCCCCGCGGTCGAAACTGTGATCCGGGTTCGCCAACAGATCCGCCGCCTGCACGGGATTTCCCGCACAGACGAAGCGTCTAACCTGCAAAGAAGAATGCTACAGCTATACAAGTATCAGAGCTGAAATAAACTATACAAGACAAAATAAAACAGAACTGCTGAAATAACCAAAGATATAATCCCAAAATACAAAGTCCAGGTACAAGATCCAAATACAACACCACTCTCTCAGCATAAGTACAAAACATAGACTAGTACAAAAGTGGAACCAAAAAGGACATACAGGTAACTCTATCTCTAACTCACAAACCCGGGTAGGAACTAGTCGGCCACGCCCTTACCTCGGTCTGAAGACTCCGCACGAGCTGAACCCTGAACGGCCGCCTCAGGAACACCCGTCACCACAGCGGGTGTTAGAACTACTGCAGAAGGTAGTTCTCAGTGGGTACCGTCCCTAAAGACTACGGTATGCCCACTAAGTCTACCGGAGGCAAACGGATAGATAGATAGATAAATAAATAAAGTGCACTAAAATAAACTACCCTACTTGCCTCAGTATGATGCTCAAAGGGAAAAACCATCTAAGAATAAATATGCCACCATCCGCTCACATCACCCAATCTCAATGACTGCCACATAGGGTCCAGTCAAGCCTGCGCCAAACCTACTGCCACGAGCCCCCAAGGGACTTGGACTTACATAGGGCGTCCCACACGGACTATCACAATCTCTCACAAGCGAACACTAGTGTATCAACTAGTCGCATCATAACACGCATCCGGAGCGTAACTCGAGGGGAGCGACCCCTCCGAGCTAAAGTATATCACAACTGTCTCATAAGCGGCACATGCAGGCTACAGTCCACGATCAAACAGATCGGTAAAACTCGAGTAACAAGACTCATCTCATGTCTAGGTCGGAGAAACCTCCACGACTCAATCTGATAAGCCCTCACCAACCCCCAAGTCACTAGTAAGACCATGCATAAATCAAATAAAAATCCCTCGGCCCCCAGGCACGAGGTCATAGCACCCCGGGACTCTGTCAACTCCCAAATAAAATCCTCATGTTGAAAGAATGTCAATTTTTCTTAAAAACAGGTTTAGGATTTTTAAAACATTCCCGGTGCAAAAGTAACGCTCTCTAACCATGCATACTAGTGTCCTACAGTACCAGGAATATACTAAAAATAATCTGGGGTTTTATGAAAATTTTTGGAATTTTCTATGCAACTATCAGATTTACCAACAGTAAAAATACTACACTGGACATGCTCAAAATGCCTATAGAAGCATTAGAAGACATTCCATATACTTTGGAAGAATTTTAACCCACCTAGAAGCTTTCAGTAGGCAAGCCGAAGTCGGGGTCGCGCCGAAATCCTCAATCTGACGAAAATCTGCTTGCGCCTCGCGCGCGCGCGCGCACTGCCGCGCACCCGAAAAAAATCGTCGGAAGCTCTCACAACAATCCCCAAGCCTCAACAATCTCCTGCGCAACTCAGCACCAACTCAGCCTGTCCCTCAATCAGCACGTGTATGCATGCAGGCGGTTGCGGATTTGCACAGTAACCAGTCCAAAACTCAAGGCAGTGCAAGCTGCTTCAACCGCATGCATGGGAAAAGAGAAGGAAGAACCCAATTCAACATAATAAGTTGCTCAAAAATCCATGATATAGAACCAAAAGCTCCATCTAGAATTATCTGTCAACTCACCTCGTGCGTAGCTCGCTGCGCGCGCCCGGTTGGTTCAACTCCAAGCTGTAGGGAGCAAAGTTGCACTCAACTTCCTCTTCTTCACCTTCTTCTCTTAGCCTCTTCTTTCTTTCTTCCTTTCCTTAGGTTATTGTAGAGAAGAAGCAGGGTGAAAAGCTTGTATAAATAGACCAAGTGTAGGGTTAGCACAAAGGGAAGGTGAAATTACCTCATTGCCCTCGAAGAAAAAACCGAGTCTGCCTAAAAAAACCGGCCCTGCATCCTGTGTTCCGGAACACCCCCCCTTGTTCTGGAACACAATGCTGTGTTCCGGAACACAGGGCCCTGTTCCGGAACACAGCCTTGTGTTCCGGAACACAAGGGGCCAGCCACCCCAAACCGTGCAGAAACCTTCAAAAACTCTGCCGCCGACTCGCTTTTCGCCCCGGAAGTTTCCGCCACAATCTGAAATCACCCGAACCTCACTGTAAATATAAAATACACATGTTCCAAGAATTTTCAAGTTTTTCTAGAAATACCTGCGGAGTCGGTGCTCGATGCAAAACCCGTACTCTACACTCTCCCCCCCTTTAAAAGGTTTCATCCCCGAAACCCAACCAGAACTGAAACTCAGGGGGGTGTCTCGAACAGATACGGGCAAGAAATCCTCAGCTCATCCTCAGGCTCCCATGTGGCTTCCCTCTCATCGTGGTGGCTCCATAAGATCTTTACATAAGGTATAACCCAATTGCGTAATTCTCTCGTCTCCCGAGCAAGAATCCGCACCGGGCGCTCCTGAAAGTGCAGCTCCTCATCCAACTCCAAAGATGTGAAGTCCAAAATGTGAGAGGGATCATACACATATCTCCTCAAAACTGATACATGGAATACGTCATGAGTACCCGCCAACCGCGGCGGTAGCGCAACTCGATAGGCGACAGGTCCAATGCGCTCCAATATGTCAAATGGCCTAATAAAACGCGGGCTCAACTTTCCGCGCACTCCAAAGCGACGTATCCCTCGAGAGGGCGAGACTTTCAGAAAAACATGATCTCCCACCTGAAACTCTAAGTCTCGCCGCCTCCTATCGGCGTAGCTCCTCTGACGGCTCTGTGCAGTCACTAAGTGGCGCCGAATTACCTTAACCTTTTCCTCAGCCTCCATAAGCAAATCTGGCCCCAAGGTTTTCCTTTCACCCACGTCACTCCAACATAAAGGCGATCGACATTTCCGTTCATACAATGCTTCATAAGGCGCCATCTGAATGCTCGCCTGGAAGCTATTGTTATAGGAAAACTCTGCTAGCCTCAAATGTCGATCCCAACTGCCGCTAAAGCTCAGGACACAAGCTCTCAACATATCCTCTAATGTCTGAATGGTCCGCTCGGACTGTCCGTCAGTCTGTGGGTGAAAGGCAGTGCTAAACTGAAGCTGGGTCCCTAAGGCTGTCTGCAAGCTCCTCCAAAACTGTAAAGTGAAACTCGGGTCCCTATCAGACACAATCGACGCTGGCACCCTGTGTAGTCTCACAATCTCGTCCAGGTATAACTGTGCTAACCTCTCCAGAGTCCAACTCGACTATATCGGCAAGAAATGGGCTGATTTGGTCAATCGATCCACAATCACCCATATAGCATCAGCTCCACTCTGAGTCCTTGGCAGTCCTACAATGAAATCCATAGTGACACGGTCCCATTTCCATTCAAGTATTGGAAGGCTCTGCAACTTGCCAGCTGGAACCTGATGCTCAGCTTTAACTTGTTGACAAGTTAGACAATGGGCCACAAACCTTCCAATATCTCTCTTCATGCCATGCCACCAAAACTGTGCCCTCAAGTCCCTATACATCTTAGTTCCCCCAGGATGGAGGGTGTAAGGTGTATAGTGAGCTTCCCTCAGGATCAGCTCTCTAATGTCCAAGTCCGCAGGCACACAGTAGCGGTCCCTGTACCTCAGTACTCCCGCTGCATCTACAGAAAAGTCCACTCCCTGACCACACTGGACCTGGTCTCGAATCCTCTCAAGATAGGGGTCCCCACTCTGTTTCTCTCTAATCCTGTCCAACAGAGTGGGCTGCAAGACCAAAGACATAAGTCTTGCCGAATCCCAAGGGGACACAATCTTGATATCCAACCGTCTCAGCTGCTCTCTCAGCGGCTCCTGCTGAGTAATCAGTAAGCTCAAGGACTGACCCGATCGCCTACTCAAGGCATCCGCGACCACATTAGCCTTGCCGGGATGGTACTGTATGCTCAGATCGTAATCCTTTAACAGTTCTAACCACCGGCACTGCCTCAAATTAAGTTCCTTCTGAGTGAATAAGTATTTCAGGCTCTTGTAGTCGGTAAAGATCTCGCAGTGCTCGCCGTAGAGATAATGTCACCAAAGCTTCAGAGCAAAAACAACCGCGGCTAGTTCCAAATCGTGAGTAGGATAATTCTTTTCGTAATCCTTCAATTGTCGCGATGCATAAGCAATTACCCTATCACGCTGCATCAAAACACAACCTAAGCCGCTGTGGGAGGCATCACTATAAACTGTAAATCCCTCTCCCATAACTGGCAATGCAAGGATCGGCGCTGAAATCAGTCGAAGCTTCAACTCATCAAAGCTCTGCTAGCACTGCTCAGTCCAAACAAATCTTGTCCCCTTTCTGGTCAGTCTGGTGAGGGGAGTAGAGAGCTTCGCAAAGCCCTCCACAAACCGACGGTAGTAGCCTGCTAGGCCCAAGAAGCTCCGAATCTCTGTCACCGTCGTAGGTCTAGGCCAATCCCGAACTACATCTATCTTCGTCGGGTCCACTGCCACTCTTGCGACTGATACCACATGGCCTAAGAATGAAACTTCCTGAAGCCAGAAAGCGCACTTATTTAGCTTGGCATACAACTTCTTTTCTCTCAGAAGTTGCAGCACTATCCTCAAGTGCTCCTCGTGCTCAATGTCGCTACGGGAAAAAACCAAGATGTCATCGATGAAGACTACCACAAAACGGTCCAAGTACGGCTGGAACACTAGGTTCATCAGATCCATAAATGCGGCAGGGGCATTCGTCAAACCAAAGGGTAACACCGTGAACTCATAATGCCCGTACCGAGTCCTAAACGCCGTCTTGGATACATCCTCGGCCCTCACCCTCAGCTGATGGTAACCGGACTGAAGATCTATCTTCGAGAAGACCGTAGCTCCCTAAAGCTGATCAAATAAATCATCAATCCGAGGAAGGGGATACTTGTTCTTGACGGTCACTTTATTTAACTCCCTGTAGTCCACACAAAGCCTAAGTGACCCGTCTTTCTTCTTCACAAACAGGATCGGGGCTCCCCAAGGAGAAACACTAGGTCGAATAAACCCTCGATCCAGAAGATCCTGTAACTGAGCCTTTAGCTCCCTCAACTCAGCAGGGGCCATCCTGTAGGGTGCCTTGGAGATTGGTGCAGTTCCAGGGACTACATCAATCACAAACTCTATCTCTCGATCCGGCAGCATAGAGGATAACTCAGGGGGAAACACATCTGGATACTCTCGGACGATAGGGATGTCCTCGAGCCCAGGCATCACCGTAGGCACCTCTACAACAGTCGCTAAGAAAGCGACACAACCACGACTCAACATCTGTCGTGCCCTAGCAGAAGATATAGTCATCGTAAATAGGGTACTCTGGCATCCCCTATAGATGAACTCCTCCTGACCCGGCTCTCGAAGGGTCACAGTCCTATCTCTACAATCGATAGTAGCATAGTACTGAGTCAACCAATCCATCCCCAACACTACATCAAAATTCCGGAGCTGACAAAGGACCAATAGATCAACCGTTAAATCCAGGGCCCTAACTGCACTGGGCAGGACCGACAATACTCATCTACATGCAATACATGATCAGGTATCTGAACCTCACGAGCACAAGCTAATGGTCCTATCTCTAGCCCATGCAACAATGCAAATGCCCTACTGATGAATGAATGCGATGCTCCGGTATCAAATAAAGCTCGAGTGCGAGTAGAGGAGATAAGAACAATACCTGCTACCACGTGGCTCGCGGCCCCTGAATCCTCAACCTGAGTGGCATAAACTCGCCCGCTCGGAGGTGGTCGTCTGTCTGACTGCCGAGATGAAGTGGCTCTATCTCCCTGGCCATAACTCGTCGAAGCTCCACCCGTCTGGAAAGGCGGAAGAGGAGTCGATGCTGACGATGTAGTGTTCCAGTTTTTCCCATGCAACTTTTCCGATGAATCCACTATGTAGAACACCTAGTGTTGGTGTGTCTGGCCCATGGTGCATCAAAGGGGTGCCACAGATGGACCCTGTGAGATATTTTTAGCTGATTTGGCCTTCGGCTATATTTGTCGAAGTTTAGAAAAGGTTTTGGGCCAAATAGAGGTTGGATTTGGATTCAGCGCGGAAAAATGCTTGAAAACGGCTATTTGCTTGTTAAATTTGGAGCCCGGATGACCAAAAACGGACTCCTGAAAGTTTTTATTGGCTTTCGGTGCATGGGAGGGGCCGTGGACTGCGGGATTGCCACGTGGCAGCCTGTTATTGGCTGGTCCGCGACGCTTGGTCCACAGAGCGTCGCGGCGGGGTGCATGAGCCCGGCGCAAGGACACGTGGCGCCGCCTGGTTGGCGGGCGTAAGGCGCGCGGTCTACAGAGCTGGCGCGGCGGTGCATGGACCAGGGCGGGGGGACGCGTGGCAGCCCCTGGTTGGTCGGTGCACGTGGCGCAGTCCACGGAACTCGAACTAGGGTGCGTGGACCGGGTGCATGGGACACGTGTTGACGTGTCATTGGTTGGCTCACCGGGCGCGGTGCACGGGGGCGCGGGACCCCGCCTCGGGGCGCGTGCATGGCAGGCGCCGCCTGCCCGCACGTGTGACCGCGACACTGTGCAGGCCAGGTGGCGCCCTGCCATTGGCGGGGGCCACCTACCCCGGTTGACCGGGGTAAGCGCCATGCGGCGGCACCTCACGCTCCCCGCACAGCTGTTTGCTGTGCGGGACGCGTGTCGTTCTCCGGAGGGGGCCACGTGGCCGCAGCGGAGTGGCCCTGCCCGCTGTCGCCTGTTTGTTGGGCCTCGTGGCGGCCTCGGGCCGTTTCGGGCGCGCACAGTGTTGGGCCGGGCCCAACACTGTAGCAGCCCGAAAAATTCGGGCGCCCGGAAGTTAGGACTCATTCGTCATTTTTCGAAAAGTTTTTTTAGCCTATAAATAGCCCGAGCCCGCTTCACCTTGAGTTTTTTCGCTATTTTAGGCCTCTTTTCGCTCGGGTTTCTTCAGAGAAGTTGTTCCTCGAGTTGTGCTGCTTCCATCTGCAGAGTTTGGGGATTTTTCGGGGCACGCTTTTCGAGATTCCCATTTTCTTGGCGCGTCGCGACGTTCTTTCTTCGGTGCTTCTTCCGTCGCGTTTCGGTGTACGAGCTCCCCCGACCTACTCCGATCACCTTTTCGAGCGATTTCTTCTCCGCTGGACTCACGACAGGTAGGACTCCAACTTCTGTGTGTTGAGTTTCCTCGTTTTCCGTGCCGACCTTGGAGTTTCCCGAGCTTCCATTTGACCCATTTTTCTTCGCGGATTTTTTGACAGCACTGTGGTGTTCTAGCTGTATCTTTGTGCACAGGTGTCGGATCGAGGAGATTCAAAAAGCATTTTTCATCTACACTTCGCAAGAAATCTCGTGAAATTTTTTCAAATTTTTTTGAATATTTTTCGCAGGTGAGAATTTCCTTTTACTGTAGCCCTTTAGTACAGAATTTCTGTACTATTTATATTGGGGTGTTTCCCTTGCCGAATTTATATCTCAGCGTTGGAAACTCCATTTTGGGCGCGCAGGTACTCGTTTCGACGGGTTCGTCGCGAGGATCGCGACAGTATTTTTCTTGGATTTTTCTGGGCATTTTTTACAGGTGAAAAAAGGCAAATAGTGGACTGCTGTAATTTGGGGATAGATTTTTGTTGGAATATTATATGATTATTTATATATGTTCTTTTGGGGTTTGTTGCACAGTGTAGCGGAGATTGTTTGGACCGGGTGAGGACTTCACCTTTGGGGACCAGGATTTAGCGCTCGAGGTGGGTAATCGTTGTGAACCTCTTAAATTAGGCTACCCACTAGGCTTATTGGAGCAAATCATGTATGAAAGGTTAAAATGCATTTGAGGATGAATCCTTGCATGAGTTTATGTTTGCATGAATACTTGCATGCGTATTGGATTAAAATGCATAAGTAGATGAATACTTGCATTAATTAGAAATGCTATTTAAGTATTCCCCTTGCAGGAAATTATCATCAGGAAATGTAGAAGCATGTTTATAGGAATGCTTACTAATACATTGGAGATACTATACTTGTGGCATAGGCAGGCATTGTGGTGTTGGTACCTAGTGACTCATGTGATTACTAGTATCCTGGAATAGCATGTTTGTTAATTACTTGAATAACTAAACCTGTATTTAATTACCATCATGAGGACTTTGCATGCTTGTATGGTCACTTAGTTAGGCCACCTTTTTCTGCTACACTATCATGCTGGAATTGACTTAGGAGAAACCATATTTTGTTCTTTCTCCAGTCACGTAGACATAGGGGATAGTATGCTCAGGTTAGAGCAGGGACTGGGATAGTGTAGTCAGCTATTGGGGATTTGGGGACAGGCAGGTTGAGGACAGGGTATTTGCGGCAACCGCGGATCTCGGGCGGTTGACCGGACTGTTATTAATGCATCAGATTTGGGGATAGGGGATCGGGACTTCTTTAGTGGATTGGGTTTTCCCACTTAATTAGAGTCTTGATCTAGTCCTACTTTATCTGGTTACTTTGGCGACTTATTTCACTCGTGAGGGTCGCTCCCCTCGAGTGCCACTCCGGAGTGTGTGTACTTGTGACTGAGCCGGTCAGGAGCCGGTATGTTGCCTTTGGGATGGGACCGTGTCGGTCAGGAACCGGTCTGCACCCCGCAGCTGAGTTGTGAGTTAGTAGGCATAGCAGGCAGTACCGGTGTTCACCGGTGTCTAGATTGGGTTACCCAGGAAAGCATATGTATACTCTGATGCATGCATTTAGCTACTTTTTAGCGTATTACTTTAGAGGCATCTTAGTGGTAGCTTTCATCAGTTGTTGTACGTATAGCTCACCACCTTGTTTTACTTTTCCGCCCCTAGTAGTCCTAGTGGGCAGGTCTGAGTTAGAGGTGTACCCACTAGGGGAGGCTACTGTTTTTATAGTAGTTCTTACCCCCCACTGTTTCCTTTTTCTTTTCCCCTTTGTTTTGTAGAGTCCTCTGCGGGAGTTGCGGGACCCTCTTCCCAAGACCGAGGTAAGAGGATCGCTGATTAGATAGCTGCTTCCCCGGTATTGTTACGGAATTTGAGTTGGCGTATTTCGTGGAAAGTGTTTCAAGTCTTGAAGATTGAAGATGAAAGAACTTTGGATCGTATACCTCAATCTCAAGAAAGAAGAATTCAAAAGGATCAGGTATGTTTAACTAAAGATTTATGGTGATCCGAATACTTCTTGTAGTGTAGAAACACCTGGAAGAATGTTTAAGTGCATAATAATCAAAAACTGGACATGGGACATGTTCAGGATCCGGATCAGAGCCAGCAATCCGGATCCCGAAGGGTGTTGTTCATACAATATCTCAATCCGGATCCTAGAAGACTGTGATCCGGATCCCGAATGCTATGTTTTCTGAATTGTATGAACGATCCGGATCGGGGACTACGATCCGGATCCCGAACCCTTGGATTTCTGGAATCGTCAATCTCTTTACGACGATCCGGATCGCAGTAATCCGATCCGGATCGCCGTCCGTAAAATTTCCAGAAAAGGTTGTTTTTGATCCGTATCTTCTTCCAATGGTTTCTAACCTATAAATAGACCCTATGTTTCATTTTAGGGCATCGGCAATATCCGCAATATCGGATATAATAGAAAATACGGCCGAAAGAGAAAAATCCACATATAGAGAAGAAAGGAAATCAATAGATTTATTCTATGTTTCTTCATCTATATTGATTGATTTGATTCTAGGTTTTCCATACTCAGATTTTGAGTAGAATCAAATCAATGAATACTTAGATGGTATTTCCGATCTATTTCTAATCTAAGTATTCGGCGGATCATCACCACCCAAAAACAACGATTTACCCCAAATCGGCGCGTGGACTCGCGTGGCCTTGTGGATTCAAGGTGCAACCGCTCTCGTGGATTCGGAGCGAGGTACGTTCGTGGATTCGAAGCGTGCTACTGGGTGAAGACCGTGGATTCGGTCGGACGTCGTGGACTCGACGTTGGACGCTGTGGATTCAGCGTTGGGCGCAGATCGTGGATTCGAGAAGCGTCGTGGAGCGAGCGGAGAAGATCTACTAGGAGCGTATGGTAAAAGGTTGAGTCGTCTGTGAGTACGTTATATCACCTTGTACGTGTGTTAATTCTAGTGGATTTCGCCGTGTTATCGGTCCCGTGGTTTTTTTACTCCGGTTTGGAGTTTTTCCACGTAAAAATCTTGCGTGTTCTTTTTATTTCCGCATTGGGTTTTATTGCGCAATGATTTTTTGAGTGTTTATTGTTTACACCTATTCACCCCCCTCTAGGTGTTTTTTCCCCTATTTAGATCCATATTAATATAACCCAACAAGTGGTATCAGAGCGGGAATAGGGTTGTAAACAATGGTTGAAGGTGGAAACATCAATCGACCCCCTTTCTTTGATGGAACAAATTATGCGTACTGGAAAGTACGGATGAAAGCCTTTTTAATTTCCATCGACGAAAGGGTGTGGCAATCAATTGAATTAGGATGGTCTAATCCAACTGAAATTATTTCTGATGTTCGCACCTTAAAACCTAGGTCGAAATGGACCAAGGAAGAGATAGATTCATCTTCTTACAATGGCAAGGGAATTAATGCTCTATTTAATGCTTTGTCACAAACAGAGTTCTCTCGCGTCTCGGCATGTGAGACTGCGAAAGAAATCTGGGATGTTCTTCAAGTTACGCATGAGGGAACTAACCTTGTGAAGATTCAGAAACTGCAAATGCTTACGAGCAAGTTTGACTCTATCTCTATGGCAGAGAATGAATCTTTCACTGACTATTACACACGATTGCAAGACATCGTAAACTCATGTGCTAACTTGGGAGAGAAGATTCCAGAATTTAAAGTTGTAAGAAAAATTCTAAGAACTCTTCCTGAACGATTTCGCCCGAAGGTCGCAGCCATTGAAACAATTAAACACCCGGACGAAATGCGTGTAGAAGAATTAGTAGGTGCTTTACAAACTTATGAAATGACATTTCCTACTAACTATTCTTCTGGAAAGGCATCCTCTTCTAAGTCTTCAGGTTACGCATTGAAATCAACTAAAGAAGAAGACGCGGATTCATCCTCCTCGGACGACGACGAGAACCTTTCTATGGAGGACTTTGAGAAGCAGCTCGCTCTCTTGACAAGGAAGTTTCGCCGCAACTTTCGAAGGGGTAATTCAAGCAAAACTCCATCCTTCGGAAAGTCGAAGAAAGGCAAGGGTTCTTCAAGCTACAAGTCAAGAAAGCAAGAGAACTTCTCAAAGGATAAGAAAAGTTCAGAGGGACAAGTTCAGTGCTTCAAATGTCGAGGCTACGGCCACATTGCAACGGAGTGTCCCAACAAGAATCCGGCAAAGAAGAAGGCGATGCAAGTCGTCACTTGGGATGACAACTCCACGTCAAATGAGTCATCCTCAAGTGATGAAGAAGACAACGCGACAGCTTTCCACGCGTCCACTACATCTTCACCCTTCATGTGCTTAATGGCAAGTACATCCGATTCACTGTCCAACTCCACTGTTGAAAAGATTGCAACGGACGATGAATCAGATGATTCGGAAGGTGAAGATTTTGCTCTAGCCTACCATAACTTTTGAGGGATTCAAAGAAACTGGCTAAGCAAAACAAGGGGTTGAAAGGGAGATTGCAGGATCTCGAAGAAGAAGTAAAAAGGGTAACCTCTCTCTCAACCGATCTTGAAGTGGAAAGGGATAATCTGATTAAAACAAATGTTTCCCTTCAAGAGTCCAATGAGCAACTCGAGAAGAATTATATGGATATGGTGAACAAAGCGAATTACTTCTTGAAGCTCAACGGCGAGGCTCGACAGGAAAAATTGGAAATGACGGAGACCATACGCCAACTGAAGGATGACTTAAAGAGATTTTCTTCTGGAAGGAGTAAGTTGGACAGACTTCTTGGTCTTGGTCAAACAAATAAGTTCGGCCTCGGATACACTCAAACTGGAGACATTCCAAGTTCGAGTGGGACAGTATTTGTGCCTCAGTCGGTATCTCCTCCTCCGACACCGGAATTCACGACAAGCAACGACAACAAGCCTACTTCATCCTCCTCGGGATCGTCAAGATCTAAGGTATGTTTTCGTTGTGGCATTTCAGGGCACATAAGGAGAAATTGCAAGACGGGAGCCAAACGCACACCTCAAGCACCTCTTGCAATGACTACCAAAAGGGTGATTCCTCGAAAATCAACTGCAAATCATTGAAGGAAAAGAGCCTTGGTAGTTCACCGCTCAAGACGACATCATCAAGGAGCAGCAATTCTTCAAGCAAGACGCTTTCACCTAGGAGAATCAACTTCACGACCATTACCGACGCATTCCAAAAAGGTTTGGGTGCGCAAAGGTGAAATTTTCCCTTGTCTTGTTACCAATGTTTCCTTGCATGCATATGATAGTTCGTCTTGGTATCTGGATAGCGGGTGTTCCCGTCATATGACCGGTGACAAAAACTGTTTTCAAACTTTGAGAAAAACTCCGGAGGACTTGTTGTTTTCGGAGATGGTCGGTCTTCCAAAATTGTTGGAAAGGGAACGGTAGCTATTCCAGATGGCCCGGTTCTAAATAATGTGTTATTTGTTCATGGCCTTAAGACTAACCTCATAAGCATAAGTCAACTTTGTGATAGTGGTTATTCAGTTAATTTTTCATCTGATAAATGTACTGTAACTGACAAGAACCATGCTTTCTTTTTAAAGGGGTTAGATCAGAAAACAATTGTTATGTAGTTCCTACTAAATTTCTGAAAAATGTAACCTAGCATCTTTGAAAAATGAAACACTTTGGCATGAAAGGCTAGGTCACATAAACTTTAAGGAACTTGCTAGAATTTCAAACAAAGATGTGGTCAAGGGGGTTCCGAAACTTTCTTTTGAACAAAACCTTGTGTGTGGCGGTTGCCAAAAGGGAAAACAGTCTAGGACTGCACACAAGAACTTGAACCACATAGGTACAAAACGGCCTTTGGAACTTTTGCATATGGACTTAATGGGGCCAACTCGTCAACCATCTTGGGAGGTAAATGGTATATTTTCTTATTGGTTGATGATTTCTCTAGATATACTTGGGTAGCATTTTTAAAAGAAAAAGCTGATACTTTTGATTCTTTTCTCGAAATCTGCCATCGTATTATGATTGAAAAGAATGAAAGGATTACTCGAGTTAGAAGTGATAGAGGTGGGGAATTCATAAATTCCAAATTCATTGATTTTTGCACTTCTAACGGCATTAAACATGAATTCTCCGCACCTTATACACCTCAACAAAATGGTGTAGTCGAGCGCAAAAACAGGGTCGTACAGGAGATGGCACGTGTTATGCTTCATAGCCGGAACTTACCTTTATATTTTTGGGCTGAAGCGGTGAACACTGCTGTCTATGTTATTAATCGCGTGTATTTGCGCCCGGGGACTTTGAATACACCATATGAACTATGGTTTTGTAGAAAACCTAACATCAAATATTTTCGTATCTTTGGGAGTCGGTGTTTTATTTTACGTGATCGCGAGAATCTTGGAAAATTTGACTCTCGAAGTGACGAAGGGATTTTCTTAGGTTATTCTACAAACAGCAGAGCATATCGAGTTTTTAACTTAGAATCTAAGACGATCGTAGAATCGATAAATGTTAAGGTAGATGAAGCTTTTCACTTTGAATCTGAAAAATCTACCCTCGATATCTCTCTTGATGATGATACACCTGCTAATGCATCTTCTTCTAACAATTCTTTCGATAATAATGTTGATGCATCTAACGGTTCTTCAAGTTTATCTGATGTGCAGGAATCATCTCGTGTACCTCCGTCTACTCCTCTACCTCAAACGTTACGCATCTCCAAGGATCACCCTGAATCGAACATCATTGGAGATCCACAAGAAGGAGTTAGAACACGGAGACAATTGGTTTGCGGATTTGCATGCTATGTATCTCAAATCGAACCAAAGAATGTTGATGAAGCTCTCCAAGATGACTACTGGATTAAAGCAATGCAGGAAGAGCTCCATCAATTTGAGCGAAACAAAGTCTGGGAATTAACGAAGCCTCCGAAGCAACACAATGTGATAGGTACCAAATGGATCTTCAAGAACAAGAAAAATGAAGAAGGTACTATCATCAGGAACAAAGCAAGGTTAGTTGCTCAAGGCTACTCTCAAGTAGAAGGTATAGACTTTGATGAAACTTTCGCCCCTGTAGCTAGACTCGAGTCCATTCGTATCTTGTTTGCGATTGCTTGTCATTTTAAAATCAAATTATTTCAAATGGACGTTAAGAGCGCCTTTTTAAATGGGTTTTTAAATGAGGAAGTTTATGTGGCTCAACCGAAAGGTTTTGTGGATCATAAACTACCTAACCATGTTTTTCGTCTGAAAAAGGCTCTTTACGGTCTGAAACAAGCACCGCGAGCATGGTACGAAAGGTTGACAAAGCACCTTTTGGAAAAGGGCTACACTCGAGGGGGAGCTGACAGGACTCTCTTTGTGAAGCATTATCAAAACAATTTCATAGTTGCTCAAATCTATGTCGATGACATTGTTTTTGGCGCAACAAGAGATAATGATGCTTCTAAATTCGCGGAGACCATGGAAAGCGAATTTGAGATGTCCATGATGGGCGAATTGACTTATTTTCTTGGATTACAAGTTAAACAAAACGATGAAGGAATTCACTTGTGTCAATCCAAGTATGCACTGGAGTTGGTCAAAAAGTTTGATCTAGAAAATTCTAAGGATTTTCCGACTCCAATGGGAACTAGCCATAAGGGACTTGGAAGTGAATCACATAGTGAGAATGTAGACGAGAAACTGTATCGCAGTATGATTGGAAGTCTACTATATCTCACGGCTAGTCGCCCGGATATATCCTTCAGTGTTGGGATTTGTGCGAGATATCAATCAGCACCGAAGGAGGTTCACCTGAAAGCGGTGAAACGGATCATCCGGTATATCAAAGGTACAATCAATTTCGGAATTTGGTATCCTATGGGAACAACTTTGGATATTGTTGGATACTCAGATGCCGATTGGGCTGGATCAGTGGATGACCGGAAAAGCACGAGTGGTGCATGCTTCTATCTTGGCCATTGCCTTGTTGCATGGCACAGTAAAAAGCAGAATTGCATAGCACTCTCGACTGCCGAAGCGGAGTACATTTCTGCAGGAAGTTGTTCAACCCAATTGATTTGGATGAAAAGCGTGTTGAGCGATTTCCGGATTTCAGCATCTTCGGTAACCATTTTATGTGACAACACTAGTGCTATTAACATTTCTAAAAACCCTGTGTTGCACTCTAGAACAAAACATATTGAACTTAGATATCATTTTCTTAGAGAGCTAGTTGAATCAAATATTCTTCAACTGTCATATATTTCAACTGAGGATCAATTAGCTGATATCTTAACAAAACCTTTGGATCAAAAACGTTTTATTCACTTGCGTAAAGCAATTGGCATGCTTTCCTTGAAATAACTCTTTTGAAACCTTTGCTTAGGTTAGGTTTTGTTTTTGTTTTTGTTTTGTTCTTTATCTATGTTTTGTACATAGGACATTAATTGAGCATAAATCATAATTGACTTTAATTGCATCCTTTTATGCATTTAGAAATTTATTATGCTTTTGATATCATAATATTTCAATGTTGCAATGATCATTTATGTTAATTAAACCATCTTTTAAGTGATCAAAGTCAATTTCTCTCTCAATGATCTCTTGGTATAGTCATTATCATATTTGATTGCTTAGTCGAGTATGAATGCGAGATCAATTTTTGGTTGAATACCTTATATATTAAATAATTGATAGCCAATTGAGGGGGAGTCAAAGAAATGTAAAATGCTCAAAAGATGTGGAAAGAGTTACATCCCAATGAGGAGTGTGAAAACTACCACCACATGGAGGAAAAGAAAAGAAAAAGATACTCCATGAATGCAAAGCAAATTTTGTTTTAAAAATTGTTGATGAAATGCATATTGAAATACTTGACTCAGTCATATTTCATGGTTGGTATAAGGTGGGATTTTTGATAAAAGATGCTCAAAGAGCCACTCCTTCAACAGATTGTCTAGATATATTATCTAACTTATCTGGGATTTCAAACATCTATTGATCTTGGTATTTCATTTTCTTTACCAAAATTGATGATTTGATAAAGGCATTACACATAAGATCAGGATAGATGTAATTGAAGTTGTTCAACTTTAAGTGTTTTAATTTCGTAAATTTTCGTTTCATTTTTGAGTATTTTTGATAGATTTTGTATAATCTATTTCTTGTTGTATGAAACGATGATTTTTGTTTAAAGTTGATATGGTAAAGTGCTTACATACTTTTTCTGGATTTTATGGAATTTTTCTAAATTTTTCTGGAGAAAAAGTTGAAGCCGATCCGGATCGGGTAAGTGATCCGGATCCCGAACGCAGGATTCTTCCTGCGGGTAGCCGATCCGGATCACATTCTCGATCCGATCCGGATCACGGCTAGGGTTTTATATAGAACAAAAGGGTTTTGATTTCTTTTACCCTAATCTTTTGTTCCAAGTCTCTAGAGCTTCTCTCTCTAGATTTCTTGCATCTTGGAGCTTCCAAACTCAAGTTCTTCGAATCCAAGTAAGTTTTATTGATCAAAATCTCGGTTTTTCACAGTTTTTTTTTTTTTCTCAAAACGTGAGTTGAAATCATGGATCTTTTTCGTTTGTGAATGGTTTTTGATCAAATTTCTTTTGAAATAAGAACTCTGGGTAGATTAGTTTTGATTATATGCTGGGTTTTCTCAAGATAAACGAATTTTTGGGCTTCGATTTCTAAAAATTCGGTTTTAGGGCATATAAAGAGGAATTTTTGAAAATCATGGAATTGATCTATTTTTAAAATTCTTTTTGCAAAACTAATTTGATTCTTAGCTTCTCTACATGATTATGATTGTTTGGGTACAATTTTTCAAATTTTTCAAAATTGACAATTTTTCATGTGTTCTTGAGTTGCTCTTCACAGGACTTCAAATTTCCTAAAAGCACTCACTGCAATGGAATTCACTTGGATCATCCTTCTCCTCGTTTCAATGGTACATACTCGAGCTACAAACAAATTGAAAAAGGCCAAGAAAGTTCAATGAAAAGGCGAGTTTGTTCAGGTCAGTGACACAGAAATAGATTGTCATGAGGTAGATTGGACTGCATTGACAGATGATGATGACTCGTTGCCTGAACAAAAAGCGTCTGATGGTTCAAGAGGAAAAGCCTCCGATGATTCGAAGGCAAAGGCAACCATGGAAACAGGAAAAGCACCTATGGCTGCACCAACCATCTCTGTGAAAAGAAAGCGGATTACTAGACGCTTTGGACTACGACAGGACACTAATGTTGACACGCCAACGGCTCCTGACTCCCCACCACGTGTGGAAGAAGTATTCGTTAACGCTGATCGTCTTAGAGCGTTTGCACATCGCGAATGCATTGGCGAGAGACATGTTAACATTGAGGAACTACGAGGCCACTCCCCTGAGTTTGGTGATTTAATTGAACAAGCCAACCTTATTCAAGTGTGCCGATTCCCAGAAACCCTTGGGTACTGTCTGCATCTTGTGAGGACCTTCTATACAAATGCTCGACACCTTCGAGAGTTTGAAAACGGTCCAATGGAATTCTACACGAATATCCAGGGCACAAGATTTAAAATTACTCCACATTTGATTGGTGAGGTTTTGGGAATGCAAGCCAGCAAGACAGGAATTCATTACCTAAAGGGAGTAAGTTTGGCGAACATGATGTGGCAAAAAGTTATAGAGGGAATTTGTTTAGAGGGAACTCAATCAACGGAGAAATCTGTCAAATCTAAAGAACTTCGTCTTGAGTACAGGTTTCTAAACTTCATCACATGTTACAATATCCTTCCAAATATGCAGACGAAAGTCGTGAGATGGGATCGCTTGCTATTTTTGTATCTCTTAGGACATCCGTCAGAAGCAACGGGATTAAATATCAACATTCCATACATTATCTGGAATAGAATGGCAAGATATGTTGAGCATCCTCATCCCACTGAGAGAATCCCATTTCCGTTAATAATAATGAGGATCTTAAAGAAGTTCCAGGTTGATACGAGTTCAACAAATTATCATCAATGTTTGAGCATGATTGATGAGTCTACCATTGTCACGCCCCGGGTGTAAACCAGAACCCGGGCCCGCCAACAGATCCGCCGTGCACACAGAATTTCCCATGTACACGAAGCGCTGGTAACCTGCTCAGATAAGAAATAGCAATAAAAGAGCATAATAATAGTCAGAGCTAAATTTAAACTACTGTATCTCAGATAGATGCTGGAAGTAAAAGGGTATAACAGTAAATTAAGATACAGATGTCTCTCCCAGCTCACCACTATAATACAAACAGCTGGCAGAAGCCAGACCCCAAAAGTAAAAGTACAACAGTCTGAGATAAGATGCAGGAAAGGTACAAGTCTAGCTAACTCACTGTCGGGTCCACTGTCTAGCTACTCAGCCGTCCTCTCTCCTCGATCCGCCGCTGTAAGCCCAGCAGCACCCGCAGAAGGCTCTGCAAAACAAAGGAGAAGAAAAGAGAAAGAAGAATGGGGGTGAGAACTACCATAAACAGTAGCCTCCCCTAGTGGGTAAAGCCTCAAACTCAGACATACCCACTAGGTCTACCAGAGGCAAAAAGGAAAAGAAGAGTGGTACGAAAATAACGACTGCTGAAGAAATGAAACTACCACTACTATGCCCCTAGAATACAGTCCTAGTCTGAAATGACCGTAAGAAACAATAACCAACCATCCCAGATCAACCCTATCTGTACCGCCCTCAACATCGGGCAAGTAAGCCGCGCCGATGTGATAGCAAAGCTCCTGCCGCCGCCCTCATCATCGGGCAAATAAGCCGCGCCGATGTGATAGCAAAACCGTCAATAACTGTCCGACCCCGGCCTCCGAGGGGAACTCGAGGGGAGCGACCCACTCGAGGAAAGCACTACCGGGCAATAACCGCGCCGGTAAGATCCATATCAAAACACTACCGGGCAATAACCGCGCCGGTAAGATAAGTACCAAAAGCAGGAATAGATCACAACTGCAAAGCCCCAGTGGAACACACCCGCCACTAAAGAAACATAGATCCCCCAATCTGATGTACAATGAACATCCGGTCGATCGCCCAAAATCCGCGATCGCCGCAATACCCACAATCACAATCGTGTCCCGCATCCGACATCCGGTCAACCGCCTACTGTCCGCGGTAACCGCTATAATCCCGCAACCCATAATCAAACACAACCCGTCACTAACCCTCGGGTCCTCGCTACACTATCCCAAACCCCTGCTCGTACCCGAGCAACCAGACTCAAAGGTCTAAATAAGAAGGAGAAAAGAAATCAAACATGGTTTCTCCTATGTCAATTCCAGCATGATAGTGCAGCAGAAAAAGGTGGCCTATCTAGGTGTCCAAACAAGCATGCAAGTGTTCTTGTCACGCCCCGGGTGTAAACCAGAACCCGGGCTCAATCACAGATCCGCCGAGCACACGGTATTTCCCGTGTACACGAAGCACTGGTAACCTGCTCAGCTATAAGAAATATAATAAAGGAGCATACAACAGAGCTAAACTAAAACTAAAACATCTCAGACCAAAAGCTGGAAAGTGAAAGTACAATAAAGCTCTCAAACAAGTACATGTGTCTCTCCCAGCTCACGAAATAAATACAACCAGCTGGCAGGAGCCAGACCCAAATAAAAAGCAAATACAACTGTCTGAGAGTACAGGGGATACATCCAAAACTACAAAACTCGAAATCGGGAAAGTGACTATCTAATCAGCAATCCTCTTACCTCGATCCTGGGTAGAGGGTCTCGCAACTCCCGCAGAAGACTCTGCAAAACAAAGAGGGAAAAGAAAAGAGAAAACAGTGGGGGGTGAGAACTACTATAAAAACAGTAGCCTCCCCTAGTGGGTAGACCTCAAACTCATGCATGCCCACTAGGACTATCAGAGGCAAAATGCGAATGAAGGTGGTAAGCTACAAGTAATCCTACTGATGAAGAGCTACCACTAACATGCCTCAAAGATGCCTAGCTAAAGGAATAGCTAATGATATGCACCAGAATGTCACAGACTACAAGACCAACCCAATCGAACACCAGTAGCACTGGTACCGCCTGCTCTGCTGTCATCTCAAGAACCAGTAACTGATCGGCACACGGCACACGTATCCAATCCCAAAAGTATCCAATCGACCGACACGGCATCACGGCACGGCCCCAAAAGTATCCAATCCAAAAGTATCCAATCGACCGGCACACGGCACGGCCCTAAGCCTACTCCGGAGTGGCACTCGAGGGGAGCGACCCACACGAGTAAAGTATGTAACCATAAGTATCTGATGTAGCAGGACTGGATCAAGACTCTAAACATGTGGGTAAGACCATCCACTAAAGAAGCCCGATCCCTCACCTCCAATCTGATGCAGTAGTAATGATAAAACTAATAAGCCGGTCAACCGCCCACAGTCCGCGGTTGCCGCCACACCCACTCATCAATCCCCAACTGTCCCAACTCTGAACATCTGACTACACAATCCCCTAAGACTAGACAACAGGAGAATGAATAAAAAGCATGGTTTCTCCTAAGTCAATTCCAGCATGTTTGTGTAGCAGAAAATGGTGGCCTAACTAGATGACCATTCAAGCATGCAAAGTCCTTTACTTGATAAAACCATTTCAATTACTCTAACATATGCAACAATAAGTGTTTAGAACCTCTGGTGTATATGTGGCATGACATATGATTCATGATACAATTTGGATGCATAATCTACCAGCAAGTTTCCCCTCTTTACAACATGAATTCTAACCACATGCTCAAACCTTCACTTAACATACAACATGATATGGCTTTAGTGTTATTCCCAATTAATTGAACTACATATCTAAAACATGGAAATACCGCTCACTAACTTGTAGCTTGCTAACAATGCAAATATTATCAAAGGGATATTAATCTCATTCAAGCATGCTTAATACATCCACAATTACTAACACATGATCAAGGCATTCCAATAGGCCTAGTGACATTCACAAGTAGGAGGTTCACAACATCACCCACCTCGAGCGCTAATCCAAGTCCCCAAATGCGGATCCCTCGCTCTGTCCAAAAACTCGTCACAAATCTGTACAACATACCCCAAAGAAAAATACATAAGCTATTCATCCTCATTTTCCCCAAAATCTGTCCCCTAAAACCACAGTCCAGAGTTCTCCAATTTTTACCTGCGAAAGATGCCCAGAAAAATCCAAGAAAAATACTATCGCGATCCTCGCGACGAGCCCGTCGAAATGAGTACCTGCACGCCCAAATCGGAGTTTCCTACGCTGAGATAAAAATCCGACAAGGGGAACACCCCAATCCAAACTGTACAAAATTTCTGTAACAAAGAACCACAGAAAAAGGAGATTCTCACCTTCGTGAAAAATCCAGAAAAATCTGAGAAAAATCCAGGAGATTCCTTGCGAAATGTAGATGAATTTTGCCTTTTGAATCGCCTCGTTCCGATGCCTGAGCGCAAAGTTACAGCCAGAACACTGCGGTGCTGTCCAACAATCCGCGAAGAAAAATGGGTCAAATGGGAGCTCGAAAAACTCAAAGATCAGCACGGAAATCGAGGAAGCTCGAAACACGGAAGTTGAAGTCCTACCAGTCGAGAGTCCGATGGCGCAAAAATCGTCGAAAAAGGAGGTCGGGGTGAGTCGGGGGAGCCCAAACACTGAAAAGGGACGAAGCGGGTCGAAGATGAACAAGCGTCGCGCCGCGCCGTAAAATAGCTAACCTCGGGATGCGTGCCTCCGTAAATCCTCAAAGTCCTCCAATGGATAGTATACTGTGAGGGGAGAAACTTCTCTGAAGAATGCTCTGCGAAAATGGGGTCCAAAAAGCCAAAAGAACGAACAGGGAAAGCTATTTATAGGCCCAGCCCATATGCTGTTGGGCCGGGTTTTCGGGCGCAGGTTTCGGGCGCACTGCGCCCGGAAACCCGGTTGTACGCCTCCCGTCCGACGCGCCCGAAACTCCCAGGAGCGGCCACGTCACCCCAAACAGGGGACAGCAAATCCAGGCGGCCCGCTGTGCGCCGCGTGTCCCCTCGCGGTCAGCGGGGGTAGGTACGGTCGCCCAACCACGAGGCGACACGTGGCGCACTCGAGTGCGGCCGACCGCCCGCCTGGCGCCACTGTGCGCGCGCTGTCCCGAGGCGCCCCACTGCGCACACCGTGGACCGCGCCCACGTGAGCCAACGAATCCGAAGCCGCCACGTGTCATGCGCCCGGTCTACCGCAACCCGCAAAACCGGTGAGCCGTGCCGCGTGCGCCGGCCTATCAGGGAACGCCACGCGTCTCCCGCCCGCGGCCCATGCACCGCCGCGCCACCCCGTGGACCGAGCTGCGTGAGCCGGCCAATAATAGGCCGCCACGTGGCTCAGGCCGGTCCACGAGTCTCCCCCATGCACCGTAAAACCCCGAAAACTTCCGGAAGCCCGTTTTTGGTCATCCGGACTCCAAATTCAACAAGCTAATAGCCGTTTTCAAGCGTTTTTCCGCGCTGAATCCAAATCCAACCTCCGTTTGGCCAAATTAAATTTCTAAATTTCGGCAAATGCAGCCGAAGGCCCAAACAGCTACAAAGTCTCACAGGGTCCATCTGTGGCACTCCTTTGATGCACCATGGGCCAGACACCAACACTAGGTGTTAAACAAAGTGGATTCATCGGAAAAGTTGCATGGGGAAAAACCAGAACACTACATCCTCCCCTACAAGGAAAAGTTTCGTCCTCGAAACAAAATCATACCTCAGGCTGGGGCCTCGAACAAGTAGGGGTAAGCATCCATCATCGCTGACTCCAGCTCCCAAGTAGCCTCGCGCTCATCATGACTGCTCCAGAGGATCTTCACATAAGGGATGGCTCGGCTGCGCAACTCTCTAACCTCCCGGTCCAAAATCCTCAGCGGTCGCTCGACGTAGCTCAAGTCCTCGGCGATCTCCAATGGGGCGAAATCGATAATGTGCGACGGGTCAAACACATACCTCCTCAGAGTCGATACATGAAACACATCGTGGACACCTGCTAACCTGGGAGGAAGTGCAAGCCTGTAGGCAACTGGCCCTATGCGCTCCAACACCTCGAAAGGTCCAATATAACGAGGGCTCAGTTTCCCACGAATACCAAATCTCCGAATCCCCTTCGAAGGCGAGACTTTCAAAAAGACATGGTCGCCCACCTGGAACTCTAAGTCTCGCCGTCGAGTATCAGCATAACTCCTCTGTCGACTCTGGGCAGTCTCGAGATGTCGTCGTACCAATCTGACCTTTTCCTCTGCCTCAAGTAGTAGATCAGGACCCAAGGTCTTCTTCTCACCCACGTCACTCCAATATAGGGGTGACCGACACTTGCGTCCATACAACGCTTCAAACGGAGCCATCTGAATGCTCGCTTGATAGCTGTTGTTGTACGCAAACTCAACTAATCCCAAGTGTCGGTACCACCCTCCTCCAAAGTCCAGAACGCAGGCTCTCAACATATCCTCGAGGGTCTGAATCGTGCGCTCTGACTGTCCATCAGTCTGTGGGTGGAAGGCTGTGCTAAACCGGAGCTGTGTCCCCAAGGCTGTCTGTAAACTCCTCCAGAAATGCGAGACAAACCTCGGGTCTCTATCTGATACGATGGAAACGGGTACCCCGTGCAATCTGACCACCTCAGCCAAATAAACCTGTGCCAGTCGATCCATCGACCAAGTCATCTGAACCGGCAGAAAGTGAGCGGACTTGGTAAGTCTGTCCACGACTACCCAAATAGCATCCGCTCCTGTCTGTGCTCTCGGCAACCCGGTGACAAAATCCATGGTAACATGTTCCCATTTCCATTCAGGGATTGGGAGACTTTGTAACTTGCCAGCAGGTACACGATGCTCAGCCTTTACTTGCTGACAAGTTAAGCAGTGGGCTACAAATCTCCCAATGTCTCTTTTCATCCCATTCCACCAAAACTGTGCCTTGAGGTCCCTATACATCTTAGTCCCACCAGGATGTATGGTATAAGGTGTATAGTGGGCCTCCCTCAAGATCTGCTCTCGAATCTCTGAATCCATAGGCACGCAAGCTCGGTCCCTGTACCGCAGTACTCCCGAAGCATCAACTGTAAAATCCCCTGTCGAACCGGTCTGGATCTGCTCTCGAATCCTCATCAGGTGGGGGTCCTCACTCTGTTTCTCCCGAATCCTGTCCAACAGAGTGGGCTGCACGACTAGAGACATAAGTCTAGCAGAGACCCCAGGGGACACAACCTCGAGCTCCAGCCGCCTCATCTGCTCTAGTAGTGGCGCCTGCTCAGTGATCATCAAGGATAGACTCTGTACTGCTCTCCTGCTCAGGGCATCAGCAACCACGTTGGCCTTGCCAGGATGGTATAATATGTCCACATCGAAGTCCTTCAATAATTCCAACCATCTGCGCTGCCTCAGGTTGAGCTCCTTCTGTGTAAACAGATATTTCAGGCTCTTGTGGTCAGTGTATATCTCGCAGTGCTCCCCATACAGGTAATGGCGCCACAACTTCAATGCGAAAATCACTGCAGCTAGCTCCAAGTCATGGGTAGGGTAATTCTTTTCATAATCCTTCAGTTGCCGAGAGGCATAAGCGATTACCCTACCCTCCTGCATCAGCACGCAACCAAGTCCACTGTGCGATGCATCACTGTAAATCACGTATCCTTTCCCCATAACAGGGAGGGAAAGGATAGGAGCCGTCATCAATCTGTTCTTTAATTCCTCAAAGCTCCTCTGGCAATCCTCACTCCAAACAAACTTAATCCCTTTTCGCGTCAGACGAGTGAGGGGTGTGGAAAGTTTCGCAAAACCTTCCACAAACCGACGGTAATATCCCGCCAAGCCCATAAAACTGCGGACCTCAGATACCGTCGTCGGTCGGGGCCAATCCCGGACTGCCTCAATCTTCGCCGGGTCTACTGCCACTCCAGTGGCTGAAATCACATGGCCCAAAAAGACAACCTCCCGAAGCCAAAATTCGCACTTAGACAACTTGGCATACAACTTCCTCCCTCTCAGAAGTTGCAGCACAATCCTCAAGTGCTCCTCATGCTCAGCATCGCTCCGGGAGTAAACCAGGATATCATCAATGAAAACGACGACGAACCGATCCAAGTATGGTCGAAAAATCCTGTTCATTAGATCCATAAAAGCAGCAGGGGCATTTGTTAATCCAAAAGGCATGACGGTGAACTCATAATGCCCGTACCGCGTCCTGAACGCCGTCTTTGGGATGTCCTCAGCCTTCACCTTCAATTGGTGGTAACCAGACTGTAAATCAATCTTGGAGAAGACACAAGACCCTTGCAGCTGATCAAATAAGTCATCAATGCGCGGCAAAGGGTACTTGTTCTTGATGGTCACTTTATTCAGCTCCCGGTAATCAACACAAAGTCGAAGTGAACCATCCTTCTTCTTCACAAATAGCACCGGCGCTCCCCACGGCGATACACTCGGTCTTACAAAACCTTTATCCATTAAGTCCTGAAGTTGCGCCTTTAACTCTCGCAGTTCAGCCGGTGCCATACGGTAAGGAGCCTTAGAGATTGGCGCAGTTCCTGGGACTACGTCAATCAAAAACTCAATCTCCCTATCCGGCGGCATGCTAATCAGCTCAGGAGGGAACACATCCGGGAACTCGTGGACAATAGGGATATCCGCGAGTCCCGGTGCCGCCGTAGGCTCCTTAACCACAGAAGCCAAAAAGGCCACGCATCCACTGCGCATCATCTGCCTCGCACGGGATGTCGAAACTATCGAGGCGAAGAAAGCACTCTGGCACCCCCTGTAAACAAACATCTCCTGGCCTGGCTCGCTAAAAGTCACAGTCCTCGCGGCACAATCAATCGTCGCGAAATAGCGAGTCAGCCAATCCATCCCAAGTACAATATCAAAGTCTCGCAGCTGACTAAGGACCAACAGGTCCGCTGGCAAAATCCAAGACTCAATCTGTACAGGGCTAGCCCAACAACACTCCTCTACATGCAATGTATGAGCAGGAATCTGTACCTCTAATGCATGTGGCAACCGATCTAACTCTAGTCCATGAGATGATGTAAAAGATCTACTAATAAAAGAATGTGATGCACCGGTATCAAATAAAGTGCGAGCTCTAATGCCGAAAAGTAAAGTGATACCTGCCACCACGTGATCGGCTGCCGCGGAGTCCCCTACCTGAGCGGAGTAGACTCGCCCGCTCTGAGCTGGTGGTCGCTGATCTGCAGGGTGGGAGGAAGGAGCCCTACTCGCTGGAGTATAAGGCCGCTGCTGTGGCACTGAAGGGGCTGAGGCTGAGGAAGGAGCCGTCGACGCCGCGTAAGGGCAAGCAGCTCGCATGTGACCAGACTGTCCACAAGTATAACAGCGTCCCCATCGCTGATCGCAAGTACTGGGATAGTGCTGCCCACCACAGAAAATACATCTATCTGACGGCTGGGGCTGTCGGGACTGCTGCTGTGGTCTCCGAGACTGCTGCTGCTGCTGCCGCTGTGACTGCCGCTGTGACCCCTGCTGTCGCGACTGTGACCTCTGCTGCTGCGAGTGCTGCTGCTGTCGCTGGGCTGCTGCTGCTGCTGCTGCTGCTGCGGGGGCCTCTGGGATCCCCCAGGCCCTCGCCGCTCCGAACGCCCACGGCCCGAAAACTGAGGCGGTGGCGGCCGGGGCGGCCTCCAGGAACTGGCCTGTCCCCCATCATCTGTCGCTGGTCGCTTCCTCTCAGAACTCTGAGCGACCAGGCCTCCACGTCTAGAGACAACGTGGTCACCCCTCTCGACCCACTCGGCATGATCCACTGCCTCCGATAAAGTCTGGAGCCTCTGGGCGTGCACCAAGGTATAGATCTCAGGGCGCAGTCCTGTCTCAAAAAGCTCCACCTGGTGCGGCCCATCCCTGGCGACATAAGGCACGCAGTTGAGCAACTGCGTAAACTCCTGGTGATAGTCCCACACTGACCGATCCCCCTGCTGGAGATTCTTCAAGTCATCTTCTATCTTTTTCTTCACGCTCGTGGAGAAGTAAGTGTCGAGGATCATCCGCCTGAACTCCGACCACGGTAGCTGCCGGGTAATCTGGAACTCCAACGGCTCGACCCGGCGCCACCAAACATCTGCATCCCCCTCCAGACAATGCACAGCCATATGAACTCTGTATTTCGGGTCAATGAAGAAGTCTTTGAATAACTTCTCCATTGACGCCAACCACGATCCAACCTCCCAAGGGTGGGTGCTCCGTCCAGAGAACCCAGGTGGTCCTCGCTTGCAAAACTGAACGAGTTTGTCAGCAAACTCCCGCTCCTCCACTGTGGTCAAAGGCCTGAACGCTCCCTGGGCCCCGCTGCTCGATGACGGTGCCGAAGGGATAGGTGGAATAACTGGTGGTGCAACTGGGGGTACAGGGGCCGCTACAGTAGTAGGGGGAGGTGCCCCAACCTGGGCAAGCAACTGCTCGAACCTCTGCTCCTGTCGGCGGTGACTCT
Organism: Tillandsia fasciculata; assembly: GCA_029168755.2. Taxonomy (NCBI): domain Eukaryota; kingdom Viridiplantae; phylum Streptophyta; class Magnoliopsida; order Poales; family Bromeliaceae; genus Tillandsia; species Tillandsia fasciculata. The sequence continues at coordinate 195,446 of JAQOTM010000063.1, read as the reverse complement.
CCGCCAACTGGGCCACCATGGCCCTCAGCTCACTAATCTCGGACGGCCCAGACTGCTCCGGCTCCTCCGGGGGTATAGGAGTACCCCGGGTAGGGATCTGCCGCCTAGGAGGCATCCTGTCACACAAGAAACCACGGGTCAGTAAACAAAACCACTCTCTCGACCCAATCCAGCGAAAGTCATGGTCATCCTCCCATTTCTGTGACCTCATGTTGTCTGCAGCCAACATAATGGTTCCCCAGAATTAGGATATGCCAGTCCGTCTTCACTCACAGGAAGAGTTTAATACAATAAATTACCGACTTTCGCAAAATGTCACGTCACTCACGCCCTGCCATCCTAGGGCCTGTCCAATGCCTAGGGTTTCCTAAGTCCCGACTGACCTATCCCTAAGCTCTGATACCAACTTAATCTGTCACGCCCCGGGTGTAAACCAGAACCCGGGCTCAATCACAGATCCGCCGAGCACACGGTATTTCCCGTGTACACGAAGCGCTGGTAACCTGCTCAGATATAAGAAATATAATAAAGGAGCATACAACAGAGCTAAACTAAAACTAAAACATCTCAGACAAAAGCTGGAAAGTGAAAGTACAATAAAGCTCTCAAATAAGTACATGTGTCTCTCCCAGCTCACGAAATAAATACAACCAGCTGGCAGGAGCCAGACCCAAATAAAAAGCAAATACAACTGTCTGAGAGTACAGGGGATACATCCAAAACTACAAAACTCGAAATCGGGAAAGTGACTATCTAATCAGCAATCCTCTTACCTCGATCCTGGGTAGAGGGTCCCGCAACTCCCGCAGAAGACTCTGCAAAACAAAGAGGGAAAAGAAAAGAGAAAACAGTGGGGGGTGAGAACTACTATAAAAACAGTAGCCTCCCCTAGTGGGTAGACCTCAAACTCATGCATGCCCACTAGGACTATCAGAGGCAAAATGCGAATGAAGGTGGTAAGCTACAAGTAATCCTACTGATGAAGAGCTACCACTAACATGCCTCAAAGATGCCTAGCTAAAGGAATAGCTAATGATATGCACCAGAATGTCACAGACTACAAGACCAACCCAATCGAACACCAGTAGCACTGGTACTGCCTGCTCTGCTGTCATCTCAAGAACCAGTAACTGATCGGCACACGGCACACGATCCCAAAAGTATCCAATCGACCGGACGGCACGGCACGGCACGGCACCCCAAAAGTATCCAATCGACCGGCACACGGCACGGCCCCAAAAGTATCCAATCGACCGGCACACGGCACGGCCCTAAGCCTACTCCGGAGTGGCACTCGAGGGGAGCGACCCACACGAGTAAAGTATGTAACCATAAGTATCTGATGTAGCAGGACTGGATCAAGACTCTAAACATGTGGGTAAGACCATCCACTAAAGAAGCCCGATCCCTCACCTCCAATCTGATGCAGTAGTAATGATAAAACTAATAAGCCGGTCAACCGCCCACAGTCCGCGGTTGCCGCCACACCCACTCATCAATCCCCAACTGTCCCAACTCTGAACATCTGACTACACAATCCCCTAAGACTAGACAACAGGAGAATGAATAAAAAGCATGGTTTCTCCTAAGTCAATTCCAGCATGTTTGTGTAGCAGAAAATGGTGGCCTAACTAGATGACCATTCAAGCATGCAAAGTCCTTTACTTGATAAAACCATTTCAATTACTCTAACATATGCAACAATAAGTGTTTAGAACCTCTGGTGTATATGTGGCATGACATATGATTCATGATACAATTTGGATGCATAATCTACCAGCAAGTTTCCCCTCTTTACAACATGAATTCTAACCACATGCTCAAACCTTCACTTAACATACAACATGATATGGCTTTAGTGTTATTCCCAATTAATTGAACTACATATCTAAAACATGGAAATACCGCTCACTAACTTGTAGCTTGCTAACAATGCAAATATTATCAAAGGGATATTAATCTCATTCAAGCATGCTTAATACATCCACAATTACTAACACATGATCAAGGCATTCCAATAGGCCTAGTGACATTCACAAGTAGAAGGTTCACAACATCACCCACCTCGAGCGCTAATCCAAGTCCCCAAATGCGGATCCCTCGCTCTGTCCAAAAACTCGTCACAAATCTGTACAACATACCCCAAAGGAAAAATACATAAGCTATTCATCCTCATTTTCCCCAAAATCTGTCCCCTAAAACCACAGTCCAGAGTTCTCCAATTTTTACCTGCGAAAGATGCCCAGAAAAATCCAAGAAAAATACTATCGCGATCCTCGCGACGAGCCCGTCGAAATGAGTACCTGCACGCCCAAATCGGAGTTTCCTACGCTGAGATAAAAATCCGACAAGGGGAACACCCCAATCCAAACTGTACAAAATTTCTGTAACAAAGAACCACAGAAAAAGGAGATTCTCACCTTCGTGAAAAATCCAGAAAAATCTGAGAAAAATCCAGGAGATTCCTTGCGAAATGTAGATGAATTTTGCCTTTTGAATCGCCTCGTTCCGATGCCTGAGCGCAAAGTTACAGCCAGAACACTGCGGTGCTGTCCAACAATCCGCGAAGAAAAATGGGTCAAATGGGAGCTCGAAAAACTCAAAGATCAGCACGGAAATCGAGGAAGCTCGAAACACGGAAGTTGAAGTCCTACCAGTCGAGAGTCCGATGGCGCAAAAATCGTCGAAAAAGGAGGTCGGGGTGAGTCGGGGGAGCCCAAACACTGAAAAGGGACGAAGCGGGTCGAAGATGAACAAGCGTCGCGCCGCGCCGTAAAATAGCTAACCTCGGGATGCGTGCCTCCGTAAATCCTCAAAGTCCTCCAATGGATAGTATACTGTGAGGGGAGAAACTTCTCTGAAGAATGCTCTGCGAAAATGGGGTCCAAAAAGCCAAAAGAACGAACAGGGAAAGCTATTTATAGGCCCAGCCCATATGCTGTTGGGCCGGGTTTTCGGGCGCAGGTTTCGGGCGCACTGCGCCCGGAAACCCGGTTGTACGCCTCCCGTCCGACGCGCCCGAAACTCCCAGGAGCGGCCACGTCACCCCAAACAGGGGACAGCAAATCCAGGCGGCCCGCTGTGCGCCGCGTGTCCCCTCGCGGTCAGGGGGTAGGTACGGCCGCCCAACCACGAGGCGACACGTGGCGCACTCGAGTGCGGCCGACCGCCCGCCTGGCGCCACTGTGCGCGCGCTGTCCCGAGGCGCCCCACTGCGCACACCGTGGACCGCGCCCACGTGAGCCAACGAATCCGAAGCCGCCACGTGTCATGCGCCCGGTCTACCGCAACCCCGCAAAACCGGTGAGCCGTGCCGCGTGCGCCGGCCTATCAGGGCACGCCACGCGTCTCCCGCCGCGGCCCATGCACCGCCGCGCCACCCCGTGGACCGAGCTGCGTGAGCCGGCCAATAATAGGCCGCCACGTGGCTCAGGCCGGTCCACGAGTCTCCCCCATGCACCGTATAACCCCGAAAACTTCCGGAAGCCCGCTTTTGGTCATCCGGACTCCAAATTCAACAAGCAAATAGCCGTTTTCAAGCGTTTTTCCGCGCTGAATCCAAATCCAACCTCCGTTTGGCCAAATTAAATTTCTAAATTTCGGCAAATGCAGCCGAAGGCCCAAACAGCTACAAAGTCTCACAGGGTCCATCTGTGGCACTCCTTTGATGCACCATGGGCCAGACACCAACACTAGGTGTTAAACAAAGTGGATTCATCGGAAAAGTTGCATGGGGAAAAACCAGAACACTACAGTTCTCAAGGAAATAAAGGAAAAAGGCGTTCAACAGTGGTTCCACATGTGTAGCAATTAATAATTCCGCATAGATAAAACCATCATGCTAAAACATTATCCAACCACACATGTCTAATATCCTCAAATAGTACCAACCACTAACAGGATAAATCATACAGTGTCTTCCAGATGATAGGCTCGTATTACTTTAGTTAAACATGCATGTCTACTAAATGAGTATTCAAATGTCCAATAGAGAAGATCTCTCTAATATTCCTAGTGGGTATATCAGAAAAGAGGAGTAAAGCAACCACCCACCTGTAGCACAACTGTCCAAACTCGTACAGTCAGAAAATACCAAAACTCCAATTCCTTGCTTCCACAATTTCAGCACACCCGAAATATCCCTGGTACAGTACAAAGCTCACTAATTACACCTAGGCTCCCAATTAAGCACTAATTAACACATACAACCCCGAATTCAGTACTGTTAAATTATCACCTGCAGAAATTGCCCAGAAAATTCCAATAAAAATATCACGGCGATCCTCGCGTCGATAGCTTCGAAACGGTACCTTGCACGTCCAAATCGGAGTTCGGTAAGTCAAGATAAAATTTCAGCAAGAGGGCACTCTCATACACTAATCAGGATTAAGGGCTGATTACTGTTCACAGAGAAATCCTTAATTCTCACCTCGAAAGAAAATTCACAAAAATCCAATAAAAATACGAGCGCGTTCCTTGCGATCCGTAGATGAAAAAGTTGTATAGGCTCGTTTCCGTCGGACGCTCGTGCGCAAAGATATAGCCGAAACACTCCGCTGCTGTCAAGTAAATCCATTCAGAAAGAGGGGTCACTTGTTGCCTCGAAATCCGTGCCAAAACCTCGAAACGGGAAAGCGCGACCAAAACGAAAGATGAAGTCCTACCTCTTAGGAGTCCACTGGTGCAAGAATCACAGGAAAATGATGTCGGGGTAGCCCAGGGGACCAAAAATACGATCGCTGCGCCGAAGAAGAACACAGGAAGCAACGTCGCGCCGCACCGTAAAATGGGGAACCTCGGGATTCGTGCCTCCAAAATCTTGAAACTTGGCAGGGAGATCCAGGACAAAAAGATGAAAAACTTTGCCTAAAATGAGCTTAGGCTGAAGAGGCTCGTTTGGGAGAACAAAAGGAAAGAAGGAGGCTCGGATGCACTATTTATATAGGCTGCAAAACAAATCAGGAAATTCCATCTATGTCCCAACTTCCGGGCGCATTCCGGAATTCGGGCTGCTACAGTAACGGGCCGGCCCGTTACTGTTCACGCCCGAAATTCCCTGGGCCGGCCACGTAGCCCAGCCCAACTAGCCCGCGGACCCCGCTGCACCCGGCGCACCTGAGCCAGCCAACGGGGCGTGCCACGTGTCCCCGACCGGCCGTACACCGCGCACGGCGCGCCGTGCACCGCGCACGTCGCCGGCTGACCCGGGGCGTACGGCACCTGCCCCGGTCACCTGCCCCACCAGCCGCGTGGACCGCGTGCACCAAGACCCGCCAACCCCGAGCCGCCACGTGTCCACCCGGTCCACCGTGCACCCGGCCCAAATTCAGTGGACCGCGCCTGCTGCACCGGCCAACCGGAAGGCGCCACGTGGCCCGCCTCCGGTGCACGACCCCCGCGGTGGACCGCGCGCCTGCCCGCGCCCTGCCCGCGCCCTGTGCCGCCGCCTGCCGCCTGCCCGCGGCGGCGCCGCCGCCCGCCGACGCTGCCCGCCGCCGCCGGCCGCCGCCGGCGATCGCCGGCGACACTGTTCCGGCGTGAACAGTACCCGCGAGCTCAAATTTGACAAGTAAATAGCCCATCTTGACCGTTTTTCGCGCGCTGATTCCAAAAACGAGGTCCGTTTTGCCAAATTCCGCCTCCAAAATTTGCCGGAGGCTCCCGCAAGTGCCGAAAACTGCCAAAACTTCCGGGAGTCCGCTTTTGGACATTCGGACTCAGAACTGGGCAAACAAAAAGCCAATCTCAAGTGTTTTTCCGTGCTGAATCCAAAACCATCCGCCGTTTGGCCTAAATTCTTTTCTAAAATTCGGCAATAGCAGCCGAAGGCCAAAACAGCTAACCAAAGCTCACAGGGTCCATCTGTGGCATCCCTTTGATGCACTATGGGCCAGATACACCATCAACAGGTGTCAAAACAGTGGATTCACGGGAAAAGCTGCATGGGGGTTCGGGGTACTACACCCTCCCCCACTAAAAGAAAGTTTCGTCCACGAAACTAAAGTCGTTCCTCAACACGAAGTCTCAGCCAAAAAGAGGGGGGTAATTATCCAATCATCCGCCCCTCAAACTCCCAAAGCTGCCAAATACCTCCTCAGCCTTAGGTAATCCAACCACGAGTCCATCGGCACACTAGCTCGATCTAAGTACCTCTTTACTTCCCGCGACATCCAAAGTAAGTCCCTCAACCACACCAGCCAAAAAGGCTACCCAACCACAACGACACATCCGCCTCACGCACAAAATCCAACCATAGAGGGGAAGATAATCCTCAAGCAACCCAAGTACACCAAAACCTCCGGGCCTGGCTTCCCACAAAAACCGTCCTCGCGGCATAGTCAACCGCCGCGAAAAAAGGAAACCGAGCCAGCCCAACCTGTCCTAATTACCAAACCCAGTCCCGCCACCAAGTTAAGACCATCGGGCCCACCGGTACTAATGAAGACTCGACTGCACCGGGCAGGACCAACCACACGCCCCTACGTGCCAAAGATCGGAAATATAAACCTCCCGAACACAGGGTAACCGTCCTACCCCTAACCCATGCAAAAAGTACATGCACACCCAACAAAGGACAAGGATGCTAAAGTACACAACAATGCAAGACTAAAACCAGTAAACAAAGCAAAACAAAATAATACCTGCCACCACATGGTCGGTTGCTGCAAAGTCCTCCACCTGAGCGACGTAGACCCGACCGCTCTGAGCAGGCGACCGATGATCCGCAGGGTAGGAAGATGGTGAACCGCTCGCTGGAGCATACAGCCGCTGAGCTGACAACTGCTGCTGAGGCGAAAAAGGGGCCGATGCTGATGACGGTGCCGCTGAAGTCGAAAAGGGCACGAAGCTCGAATGTGGCCTGGCTGTCCACACTTGTAACAACGACCCCACCTCTGATCACAGGTGTGCGACAAATGGGGTCCCCCGCAGAAAATACCCTGTCTCTATCGCGAAACCGTGGCTGTCCCGACTGATGCTGAGACTCCGGCTGCTGCCGCGATGACCTCTGGGGTCCACTAGGCTCTCGCGGCTCCGCACGCCCACGGCTAGATGACTGAGGCCGCGGTGGTCTCCATGAACTAGCCTGTCCCTCGTCCTCTGGTGCTGGTCGCTTCCTGTCGGAACTCTGCGCGACCGCGGCCCTCCGTCTAGCCACCTCCTGATCACCTCTCTCCACCCACTGTGCATGCTCTGCGGCTGCCTCCAAGGTCTGAAATCTCTGAGCATGCACGAGTGTGTAAGTCTCTAGACGAAGGCCTGCCTCAAATAACTCTACCTGGTGCGGACCGTCACGGGCGACGAAAGGCACACAGTTCAGCAACTCCATGAACTCCTGGAAATAGGCATGAGCCGACCGATCGCCCTGCTGCAGATTCTTCAAGTCATCCTCCAACTTCTTCTTCACACTAGTAGAAAAATAGGTGTCCAACACCATCCGTTTGAACTCCTCCCAAGGCAACTGCCGAGTGATCCGAAACTCTAGTGGCTCTACCCGCTGCCACCAAAAATCTGCATCTCCATCCAGACAGTGCACCGCCATGTGCACTCGATACTTCGGGTCGACGAAGAAGTCCCGAAAAAGCTTCTCCATCGCAGAAAGCCATCTCCCAACATCCCGGGGCTGAGCATCCCGTCCCGAGAATCTAGGTGGTTCCCGCTTGACAAACGCAGCGAGTTTGTCAGCAAAATCCCGCTCCTCCTCCGCAGTCAAAGGCTGAAATGCCGCAGGAGCCCCGCTACTCGAAGATGGCGCTGACGGCACAAAAGGTGCAACAAGAGGCACAGGGACCTCAGGAACAGCCGGGGGTGGTGCCTCCCTCTGAGCAAGCAGCTGCTCAATCCTCTGCTCCTGGCGGCGCTGACCCTCCGCCAACTGGGCCACCAAGGCCCTCAACTCAGCAAGCTCGGGTGGTGTAGGCTGCTCTGGCTCAACAGGGGCGAAGGGACACCCCGAGTGGGAATCCGACGTCGAGGAGGCATCCTGCCACAAGAAACCAAGCATCAGTAACAAAACCCCACACGACCCAATCTAGCGAAAGTCAAAGACATCCCCCTATTTCTGTAACCTTATGTTGTCTGCAGCCAACATAATGGTTCCACAGAAATAGACTATGTCGATCCCTCTTCACTCACAGGAAGAGTTAACAATAAAAAAATCACCGACTTTCGCAACAAGTCACGCCACTCACGCCCTATAATCCTAGGGTCTGTCCAAAAGCCTAGGGTTTCCTAAGTCCCAACTGACCTATCCCTAAGCTCTGATACCAACTTAATCTGTCACGCCCCGGGTGTAAACCAGAACCCGGGCCCGCCAACAGATCCGCCGTGCACACAGAATTTCCCATGTACACGAAGCGCTGGTAACCTGCTCAGATAAGAAATAGCAATAAAGAGCATAATAATAGTCAGAGCTAAATTTAAACTACTGTATCTCAGATAGATGCTGGAAGTAAAAGGGTACAACAGTAAATTAAGATACAGATGTCTCTCCCAGCTCACCACTATAATACAACAGCTGGCAGAAGCCAGACCCCAAAAGTAAAAGTACAACAGTCTGAGATAAGATGCAGGAAAGGTACAAGTCTAGCTAACTCACTGTCGGGTCCACTGTCTAGCTACTCAGCGTCCTCTCTCCTCGATCCGCCGCTGTAAGCCCAGCAGCACCCGCAGAAGGCTCTGCAAAACAAAGGAGAAGAAAAGAGAAAGAAGAATGGGGGTGAGAACTACTATAAACAGTAGCCTCCCCTAGTGGGTAAAGCCTCAAACTCAGACATACCCACTAGGTCTACCAGAGGCAAAAAGGGAAAAGAAGAGTGGTACGAAAATAACGACTGCTGAAGAAATGAAACTACCACTACTATGCCCCTAGAATACAGTCCTAGTCTGAAATGACCGTAAGAAACAATAAACCAACCATCCCAGATCAACCCTATCTGTACCGCCTCAACATCGGGCAAGTAAGCCGCGCGATGTGATAGCAAAGCTCCTGCCGCCGCCCTCATCATCGGGCAAATAAGCCGCGCCGATGTGATAGCAAAACCGTCAATAACTGTCCGACCCCGGCCTCCGGAGGGGAACTCGAGGGGAGCGACCCCACTCGAGGAAGCACTACCGGGCAATAACCGCGCCGGTAAGATCCATATCAAAACACTACCGGGCAATAACCGCGCCGGTAAGATAAGTACCAAAAGCAGGAATAGATCACAACTGCAAAGCCCCAGTGGAACACACCCGCCACTAAAGAAACATAGATCCCCAATCTGATGTACAATGAACATCCGGTCGATCGCCCAAAATCCGCGATCGCCGCAATACCCACAATCACAATCGTGTCCCGCATCCGACATCCGGTCAACCGCCTACTGTCCGCGGTAGCCGCTATAATCCCGCAACCCATAATCAAACACAACCCGTCACTAACCCTCGGGTCCTCGCTACACTATCCCAAACCCCTGCTCGTACCCGAGCAACCAGACTCAAAGGTCTAAATAAGAAGGAGAAAAGAAATCAAACATGGTTTCTCCTATGTCAATTCCAGCATGATAGTGCAGCAGAAAAAGGTGGCCTATCTAGGTGTCCAAACAAGCATGCAAGTGTTCTCAAGGAAATAAAGGAAAAAGGCGTTCAACAGTGGTTCCACATGTGTAGCAATTAATAATTCCGCATAGATAAAACCATCATGCTAAAACATTATCCAACCACACATGTCTAATATCCTCAAATAGTACCAACCACTAACAGGATAAATCATACAGTGTCTTCCAGATGATAGGCTCGTAATTACTTTAGTTAAACATGCATGTCTACTAAATGAGTATTCAAAATGTCCAATAGAGAAGATCTCTCTAATATTCCTAGTGGGTATATCAGAAAAGAGGAGTAAAGCAACCACCCACCTGTAGCACAACTGTCCAAACTCGTACAGTCAGAAAATACCAAAACTCCAATTCCTTGATTCCACAATTTCAGCACACCCGAAATATCCCTGGTACAGTACAAAGCTCACTAATTACACCTAGGCTCCCAATTAAAGCACTAATTAACACATACAACCCCGAATTCAGTACTGTTAAATTATCACCTGCAGAAATTGCCCAGAAAATTCCAATAAAAATATCACGGCGATCCTCGCGTCGATAGCTTCGAAACGGTACCTTGCACGTCCAAATCGGAGTTCGGTAAGTCAAGATAAAATTTCAGCAAGAGGGCACTCTCATACACTAATCAGGATTAAGGGCTGATTACTGTTCACAGAGAAATCCTTAATTCTCACCTCGAAAGAAAATTCACAAAAATCCAATAAAAATACGAGCGCGTTCCTTGCGATCCGTAGATGAAAAAGTTGTATAGGCTCGTTTCCGTCGGACGCTCGTGCGCAAAGATATAGCCGAAACACTCCGCTGCTGTCAAGTAAATCCATTCAGAAAGAGGGGTCACTTGTTGCCTCGAAATCCGTGCCAAAACCTCGAAACGAGAAAGCGCGACCAAAACGAAAGATGAAGTCCTACCTCTTAGGAGTCCACTGGTGCAAGAATCACAGGAAAATGATGTCGGGGTAGCCCAGGGGACCAAAAATACGATCGCTGCGCCGAAGAAGAACACAAGGAAGCAACGTCGCGCCGCACCGTAAAATGGGGAACCTCGGGATTCGTGCCTCCAAAAATCTTGACAC